>JAPXFQ010000365.1:0-327606 GCA_028564705.1 Apricaphanius iberus | reverse complement strand
CTACGTAAAAGAGAGAGATCTTTTTGTTTTACTGCGCCATCGTCTGTAGTAATCTTCTCTGTATTTTTGCTTGACACTTGTACAGCCAGAGGTGATTATGGTGTTAACAATTTTGTCTGCAACTCAAAGGCATGTGTTTTTTCTTTTGTCTACAGCGGAAGCCATAAACGGTTCTCTGCCTTTTTTGTTTTAGCTTTCTTCTTCCCTGTATTGGGGTAAGACGGGGAGCTCCATCATTATTCTCATTTGTTTTCCTATAGATATAGCTGTATTTTATTTGTAAGTTAGAATGGTTGTTTTGTTGGTTCTTTTTGGCCTTGGAGATCCTGAAGCTTAAAGCTTGTGTGTGAGTTCTACTTCTGTGTTTCTGGGTTTACATAAAACTGTCAAACCTTTTTATGTATTGATATAGATTTTTAAGAAAGTTATTTGTTTCTTTTTCATTGTCACACCTGGTATCAATAATGCCAGCAAGTTTGTCCTAAAACTAATCCATATCAATGTTGCTACCAATTTTGGATCACACCTCATCTCGGGTAATACCCTCTTCAAAAAAGATCTGACCTAGTCGGAATCAGAACAAATTTACTTTGTGTGGTTCTGATGACTTTTTTTATGTAGCCTATTTAGGAAATGCTCTGGTATATTCAGTGACCTGAAGAGTTGGTGATGAACCCCACTTTTTAGCGTTACAAGTTAGATTTAGATATATGTGAATTATAATAAGGTAATGGGTAGGGCTAGGGTAACTTATTAGGTTATGCATAAATGCAGGTATTAAACTTAATGGTAGTAAATACAAAATGTTTATATGGGTAGAAATGTGATTGTCTGTGTGTAATTTAAACTACAATTACAAAAAGTGGCATTTAAGGTTTTGTATTTTTTAACAGAAAATTGGGGCATAAATGTTGAATATACTAATGTCGTTCCTGAAGACATTTAGGAGAAGCGTTTTTACGTGTGTTTGCAGTGTTGTATCTGGCATATTAAGAAAATGCAGAAAACAAAACTCTTGCAACATAACTGTTTCCCAGTTTAGTTTCCTCCAAAAAAGCTGCACACCGACAATGATGATGAATGGAGGCCTTTCACCTGTCCATCCATCGCTGTTAAATGTTAGTTTCTTCAGAGCTGGCCGGCCCCTTTGAACCTTGCAGACCAGTTTGAGGGAACAAAAGCAAACAAATCACATTGTCACATTGTTCACTGTCTTTCATGACCTCCTATTTAGGCACCTTTTGCTTCTCCTCATTCATGGTCTTCCAAAAAGTCAATGGTTCCTCACATCCTATCAGGGCAAATCAGGAGGATACATGCTAATCCCCTTAATCTGGCCTTTCTCCAGCGTGCAGCCACAGCGAGAGAGGGACCACAAAGGGTAATCCTGTCAGAGGAACAATAGGATTAAGGGCCCAACCCCACAAGTGACAATCAGGTATCCACTGACTGATCTGCCAAGCAGGAGCCCTATCTACAAAGCTCTGGTTACCCTGTCTTCACTGTGACTTTATTTTTGTTTGGCAGGGTTAAGAGGGATGGGGACTACAGCAGGAGGGAGATTTCTTTGAGGGACTGCTGGAGGTCTGACAAGTCTGAGGTCTTCTATGCACCAGGGACCAAGGAATGACTGACATGTAAAGAGGTAAGGGCAAGAAGGGGGTTTGGTAAAGGAAGGTGGGAAATGTGTCTCTGTCTGTGTGGGCAATGGTGAGGCACAAAGACAATTCAGATGTCCCAGCTAAAGCAACTATTTGTGTAGGTGATGGGATTGAAAGAAGTAGGTAAATTCCCACCAGTGTGGTTTAATAGGACAAAAAAGTATTTAGCAGTCACCGATTGCAGCAGTTGCCCCATTTAAAAAGATGGGAGATTTGTAACTTTAATTATAGGTACACCACAACAGTAAGAAATAAAGGAAATCCAAGAAATTACACTGCATGGTTTTTATAGATATTGTTTATATAATCATGCAGAAAATAAGTATTTGGTCAATAACAAAAGTTAAACTCAATACCTTGATTGGCAATGACCGAGGTTAGGTCTTCACCATGTTTGCACACACTGTAGCTGCTGTTTTGACCAGTTCTTCAATGCAGATCTTATCTAGAGCAATGGTGTGTTGGGGCTGTCTCTATACAACACTGGCTTTCCACTCCCTTGACAGATTCTCTATTTCATTGAGGTCTTGGGACTAGCTAACTACCCACTCCTTCGTTGCCCAGGCGGTGCATTTGGGATCATTGTCATACTTGAAGATCCAGCTATGTTTAATCTTCAATGCTCTCATTGATCAATGAGGTGATGTACAAAATCTAACGATACATCACTTCATCATCCTTAATACTGATTAGGGCTTTGACTCAGAACTTCATTATTCAAATATAATTTGAATGTTTTAAAAATGAAAGATATTCAAACAAAATTTAGGGAACTCTTAACATTAAAACCTGTATAGGAATTATTTCTTGAAAATGTGTTTGCTTCTAAACGTTGTTTTCCTTTCCTAGTGAGTAGTAGGCATGAAAACTGACGTATTGCTCCACCATTTTGTCAGATCTTTACGTCGCGTAAAGACACCTGTGGTCCCATTAAACAATTTATCAATTTAAATGTTTAATCAGTTTTCAATTAAACAACAATTAAAGTAATGAGTAACATCGCTACAGTTTTACATTTTAAATATATTCAAATTTTAATATTAATAAACGAACAAACAAACTTGGAATTTGATTTTGGGGCAAAAGTCAAAGCCCTAATACTGATTAGTTGGCCTGTCCCTCTTTAAAAAAGCAGCCCCAAAGCATAATGTTTCCACCCCCATGCTTCTCATTTGGTATGGTGTTCCTGGGATGCAACTCGGCATTCTTTCCCCTCCAAACACTTCAAATTGCATTTATACCAGAGAGTTCTATTTTGCCCTCACCTGACCTCATGACATTCTCCCAATCCTCCTTTGGATCATCCAGATGGTGTCTGGCAAACTTTTGACAGGCCTGAACATGTGCTGGTTTAAGCAGGGAGACTGGAGGATTTTAACCCATGACTAAAAAGTGTTTTACTAAAAGTAACTTGTCATTGCGGTCTTAGCTCTCTTCAGGTCATTGACCAGTTCCACAGAGTAGTTCTGGGCTGTTTCCTTACTGTTCTCCAGATCATGTGTACCCAATAGGGTGAGATCTTGCATGACTGTGACAAAATGTGTAAAAGTTCAAGGAGTATGAATTCTTTTGCAAAATGATGTATGTAGTGTATAGCAGCAAAGTGAAACCATTTCAGATCCTTCACAGCTGTCCCCCACAGTTTTTATCCGTCCCATTTGCCCACCAGATGGCACCGTTGGTACCAATATTGTCTGCTGGTCTTTCATAAAAGCCAAGACTCTAAGAAACTAACAAACAATCCAGAAACATGCTGACTAAGCCTCAGATTAAAAAAATTACAATGAGGAACATAAGTATTTGGGAACCCTGCAATTTTTCAAGTTCAATTCAGTTTATTTATATAGCGCCATTTCACAACAGATGTCATCTCAAGGCACTTTACAAAAAGAGTTATTACAATACAATGTTTAGTGTAGAAATTACAGAACCACAGAAGATTGCGTCGTGGAATTCTCAGCAATCCCTCATACTGAGCAAGCATGCAGCGACAGTGGGAAGGAAAAACTCCCTTTTAACAGGAAGAAACCTCCGGCAGAACCAGGCTCAGCACAAGCGGTTATCTGCCGCGACCGTCTGTGGCTTGGAGAATACATAACAGAGACACAGAAAGAGCAATAGAACTGATGCAGAAGTTTGTTGCAGGACGTGGAGAATTTTCCGTCACTGCAATGCCATCTTAGTCAGGGTCGTCAAGCAGGGCTAATCCGGAGCACCTACTATAATAGAAAACAGGTTAGTGCTTGAATTGACAGCACATCATGCAGTTGGGGAGAAGTAGGAGAGAAAGTAGGAACAGACCCTAATAATGTCCTCCAACAGCCTAGCCTAAAGCAGCATAGCTACTAACATTAACCTGTCTCCTAGCTACTAGGAGACCTGGCTACCAACACTCTGTCTGAGTCCTCCTGATCGAGGCTCAGCCCGTGGACGGTGTAGGGCCGGTAACGGCCCCCGTCATGCCGGGGTCTTCTCGGAGTCGGGTTGTTTGAGAATGCAGCCCAAAGTGGGTGGTAAACTCCATCTAAGGCTAAATACCGGCACGAGACCGATAGTCGACAACTATCTTAAGGAAAAATAGACAGAACTGAGAGGACAGAGTTGAAGAGGGCGAGAAACGTTTAAGAGATAAACGGGTGGGGTCCGCACAGTCTGCCCGGGGGATTCAACCCGGCAGGTAATGGGCGGCCGCACTGTGCGGGAGGATCCCCTTGAGGGACCTCTCTCCGGCGCTGGCTGGCCCCCGTGGGGCGCATTTCTTCCGCGGCGGTAAGCCGCGACCGGCTCCGGATCTTTACCTGGCTTACATTAATCTATCTCTACCTAGCTACTCTACCTCTTCCTATCTCTTCCTAACTTTTGACACTCTGCCTGACTACTAACATTAACCTGTCTCTTCCTATCTACCTGTCTGACCTGACTCTAACTACCTATAAACATATCTCTAACTGTAAGCTTTGTCAAAGAGGAAAGTTTTTAGCCTAGTTTTAAAGATAGACAAATTGTCTGCTTCACGAACCAACCCTGGGAGCCGGTTCCATAGGAGGGGAGCCTGATAGCTGAAAGATCTGCCACCCATTCTACTTTTAGAAATCCTAGGAACTACCAGTAAACCTGCAGTCTGAGAGCGAAGGTCTCTGTTAGGAACATATGGAACAATCAGGTCTCTTATGTATGATGGAGCTAGATTATTAAGGGCTTTATATGTCAGAAGGAGGATCTTGAATTCTATTCTAGATTTTACTGGGAGCCAGTGAAGAGAAGCTAAAACAGGGGAAATGTGATCTCTTCTTTTAATATTCATCAGAATCCTAGCAGCAGCATTTTGAACTAACTGAAGACTTTTAATTGTATTCTGTGGACTACCTGATAATAAAGAGTTACAGTAATCCAGTCTTGAAGTAACAAAGGCATGGACTAGTTTTTCAGCATCATTCCTGGACAGGATGGTTCTAATTTTTGCAATATTCCTAAGGTGAAAAAAGGAAATCCTACAGACTTCTTTAATGTGAGTTCTAAATGACATATCTTGGTCAAAAATGACACCGAGGTTTTTTGCTTTATTACTGGAGGCTAATTTAATGCCGTCCAGGTGAAGGGGCTGACTAAGTAGTTTCTTTTTCAGAGCTTCTGGTCCAAAGACGACAACTTCTGTTTTATCAGAATTTAGAAGCAAGAAGTTTAGAGTCATCCAAGTTTTTATGTCTTCCAGACATGCCTGTAGTCTACCTAACTGATTGGATTCATCAGGATTTATGGATAGATATAGCTGTGTATCATCTGCGTAACTATGGAAATTTATCCCATGCTGCCTAATTATTTTACCAATAGGAAGCATATATATAGTAAAAAGAATCGGCCCAAGCACTGAACCCTGTGGTACTCCGCAAGTAACTTTTGAGGTTGAGGAGGGTTTATCATTTACTTGAACAAACTGAAATCTGTTAGACAAATAAGATTTAAACCAGCCTAGGGCTGTTCCTATTATACCGACACGTTGAAGCCTTTCTATGAGAATATTGTGATCAACAGTGTCAAAGGCAGCACTGAGATCTAACAGGACCAGAATGGTCACCAGTCCATTGTCTGAGGCTATGAGAATATCATTAGTAACCTTCACCAGAGCTGTTTCAGTGCTGTGATGAGCTCTAAAGCCTGACTGAAACTTCTCAAACAGCTCATTATTGTTTAAATGCTCACATATCTGGTGTGCAACTATTTTCTCAAGAATTTTAGATAAGAAGGGAAGATTAGATATCGGTCTATAGTTAATTAAGTCGTTTTGATCAAGAGAGGGTTTCTTAAGTAGAGGTTTAATTACAGCAATCTTAAACTCCTGTGGTACATATCCATTGACTAAGGATAGATTCATTATATTTAAAATTGGAGCAGCGATCAGAGGGAAAACTTCTTTTAAGAGTTTAGTTGGGATTGGGTCTAAAACGCAAGTTGAAGGTTTAGATGAAGCTAATAATTTTAGTACATCACAAAGTTCGGCTGCATTAAAGCAGTTTAAGCATATATTAGGTTCCACCATTTTTGAGGCTGCCTCATTAACTAAGGAGGAAGCAAGCATATTGGGAAGGTTCCCAATTATCTTATTCTTTATGGAGTCTATTTTATTTATAAAGAATTGCATGAAGTCGTCACTGCTTAGAGCTTGGGGAATGGTTGGCTCGATAGAGCTATGATCCTGTGTGAGTTTGGCAACTGTATTAAAAAGAAACCTAGGATTATTTTTATTCTCCTCGATTAAAGATGAATAATATGCTGTTCTAGCTGTGTGAAGGCTCTTTTTATATAGCAATAAACTATTTTTCCATATTAAAAAGGAATCATGTAAATGCGTGGAGCGCCATTTTCTCTCTAGTTTTCTAACATTCTGCTTTAGGGTACGTAGCTCTAAATTAAACCAGGGAGTTAATCTTCTATGGCTAGCCACCTTCCTTTTCAAGGGGGCAACTTTGTCTATTGCCCGACGCAGGGAGGAATTAACGCTATGAACTAAAATGTCAAGTTGTGAGGGGTCACGAGTTAAATCACTGTTTTCTGTTCTGCATTTATAAACTGAGGAAATTAAAGTTGGAAGAGCTTCTTTAAAATTTGCTACAGCGTTGTCTGATAACGTTCTGGTATAATGAAGTTTTCTTTCAGGTTTGATATGATCCATTAGAGTAAGTTTAAAAGTGATAAGGAAATGATCAGACAGGATAGGGTTATGTGGAAAGACTGTTATTTCTTCACAGTCAATGCCATAAGTCAGCACAAGATCTAAAGTGTGGTGACAAGAATGTGTTGGTCCCTGCACATTTTGAGTAAAGCCTATTGAGTCTAAGATAGTGTTAAAAGCTGTATTTAGACTATCACTTTCATTATCAACATGAATACATGAGTTCTCCTAATTAGATATTATGGAGGGGTCTGAAATTGATATAGTAGATTCTTTTCCACTGTGAGCAAATACATTTAAAAAACAAATCAGGAAATCACATTGTGATTTTTGAATAATTTGTTTTATTACTGCACATAAGTGTTTGAACACCCAAGAAAATCCGGGTTAATATTTGGAACAGAAGCCTTTGTTTGCAATTATAGACGTCTAATGTTTCCTGCAGTTTTGTCCAGATTTGCACACAATGAAACGGGGATTATGGGCCCCTCTACCACACGGCTCTTCACTAGATCTGTCAGGTTTCAGGGCAGTCACTGAGTAACACAGAGATTCAGCTCCCTCCAAAGATTTTCTATGGGATTCAGGTGTGGAGACTGGCTAGGGCACTCCAGAACCTTATTTGCTTACAGAGCTACTCCTTGGTTATCCTAGCTGTTTGCTTTGGGTCATTGTCATGTTGGAAGACCGGGATTAAAAACCTTCCGTGATCTAAAATGCAGTACCAAAAGTTTTGATGAATATTAAAGAGATCACATCTCTCCTGTTTTAGCTTCTCTTCATTGGTTCCCGGTTAAATCCAGAATAGAGTTTAAGATCCTCCTCCTTGTGTATAAAGCCCGTAACAATCAAGTTCCATCATACATCAGATATCTTTTAGTTATCAGGCTCCTCTCCTGTGGAACTAGGTCCCAGTTTTAGTCCGTGAGGCAGATACTCTGTCTACTTTTAAGACTAGGCTTAAAACCTTCCTTTTGACAAAGTTTAAAGGTTATCCTGAGCTTACTTTGCAGTTATGCTGACTGTTTGAGGACAGACTGACCCCTTTTCTTCACTCTTTTACTTTTCTCTTCTAATACTCTTCCTGCTCAACTACAATGCCCTGTTGGATGGGGAGCATCGATTCAGATGCTTCCAGTGACCAAACATCCTTCATTTCCTGTTATCTGCTTTTTACTTTCTTAAATTTAGAAACGACTCTTACATCAGTTCCTTTTCTTTCTGCTTCTCTGCTCTGTCTTCTCAAACCCCAGATGGTCATGGCAGATGACTGCATATACTGAGCCAGCTTCTGGAGGTTTCTTTCTGTTAAATTGTTTTTTTTTCTCTCTCCACTGTTATGCGCGGTATGATGGCTTACTGACTGATTGCTGTGGTTACAGTCTGCATGTACAGAGCACAACCTCACATCAATGACTCAACACAATATACGGGGATTCCTTGAATAGAAAACGTTAAAGTGATTGGAATGTTTGTACAATTCAGTTTATTTATACACCAATTCACAGCAGATGTCATCTCAACGCACTTTACAAGAAAAGTCATTTCAATACAATTACACAAACCTTCCAATCAGTTAAAAGTTTTCTATGAAAAGAATCCCAGCAGATTGCATTGAATCATAAACATGAGGCTGTTCCCAGAACATGCAAACTCAAACCACAGCAATCCCTCATACTGGCAAGCATGTAGCGACAGTGGAGAGGAAAAGCTCCCATTTAACAGAAAGAAACCTCAAGCAGAACCTGCTCAGTACAAGCAGTAATCTCCTACAACCTTCTGGGGGTTTGAGAAGACAGAGAAGAGACAGAAAAGAACTGATGTAAGAGTACTTTCTGCTTTCTGTGGCTCAGTGGTAGAGTAGTTGGCTTGCAATCGGAGGGTTGTAGGTTCGATTCCAGCTTCCTCCAGTCACATGTTGATGTGCCCCTGGGCAAGGCACTTAACCCCCAAATTCTACATTGTCCTACCGAGCCATGTTGGGTGTTGGTATATGAATGCAAGTGTGAATGGGTGAATGTGGCTTTAATGTAAAGCGCTTTGAGTGGTCGGTAAGACTAGAAAAGCGCTATATAAGTTCAGTCCTTTTTTTTTTTTTTTACTTTGTATATTAAAGTAAAAAGTTAACAGGACATGGAGGATGTTTGGTCACTGGGATGCTCCCCATCCAGCGGTGCATTTTAACTATTATAAATATGAAAAATAACAAATCATCAGGGATAGATGGCTAACTGAGTTCTAGAAGTGCTTCAAACTTCAATCAATCATACTTTTAAAGTGCATTTCATACAAAGAAATGCAGTTCAAAGTGCTTTTCAAAATAAGTTACCCAACATACCCACCTTTCTACCATGTTTTACCTTTCATTAGTGTTCCCTAGCTTTTCAGTCTTTGTTCTTTATTTCTCATTGGATAGTTTCCACATTTATTTTTCAACATTTACTCCCTTGTGCCCTCTCACTTGTTAATTAGTGTTATTTTGATTCTCACATTGGTCCCCTCTTAGATATTTTATCTATAGTTTGTCTTAAGTTATTTCGCTTTATGATGTGTTCCGTGTATTATTCGTTTCTTTTCCATTGCCTCTGTCATTCTGCCCAGTTACTAATTATCTCCACCCATTCCATCCATCTTATCTGCATCTGTTTGTCACTAATTAAAGTGATAGTGTGTAGTTTTTGCAGTACATCTTTGAAAATAGCCATTAAAATATTATGTAATAATTACGTAAATCACATTAATTGCAAAATATTGGCGATATTGTAAAATATGACTTTAAAAAACATAGGTGCGGGTACTCTTTTCAGGGGAAAGCCATATTAGACGACGTCTTTACTTGTACAAGAGCCCAGACAGACAAAGCGCATGGAACACGCCCGCTATTAAAACATTGATTTTTCCCCTCTAAAAGCAAAAAAAGTTTCACCATAATTAAATTTTTTTACGTCTACGCTAGTTCCATGCGATGAAAGAGACTGATGTGTTCGTCATGTTGCTACAAATAGATAATTCTCAGGGAATTGAGCGTTTGAAAACAGCACTAGTTGGACCTCCATTGTTGAGTTTCTTACTCGAAGACACAGATACTACATGCTTGTGATAATTTAGGTATGCACTGCCCCCTACTGGCCGAAAATTACACACTGTGCCTTTAATTCTTAGGCTTACTAGGCTTCCTAGGCACTGTCTCTCCTCATTCTTCTTGTTCATTTTCAGTCATACCTCTGTCTTTTTCCCCCCTTGGTCTGTCCTCAAGTTCTTTTGTACAGTTACCCTGTTTTTGTTGTTCATTAAATCTCAGTCTCATCTATACCTGCTAGTGATGTGTAGAATAGAGGGTGACGCGGGAATCAATTGTCGCTCCCGTCCCGATCCCAAAAAAATACTCCCGTCACGTCCTGATCACGTGACAGCCCCCCCCCAAAAAAAAAATATATTGTCCCGAAAAAATCCAGAGAGAAAGACTCCTGACCCGAATCCCGTAGACTAGTAATTTACCTACTATGGCGCTCGCTCCCCCCACCCCCCTTTAAACCATAGCCTAGCACAGTATCAAAGATCATCTATTTAGCTTTATCTGCCATCTTTAACCATATCCTGCATTCTCGTTTGGCCACCTTACCACATCATGAATGGAATCGACTCGTCTGACTAACAAACTATTAATGCTGCGTTCGAGAGCCCATCCAAAACAGTGGGACGTGGGACTTCTCCTACCTGAAATGTACTAGCTGTCACTTCTAAGCGTTCGAAGCAATCTAAGTGGAACTTAAACAGAAAACATGGACGACCGCCGTGCTAAACAGACAGTCGCTTTGTTTATGAAGACGCATGCTAACAGATAATAACGACATTCACACCATTTTATGAAAAACAAGTTGTGTTAAAATTACAGTGTCTAAAACAAGACTACAAGCAGAGAAGTACAGTTTATAGCCTATTCGTTCAAGTTTTACCTCAGGACGTGGGACTCCGTGGGCGCCGCCATTATCCTCAGACTTAATTTTGGTGAAGTTGGGGTACGTCGAACTACCCCGAGTTCGCAGGTAGGAGGTTCCACTTCGACAGGCATTCCAGTGCACTTTTCCTATTTGGAGGTAGGTCAAGTCCCATGTCCCACTGGTTTGAATGGGCTCTTGAACGCAGCATAAGATACACGCATTTTCAGTCGGATATCATATGCTTACCAGTTTATCCAGGTGGTGTAGCAACAATGTAGCAGTTTCAGTTTTGGTGCGTGCGGTGTAGTAGACCCAATGGAATTCAACTAAAGATAGATGTAAAAAAAATTCTAATTTCCGGTGACCCGTTGGAATCACGAAAAATTGTCACCCTCTAGTGTAAAAGAGGCCTCATGAAGCTTTGAGGCACATTGCTCAAACTGTAGTGTCACTAGGGATGGGCACCAGGGATGGGTTCTGACATAAATGGTAGTAACCGGACCGAACAGCAGCGCACATTTTGGTGCCTTTACTTCGGTTCTTATTTTCCTGGAGATGTCAAACACTATGGATTCTGGGCGTGCCATCAGCCAGGAATGATTCCATATATCCCCAGAAAAGGTAAACATGGCTATCTTTGTGCAACAAACTGCTAAAAGTTAGGGCTGTCGAAAGTAACGAACTAACGCGGATCAATTAAAAAAACAATTTTTAAACAGCGCCCTGTTTATAATTCAGCCCGCAACACATCAGCTATCCTTCCAAACGACCCAAAGTGCAGATTGAGGTGCAGCAGCATGTGTTTGTTATCCTAAATGACATATGAGCACATTATTATTGGCTTTGTGGTAATATAAGTTCATAAGTTGTCTGTGAGAATTATCAGTCCACTTCGGATATCGGCTCTGGTGTGTGCGTGGCAGTGTTTGCTGTGTGTGCGGTGCAGTGTGTTGGTTCACCGTATAGCTTCACTGCATTTCATAGTGAGATACAGCTACGTTAAAAATAAAAAATTATTCAGTTAAAGTGATGTTTTCGGACTTTAGTTAAATTAGTGCTAACTATTAGCGGAAGTAGCCGTGTAAATCTTCATAATATTTCCTGTTGTGATGAACTTGAGAATCTGCTGAGTTTTTACTGTTGGAAAATGTTCATTTGTGACATTAGATTAGTCTACAGTATATTAAATTTGATTCATCTGATATTTATTACAGTCTGCTGATATCCAAATGTTAAGTTTTTTCGTATATTTTGGTTAGTTCTACTTCAGTTTGCTATTTTTCATATGAGACCACATAAAGATTGTGAATGTGATTATGGAGCTCAAAACAAAAACTTAATTACTTTCACCTATATTACATTTTTTGAAAGAGCAACTGCATCTTGATTTTTCCTTTTTTATTTACAAGGAAAACTGTAGTTTTTTGTGTCATATTTGGGAATGGTGATTAATTTACAGCTACCCTGTGATTGATTAGATCTGTTTTTTTATTGTTTGACAGCCCTACTAAAAATGACTAAATAAGAGGGTTTTTGGATGAAGTATGTATGTTTTCCATTCTTTAAGCACCCGTATCGAATAAAACCTAAACGACACCCATCCCTAATTGTCACTGACAATACTGTGTTGCTAGTTTGTCTGCTGACACCTGCTGGATCTTAAATATAACTGAAGGCAACCTAACCTACCCTACCAATTCAGTGACCTAGTACACAAAATAAAATGATTTAATTATGTGGTCTAATCTTAATATCTTTTAATATTTCTTTGTTATAATAATCTTTCTTTGTAGCCTCCAGATGTTCATGTTTGGCTCTGTCTCAGCATAAAAGACATGCTTTTATTAATGAATGCTAGTTCAGATGAACAAATGCAGCATTTAACCTGCAGAAAATGTATTGACATTTTGAAATGATTAGAAATTCTGATGGCTTAGGCAGAAATTTAGAGGAATATGATGAAACGGAAATAAAAATGAATACTTATTGGGATGATATAAGATCAAAATGATGCCACATGGCAGAAACCTTGCATTTTCATTTGGGCTCCATGATGTAGGCTTTTCAATAAATATATTGGTTCAAAAGAAAATATTTCAGCAGAGAAGCATCCCGCTAACAAATGGAGGCGTATACGACTTCCAGCAAAGATGTCCACCTTATACAGATGTTGAGCAAGGCATGTATAAAATCCAGCATTAATCTTTCCAGCATGCACTGTTTAGATAATATTTATCCAGGATGCCGTTTAAAATACTCTGCTTCCTGCTTTTGTTGCAGTCCTGGTCCACTTGCCATTCACACATGCTATTGAACCAAAGCAGAGTTCATTTAGGGTGTATTCAGACCAGGAAATTCCTTTGGTCCAGTTGTTTGGTCTGGACCAAAGGTGAACAGCAGCAAAATCATATGGATATCAGAACTGCAGGATGGATGCGAGCTCTCTGTTCTTTTCAGGCTTCAACCTAGCTATCTCATACTGTCCTGGGTCGGGAAACCAGATGCCCTCTCCAGACAGTTCAGCCCTGATAACTCTCCTGAGGAACTAAGTCCATCGTCCCAGCTACCTGTTTTGTAAGAGGCTTTACCTGGGACTTGGAACGTGACAGGAACATCCAGAATGCTTAGCTGTCCGAACCAAATCCTGGGGGTGGTCCACCTAATTAACCTTAGGTCCTGTACACGCTCAGGTCCAGAGTAATCAACTGGAGCCATGCGTCAAAGTTCTCCTGCAATATAGATATATTAGTAGAATAATAGGCCTGCTTCACAGTTATGTTCGGTGGCTGTCCGTTAACAAGGACGTTGCAGAGTATGTTCCCCCCCTAACCCAGCTGCAACTGGAACAAGTAATCCTATAAGTCTCCCTCAGGTCTGCTTCAACCTCTAGTCACCCCCTCACACCCATGGTCTCACATTCTCCAAAGCCTGCCACCGCATTGCCCTCTCTAACCATCGTCTTCCCATAAAACCGCCAGACTTCTCATCCAACACGTCTTTAGGCTCCACGGTATCCCCGTCGAAATCCTCTCCGACCGAGGCCCCTAGTTCGTTTCACAGGTTCTGAAGAACTACTGGTCTGCACTGGGGGCATAGGTTTTGCTCATCTCTAGATTTCATCCTAAATCCCATGGCCAATGTGAGTGATTAAATCAAGAGATTGAGATGGTACTACACAATGTCTGTGTCCAGAATCTGCACTTTTCCCCACCACACATCCAGAGCCCACCATTCCTTCAATCCATGATTAATACCTTCAGTTGCATCTGGAATAACACCAAAGAACAAACTTCTCTCTAAAATGAGAAAATAACTGACCGAAAACTTCTTCCTACTCCTCATACTCCCAGGACAGAAGGTTTGGTTATCATCTAAATATTTTCCATTCAAAGGCTACACCTGGAAACTTTCCTCCAAATTCATTGGCCCATTTCCTCTTGAAACTACCATCAGTCTGTCCATGGTTAACACTCCCTACTCATCTCAGAATTCACCCGTTTTTTTTCTAGTTTTCAGATTAAGCTTGTGCTCAACTGCCAAACATCCACCACCTGCCCGGATCATTGACTAACACCCTTCTTACATGGTCAGGCGCATCCCTTTTTGTTTACACTGGTTTTAACCAATTTTGCTGGTTGTTAGGGCATTTTTAATCGATTTTAGTATCACCATAGTCATTTTAATCAATGGACAGTCTTATGGTGCATTCACACTTTACATGTAATCTTACCGTAACTGACTGTGGCGTTTTGGGCGGTGTGAACACACCATTACTTGGTATTTTTAATCAGTCAGGGGCGGGTGCAGTTGGCTGCTCAAACTCAGCCAGAAAGTTATGGAGCTGGAGCAGAGGATCTACATGCTTTACCAGATTCAGGAAAACAAGCTCGACCAATATTATTATAAGATATCTCCAGCCGGACTTTCACTGCTGCCACCAACAGTGCTGAACTGGCCAAAACACTCCCATACCAGCCCAGTGAAGCTGTGGTGGAGATGACCCACTGCTGGGTCTCCAAATAGACTTGGGGCACTGAAAACCGCCATTACATCTGCTGCTGCGGAGGAATGCAGTCTCTAGTAAGGGGCCACCCGGCCATGGTGCCACTGCCACTGTTTTCCTCCACCATTCTCCTTCACCCGGCCTGCCATTAACCAACCCTTTCAGTGCTTTAGACCCTGCTTCCCTCCACTGGCAATCATTGGTCATCAGCTCATCCCCTCCCAGCAGCAGGAGCAGTAGTTGGATTCCCTCAGCTTTCCATCTCGCTCCAAACCAAGGACTGCAGCCGGATCTCGCGGAAACTGTCTCGAGGAGTGCTCCACTTCACCTCAAACCCATGGAATGAGCCCTTTGCGCCGAATAAACATCACCGCAGTCCTGGGAATACTAGACTATCTTTCTTCCGGCTCTCTGCGAGGACAGAGGCTTTTTCTCCGAAATTGGAGACAGTTCTGGAAGCGACTGGAAGGCTGAAGGAACAGTCTGAAGCGCGGATTTGTGCTGATGGAACTCAGAACCTCACACTTGGTGAGCTCGGGCGCAGGCAATACGCTGCAAGAGGCGATCTAGCTGGTGATTAGGGACTCATTCGCGAATTCTCATCGGACTTGAAGAAACTATCAGTGGGGCTTGGTGCAACTGGAAATTAATGAACCTGGAACTTTATTTTGGTTGAAATAGTATAGAAAAGGGACTGCTGATGCACTGAAAGGACAGAGTAAAATTTGCTCTTCCTGCTAACCATAACAATTTGTATTTTGGCTCTTATGTTTACCTTTCATCTGGTCCACAATCAAATGCCCGTGAGGGGAATGTAAACAGTCTCCTCCCCTTCTAACTGCATCTACTGATGCACACACTGACATGGACTTCAGACACACACACACGACCAGTGTTGTGCTTGAACGCGTTCAATGAACGACGTTCACTGAACACGTTCATATTTTCGGTGAACGTTGAACTAAACGAATCACTTTTCAAACAATGAACTTGAGCGAGAGCGGCGTTCCGTCTGCTAGGACTGAGCGCGTGCGCAGTTCACGTTCACGCTCATTTGAAGTCAGGTTTTACGACACTGTTTATGGCAAACAAACACCTAGATACCGGTCCAGCATGGCGAGTGCTAGTACTAGTTCACGTGATACAGACTTAGCTGTTACTGAAGCCAGTTTTGAACAGCACTTGGCAGAGTTTTATGTACAAACAAAAGAAGACGCAGACGGAAAAAACCTTACATTTTTGTGCAAACTGTGCCCACCGGGACTAAACAAACAAGTACGTACGTCAGCCACATCGAGCTCAAATTTGAAGCGCCACATCGAGTTAAAGCATCCGAGCTATCTTGCCAAATATCTGCGACTAAATGATGAACGCAAGAAATCATTAACGAAGAGAGGACCGCCGCCGCCGAGCACACCAACCCAAGTTAAGCTCACTTTATTTATTTATTTATTAGCTGGTCCAGTATTTCACAATGAGCAGAGGTAGCTCATCTTAAGTTAGGTTGTTCAGCTGCTAGCTGTTCATTTTCTTTAGACAAATATGATCAGGAAGATTTTTTTTTTACTATTATAAATTAATATAAATGGCATTTTCATTCTTTACACACTGTTTATTTCCTTTTGAGGGTGTGAAAATGTGTTGGTTGAGTATTGCACATTGAGCAGAGTAAGCCCAAGTTAAATTTACATTACAGTACACCACTAATTTTGTCTGGTTTACATAGTTACTGCCGTTCAGAATATGCGGGATTTTTGTCAGTGGACAGATCTTTTTCCCATGAACCTAAATGTACCTTTCAAGTTTTTGAAGTCCTGGGTAATTTGGTTCATGCTGGCTAAATAAAGGTTCACTGAACATACAGTATACCTTGACTGCACCTTGCATTTTCCAAGTTCTACATATTTTCCTGATCACACATTATTTAAGGGGTAAATATATTCCTTATCTCAATATTTTTTCTCTCCTGGCTATAGGCTAATAGTTGTCACTTGTCTCTGATGCTTTATTGGTACAATAATTTTGATTAGTTTTGAATAGGCAGTGATTTGCAGCTGGTGATGGATGGTAAAGACATTCTATTGAGTAAGATTGTGGCTTATTTAAAAAAAACAAATGAACATGAACTAGTTCATTTTTAGAAATGTGAACTTAGTTCATTTCTTTAAAAAATGAACTATGAACATGAACTAATTCATTATTATCTGTGTGAACTGAACTTTGAGCTAGTTCTGTTTAAGTATGAACTGGCACAACACTGCACACGACCATCTCGCTGTCTCCTAAATGCTTCTTCCCACTGCAAGAAGTAGGAAGATTGTGAGCCTCTGCTGCAGCACGTCAAATTGTGGACTGGAGTTGGACAGCTATCCCTCCTTAAAGTGTCATTGTTAATGTCTGAATATGTGCTTAAATGTTTAGGTGTGTTTTTCTATTACCTGTTTTTTGACTCTTGACTAAGGATCAAAACACAGTTGAGTGCTCCCCCCCCCCCCCGTGGACCCCCTCCCTCCCTGACGTGTATCTGCCTCTTATCATCTGATCATGGGAGCGCCATTTTATGGCTGCAAGCCCTTCAGCCCCCTAGATCTGTTTATATTGTTTGTTTGCTGTCATAATCTTGGACAGGTTGTACTGTTAACTGAATTTCCCCTTGGGCATCTGTGATGAGGCAGCCTCGTCACGGACAGAGTCCGATGGACGCTGAACACAAACACACACACACACACTCTGGTATAATTACCTCATGGGAACCGGCACACTCACGACACACACGACTTCCATCTGCCTAGTAAGATATGAAGGGTGCACACTTCATTTTTGGCTAGGTTTCCTCTGTATGTGGCATGCTGTGGTAACTTACCGTTTTCCTCTCGTTCGTGCCAGTGTTTGGTCTAAACCCGAGTTGACGCCCAAACAGCCTTTAAAATGACGATTCTGTCATCATGAGGGAATGACGTCATATGACTTCCCCAGTACGTGTCAAAAGGGCTTAGTATCATGAAAAATGGCTATTATTTCATCATTAAGCAAACGTGATGGCTGTTTGTTCTGAAATTAAGTGTCGAATTTATCGGATTATTTTTATATGTATTTTCATTAGATGTAATTATGTAGATCTTGAGTTAGATTGAAATTATTTGATTATTGAGCCTAAGGGGAGGGGCTTAGAGTATTTAAAGCGGATAAGAGGACTGCTATGAGTTAAAGTGTTTTGATCAGCATCCTTGTACGTGTAAAAATGTGTTTTTTAATTCTGGAATTTTGGGACAATTTTTCACTGTGTTGCACTGTTGAGCAGAAGTCTGGGAGCATTAGCACAATAAAGCACCAGTAACTGCAAGCCATCTTTATTGTGTGCCAAAGAACCCCATCACAGCATCAAGTTTATTGATAGATGATTGATTGATTGACCTGCTAGACATCCAGCAAGCCCGAGATGGTGAGAGATCCTCTCCCCCTTAGACTCAACGACCTGCTGAACTGCATCCTACTAATCTCACCATCAGGGACTCCATAAGGAGAGGAGCACTCCCCCTGTGTTTCCCTTGAGCCACTGTGCTGGACATCACAGCAAAGATCCCAGAGCTCATCCAACACCACACAACTGAGTAAAATTATTGCCCACGTTTGCACCAATGACATTTGGAAGCAACAGTCTGAGTTCCTGAAGACTGACTTCTTCCATTTATTTACCCTCTTAAAAAACTCACATGCATCTGTTTTTAACTCTGACCCCAACCCCACTGTCGGCAGAGGAATTGGATGCTTTAGTAGGATTTTGTCTCTGAATACCTGTATTTCCTCTGCCACTGTGATGTATAACATCAGTTTTATAGGCAATTTTAACGTTTTCTTGGGCAGGAGTAATCTCTTTGGGTCAGATGTACTTTAAAATGTTTGCTCTCTGCTGAACAAAACTTTTTTTGTCAAAGGTCTGATTTTAGATCATAATCTTCAGTGTTTATTTTTATCAGAGACATATGCCCCTGCTGTTCTTACAGAGGCCTCCCCACCAAAGTTTTAGCTTGTCTTTTTAAACAAGGACCAGCAAGAGGGGAGGCGAAACTGCTTTTATAAGCTCATCCACGCTTTCTGCCAAACCTATTTTATTTGATTATAGTACCTTTGAATATACTGCATCTGCTTTTAGTACTCCTCAGATGCCACAGCTTATAGGCCTCCAAAAGAGAATGCACTTATTATTCAATAATTTTTAGAGTTTTTATCAATTTGTACAACTCTTATGAAAGGATAGTTTTAGCTGGTGATTTTATTCTACCTATAGATAACCTTTTAGATCCCCCTATAATCCAACTTCTTAAAGATTTTGAATTATTTTGATTTTAGACACGTCACGCAGCTAACTCACACACACCCTGGAATTGGTCATCACTTATGTCTTGTCCACCAGTGTGTCCTCTGTTGTTGAAATAGCTGTTTCTGATCACTACTGTGTGTTCTTTAATATCACCAGTTCCATCCTACTAGAGACCTCTGTGATAAACGTCAGGAAGCGTCATCTAACCCCTGAAGTTGCTGAAGTGAAGGTTTCTTAAATGTTTTTCATAAGTTTCCTCCAATTCTTTTACCTGCCCCCTGTGATGTTTGTTCATTGAAACCTTCTGTTAAAATAATTAGTCTGCTCTAAACCTGCTGGCTCCACTTAAAGTTAAACACTCACATTCAAAACCTGCAGCACCTTGGAGAAATGAAGCCCCTCAAAAAACTATAGAGTAACTGCAGGGCGGCAGAGAGAATGGAGGAAATATAAAACCATGATAAACCATCAATTATACACAGAACTTCTCAAATATTTTACTAATACTGTAAGAAATTCAAGAAGTTCTTATTTTGATAAAATCATATCAGACCATAAGAATAATCCTAAAATCAACTTTTCCACTATTGATCGAATTTTTGGCCGCATTACTAATGCAATTGAGAAAACCCGCTCAAACACTCTGAGTTTGCAGAGGGAAGGTAGACTCCATCAGATGAAATATTTTATCCTCTCAAAGCAACATGATTTTAGACAAATCTGAGTGTGTCTTTACCAGAGCAAAAATTGGACAGTTTTTTCCTGGTAGAAACTGGGACTCTTGACAAAGTTTTCTCATCAGTGAGGCCCACCAATTTTGTTCTGGACCCAATCCTCACTTCATTTTTAAGCCATTTTAATGTACGTTTTAGAGACAGTGTTGCCAACTTAGCGACTTTGTCGCTAGATTTAGCGACTTTTCAGACCCCTATAGCGACTTTTTTTCAAAAAAGCGACTAGCGACAAATCTAGCGACTTTTTCTGGTGTTACTGGTGTTTTGGAGACTCTGGCGTGAAGCACGTATTGTTCTGCAGTTACTGTCCTCAACGTGAGCCCCTCCCCCGTCCCAAAGCACTTACAGGCGGCCAGTCTCACAGTAGCCTTGCGCAGCAGTCCCATCTACAGTCTATGGGCGGAGCAGAGAGAGAGAGAGGAGACCCTCACCACTCGGCGTCCGGACTGCAAATGAAATGCGCTTGCGCAAAAGAAAGCCGCCGCTGGCTTGCAGAGCGGGATTTAAATGAAAACGTTTCTTCGCTGTGACGCTGTCACACAAATAAATCACTGCATTTGACTCACACAACCTCAGCAGCTCAGTCACTTATTCACCTCGTCCACTGTGTGTGTAGCCTACCTCTCTGTGACATAAGATCTTGCTAGCTAGCTCAGCAAAAAAAAAAAAAAACTTTAAAAAAAAAACCTAAGTAACTCTGCCAGAGTGTGTCTTTTGGGTCACTTTGCCGGTCCCAAGCCCGGATAAAGGAGGAGGGTTGGTTGTAGAGCTAGCAATTTCACCCTACAGAACAATCTTTTGATTAAATTTGCTGTTATAACATTTAACAATACAGGACAAAACTGATGTGTGTAATGTGGATCTAGACAAAGCATTAAAATCATTAAATGTTGTTAATGTTGAAATTATTTTTGTACATTTGTAGTTCTAAACATATTTAGGGTGTTTTTTACTCACATTTACTGTTATTTGCAAATTACCAATTATGCAAATTAGGCGATGACGTCATTTAGCGACTTCTAGCGACTTTTGGGACAGCCAATAGCTACTTTCCTTACTGAGGAGTTGGCAACACTGTTTAGAGATGAGATTTCAGCCAAGATGAATTGCTACTTTCAGACGGGGTTTTTCCTACCGCCTTCAAAGGGTCAGGGGTTGAGACCCCTGCTGAAGAAGAGCAATTTAGATTTTAATGATTTAAACAAGTTTTTTTCGACCGGTATCTAATTGACCATTTTTAAGAAAAGTTTTAGAAAAGCTTGATTTAATCCAACTTGATGATTTTATTACCCCTCATAATGTCCTAGAGAAACTTCAGTCTGGTTTCAGGGTGAACCACAGCACAGAGGGGGCCCTTCTAACGATTTAAATGATTTTTAGATTAAACTATGATGCTCAGAAAGTGACAGTGTTGGTCCTACAGAATCTAAGAACTGCGTTATATGCAATAGACCACACTATTCTTTGAACCTGTATAAAACAGATCAGCCTCTCTGGTGTTTTTCATAAATAGGGATAGGTACAAATATCCAGGGCCATGATTGCACCGGTTCTGATATAAATGGTAGTAACCAGAACACTGCCCTGTTTATAATTCAGACTACACCACATCAGGTCTCATTCCTAACCAGCCAAACTGTGGATTGTTGTGCAGCAGTATATGTTTGTTATGCTAAATGACGTGAGTATATTATTAATAGCGTTTTTGGCTTGGTGGTGATATGATAAATTCATAAGTTGTCTGTGTGAATTAACTGTCCGCTTCGGATGTCACCCCCGGTGTGTGCATGACCGTGTTTGCTGTGTGTGCGGTGCAGAGTTTAAATGCTCCGTATTTAAGTTGATTTATGCCTGTTGGCTGACTGTATAGCTTCAGTACATTTCATGGTGAGATACAGCTGCATTAAAAATACGAAATTATTCAGTTAAAGTGATGTTTTCAGACTTAAATTAGTGCCAACTATTAGCAGAAGTAGCTGTGTAGCCTACATCTTTACAATAAGAGCATTTTTAGTTTATTTTGTGGTGAACTGGAGAATCTGCAGAGTGTTGAAAGTTTTGGAAAATAATAAATTGTTACATTTGACTACTAAGTGTATATTTGATTTATTTGATATTTAACACAGACTCCTGGTGTCCCAGTATTATTTTTCATACGGGACCACACATACATTGTGAATGTGACTGGAGTTCAAAACAAAAACTTAATTGATTTCTCCTATATTACATTTTTTTTTAAAGAGCAACTTCATCTAGATTTGTCCTTTTTTATTTACAAAGAAAATGTTATGTTAAATGTTTTTTGGTCATATCTAGCAATGGTGACACAGCTACCCTGTGATTATTCAGATCAAAATTTTTAATTGTTGAAGTTTGTATGTTTAAAATTCTTTAGGCACTGTTTCAAGTACCGTTTAAGCACCTGCACCATTTAAAAAAATTACGGGTTTGACACCGGTATCGGATAAAACCTAAACAATACCCATCCCTATTCATAAATGGTTCACATCATATCTAAGAGAAAGGAATTTTATAGTTAGTTTAGATTCCTGCTCGTCTAAGATTCACAAGATCACATGTCTTGTGCCCCAGGGTTCAATTTTAGGCCCAGTGCTTTTTAACCAGTATATGGTCCCTCTTGGCATTACCATCAGAAGACATGGAGTTAATTTCCACAGTAATGCTGATACACAGTTGTAAATCTCCATGTCTCCTGATGACACATGGCCAGTGGATGCACTTTTTAACTGCATTTTAGACATCAAATCCTGGATGGCAGAAAACCTTCTCCAGCTCAACCAGGACAAAACTGAAGTTCTATTTATCAGAGAGAGTGAGAAACATTTACAAAAACTGCAATCACTGTTGTTTAATCCATCATTAAAGTGACTGTGTGTAGTTTTTGCAGTACATCTTTAAAAATGGCCATTAAAATCTTATATAATAATTATGTAAAGCACATTAATTGCAAAATACTGGCGATATTGTAAAATATGACTTTAAAAATCCGTTTTAAAATACATAGTCCTCCTATGGAAAGCCATATTAGATGACGTCTTTACTTCTATAAGAGCCTGGACGGACAATGCGCACTGAGCACACCCGCTATTAAAAACACTGATGTCCCCTCAAAATGCAACAAAATTTTGCCATAAATACATTTTTACCTCTTTGCTAGTTCCAAGCGATGATAGAGAGACTGATGTGTTCGTCATGTTGCTGCAAATAGATAATTCTTAGGGAATTGAGCGTTTGAAAACAGCACTAGTTGGATCTCTGTTGAGTTTCTTACTCAAAGACACAGATACCGCATGCTTGTGATCATTTAGGCATGCACTGCCCCCTACTGGCCGAAAATTACACACTGTGCCTTTAAAAGTGAAGAACCTGGGTGTCGTTTTTGACTCTGAGCTGGCTTTTATCCCACACATTACCAAGATAGGTTTTTATCATCTAAAGAACATGGACAGAGACCGCCCCATTCACTCTCAGGCCAACATGGAGACATTAATGCTTTTATTACCAGTAGAATCGCTTAATGTAATCCCCTGCTTTATGGTCTTCTCAAAAAAGAGCATCTCAGTTTTACAGCTTCTACAAAATCAAGCAGTACATGTCCTGAGGAAGACCAGGAGACGGGAGCACATTACACCGGTTTTAACATCATTGCATTGGCTCCCCGTATGTTTTAGCACCGGGGCCAACAGCTAGCACCGAGAGCTGCGGCAGAACGAAGCCGGAGACAGAGCCAGAGCAGCAGAACTGGATCGGAGTTTTCGAGATGTGTGGTGAGGTGGTTTGTTGAACTGATGCGTGGTTAAGACCAGAGGTAAGGTTGGGACAATGACTGAGCGATGAGAGGGAAGTGCAGGAATCTTCACACTGAAGCTAACTTTCTTTCCTAATCACCTATTGCTCAGCGGTTTATTTGAGAAAACTTTCCTGTCTACGTCATTATCTCCTGACAATTGCGTGTCTGAGCAGCTACTTTAGTTGGTCTCGGTCCGTTTCTCTGATCCACAGCAGGATTCATTCGTGTGTATTTCCACCTGCATAAAAGGTCCAGACCAGCTTTCCTAATGAACTCTGGTCTGTTTACAGTGGACTAAATAGTGCAGGTCTGAATGCACCTTAAGACAGAGTAGTGGAAACCATGCTTATCAACAGACAGGCAAGGTAGGCCTGCCAAGGTCTAACACACTGACAGAAAGTTGTGAATGCAAAACAAGAAGCTCTAGAGAGACTTTGCTGGTAAAGAGAAACAAATTCATTATTCATGTCTTCTATAGTGGATGTCACAATACAGCACTCTAGAAAGAGTAATAGAATTAGATCAGTTGTGGAAGCTGCAAATGAATTGTTGGGGATCACAACTAAAGCTGATGAAATTCATTAAATCATTAAATCATAAATATGGAGTTTCACAACCTGGTTAAATGTTTCATGGTGTCAATCATTCTTCAGTGGAATGCAAGCAATAAGTCTGATTGCAAATGGACAAGAGTTTAAAACGCATGTACATGAGTTAAATAGTAAACCAGATGTCATTTGTTATGGTATGTTCAGGAAACTTCTTGAGGAGGTACTGGATAAGACTTCAGAACTATTTAATGAAATTTGGAATGAAGGAAAATTATCCAAAATATGGAAAAAGGCAACAATTCCTCTGTTTCCTAAACCAGGGAAATGCTCTAATCCAGGTAGTTACAGACCCATAGCTTTAACTTCACACCTAGGAAATCTTATGGAAGAAATGGTGGTAGGTCATTTGAATAATTTCTTAGAAAGTACATGTCTACTTAAAAGCTATCAAACAGGATTCAGAAGGAGAACATCAACCACTCATGCTATTTTATATATATATATATATATATATATATATATATATATATATATGACACCATGTGGAGAGAGGGCCTATTAATTAAGTTGGAGAAGATTGGAAATAGTGGGAAGATGTTTCATTTTATTTTGGATTTCTTGGCATGTACTTTGAGGGTCTGAGCAGGCAAAGGACTGTCAGAAGAATATATGGTGTAAAGTGGAGATCCCCTCTTCTATGTAATATCATGATTCATGATCATTTATTTATTTGAGAAAGGAGGCGAAGGACTATTGTATGCAGATGATGGTGTTGTATGGAAAAGGGGGCGTAATGTCCCATATATTATAGAAACTTTCCAAAAAAATAAATGAAAATGTTAGAACAATGGGGAATAGACTGCGGATTTAAATTCTTTGTACATTACTTTGAAGTTATCTGGTACATTCTTTCTGGTGGAAAACATTAACTTAGATTTTGACAATCAACTACTTGGACGAGGGAATAAGTTTATCTAAATATTATGGTTTTATTAAAATATTTACAAATGGGGTCAAAAGATCAAAAAATGGCCATTGTGGAATTGGGATTTACATTCCTACATTTAACAAACAGTATGGCTACAGACTGAGCAATTTTTATCAATATATTTTATAGAACCAGCTGGAATAATAACTGTTCTGAGGTGGATTGAAGAAATCAAGCCTCTTTGATCAGTCATATGTACTGATTCCTTGGCTGGTTTACTCAGCTTTGAAACAGGAAATTCAATAAGAGAGGATTTAGTATTAGAGGAAAGACATATTTTATTGAATCTTAAAAACCTTGGAATCTTGGTTCAGTTTTGTTGGGTTCCAGCACATGTTGGGATATAAGGAAATAAACTGGCTGATAAAATCGGCAAGGAAATGTTGGAAAAAGAACATATGGAAATTAATACTTCAATGGGGAAGGTAGAAGCCAAATCTAAAGTAAAATCAGAAGTTCTATTAAAATGGCAAAATGTATTGAAGATAGAACACAATGCAAGGCATTATCATTCGATCCAGGAAATGTGTGGAAGAAAACGATAACATTAGGTCTCACCAGAAAGTAAGAGGTGATTTATAGTAGACTAAGACTAGGTCACACAGGTCTTAATGGCATACTAAAGATAATGGGGAAGAGCAATGGTCTATGTACTAAATACCAAGCTATAAAGGATGAAGATCATATTTTATTTAAATGCAAAAACTACACAGAGCATAGGCAGCAATGGAATGAAAGAGAGGCTGATAGTGGCATAGAGAACACCCTTAAGGTGAAAGGAATGAAGAGTGATCAGATCCCTACTTATCTTTCTGAGAGTCGGCTTTAATTAAAAGGATTAAGGATCCTTCTCTTTTTTTTTTCTCTTTCGATAGTCTGATTGCCTCTTTGCACACTCCTGTACAGTGGGTGGCGGTAGGCACCAATGAGATGTGATCCGCCACTAAAATAAGGAAGAAAAGGAGGCTGATGCCAGTCGGTTCTGTTGTCAGGTGTGTTACAAGGCCAACTTAGTTTGCCTCCCACACCAAAAACTCTTCCTTGGATGTTTCCTGTGAAACTTGCGTTCTGTCTTCCCGCAGATCCTCTCCCGAGTCCTTCCTGGAATTCGTTGTGGAATCTCTGTTCAATCTTCACGTGAGCCTCCGCCTGGCTGTATTCATGGTTTGTCCAGAACAAACCTCTAAGATTTAAACCTTATTCACCTCTGGATGAGCTCCTCCGGATCTGCTCCTGGTCAGCCTCTTCTGCTCCATCTGGAACACAAAGCATACAGTACGTCTCACACATAATCCTGCAAAGAATGGACACTAGGATCAGAACCCTGTGATGGACTGGCGATCTGTCCAGGGTGCACCCCGCCTCTCGCCCGTTGACAGCTGAAGATAGGCACCAGCCCCCCCGCCCCCCCCCCTTGAGGATTAAGCAGTTCAGAAAATGGATGGATGGATGGATCATAACCACCATCTACAACCTTACCAAGGATCTATACAGGAACAATATCACGTCGCCACTCCTCTTCAGCCAACATCAGGATACCGCCTCCTGCTTGAACTCCTCAAAGTCCCAGCTTCCTGGCTCTCAAGTACGACATGCATCATTGAACATTTCTTAATCTCTTGATCATCTCTTAAAAGTGAATGTCTGCTGTCTGAATTTGTGCCTGATTTAGAGTCGCCTGAAAACCATGACGCATGGAGACTATTTCAATTTTTGTTCTTGCAACACATTTATATAAAAACAGGTTTTAACAATAAAGCATTACCACTTTGTTTGAATGTTGCCATTCCTTTTCACAACACTTAATTTTAAGTATTTCAGATGTAATTTTGTCCCATTCCTCATCAGAATCAGAATCAGCTTTAATGGCCAAGTATGACACATACAAGGAATTTGACTCCGGCAACTTTTCTCTCCAGTACAGAACTTAAATAAGTGAAATTAAAAAACGAAAAAAATAAATAAAAATAAAAATAAATAAAATAAAAAATAAAGGATAATATATACACCAAACCAGGGTTATTGTACAGTAAGTATATACAGTAAGTATGCAAACAAGTCTTAAGGTGGCTATGGACTGGGTGTCACATTTTGAGCGTCAAAATGCGCCATACATTTTCTAGTGGAGACGGGTCAAGACGGCAAACAGTATCGGTTCCCTCTACCTCCACAGACAGGATTCCGTAATGTTTTTTTTTTTGGAATGTGGTTTTACATTGTCTTGTCAAAATATGCATGGACATCTACTGAAAATATGTCTTCTTGAAGGCAGCATATTGTGCTCCCAAATCTCTATTTTTCAGCATTAATGGAGCCATCACAGAGGTGCAAGTTTGATTGATTGATTTTATTCAACCGTTTTTGTTATAAAACATGATACAGCTTTGCACCATGAATTAAGAAACAAAACAAAGTCAGGATATCACAATAAAGCCCTAGGGGCACTGACAAAACCCCATAACAGGACCGACCCTGGCTTTTTGATTTGTTGCTAGTGTGCTACAATAGGCAAGTTTTTAGCTATGAATAATTGTGAATAAATTTTTTATACTGTATGGAATTTTACTGCCTCCTCTTTTGAATTTGGATCCACATCTTAGTTTGTGCACACACTAGGAAACAAAAGCTAATGACTTTCTGTAGCCTCCAGGGGCCTGTACCATGACGCTGGATTAGGTGGCTAGCCAGCTATGTTTCAGCTTAGTTTCCGCCAACCCTGGGTTTTAGGTACTATGAAAGTAGCTCGGCTTTGATCGGTGTACGTTGCCATGGTATCTTACACTGCTCCGGGGCAGGTTATGTTCTGGATTCGAGATCTCAGACTGACGTTTGACCAATCAGCTGTGAGCAAAGAAACATATAAGTGACGTAACTAATTCCGTCAACCAATCCTGTAACCCAGATTTTGTTCAGCTACCTTCATGGTACAGGCCCCAGGAGCGCTGTGTTTTTGGATTTGCATCTGTTGTTTTTTGGGTGGGGGGGTTTTGTAGGGGCCACTCTACCAAGGGCACACCACCCCACAGCAGAGACCCAACAGAGCCAAGGTAGGCCCAACAAGCAGCCACCAGGGGGGCAGAAGCACCAGCAAGAGAGTGTGATGGAGGAGAAATGGGTGACAGATTTGGTGGGGGGGCATGAGATGCACCTGGAGAAATCACAGCCCAAGACCCAACCCGACCTAACAGATAAACAATTGAAAGTGAATTTGGAAACACTGAATAAAAGGTAATTAAGACGAGCACAAATACATTTAAGAACCTTTTTAAGAGATTTAAACATTAACTTGGCGAAAGCAAATTATATTAATGGTTAGAAATAAGCATTGGAGTGTCAACTAATATCTCAAAGAAAGAAAAAAAACATGCTAAAGAATAAAAAGGAGGTAAAACACTAAACCACAAAAAGAAAAGCTAAATAAAAACTGACTAAAAACTATGCAAATATATAGAAATATGATTAAGACTTAAAAGAGTTTTAATATTTGGCAGATAATCATCCCCTGGGACTGGAGTTCTGAAAGCTCAAGAAATATTTCTTCAACAAAGAAATATTTTTTCAAGGGCTAGATAAAATAAAAGATGCCTTTCCATTCTCAATAACATCACAATAAATTTTTACAACAACCAATCTGATACGTGCAGTAGAATCTAACCACTGGAGCCTGGTTATGTGTCGTGTGTTTGCAGCATTAGAGCAGTTTGATATTTTCTGTAACTAGGTATGAGTATTGTTAAGGTTTTATCTGATACCAGTGCCAAACTGGTATTTTTGAAATGGTGCTGGTGCTTAAACAGTGCTCAAAAGGGTGCTTAAAGAATGGAAATCCAAATTTCATCCAAAAACCCTCCTATTTTTTTTTCTTTTTAGTAGGGCTATCAAACAATTAAAAATATTGATCTAATTAATCACAGGATAGCTGTGAAATAATCACCAATCCTAAATATGACCAAAAATGTTCAGTGTATATAAAGGACAAATCCAGATGCCGTTGCTCTTTTTTTTACATTAAATATATGAAAAATCAATCGAATGTACTGTATGTGGTCTCATATGAAAAATAACAAATACAGGTAGAATTAACCAAAATATATAAATTATCTTAACATTTGGATATCATCAATCTGTGTTAGGCATAACATAAATCACAATTTACCATTTTTTCAAAAGTAAACACTCAAATGATTCTCTGGTTCATCAGGAAATGAATGCTTTTATTATGAAGATGTACACAGCTACTTCCGCTAATGAGTTAGCACTAATTTAAGTCAGAAAACATTACTTTAACGGAGTAATGCACATTTTTAACTCAGCATTAACCAGTGTTGGTCAAGTTACTTGGGAATAGTAATGATTTACTAATTACTGATTACTTCCCCAGAAAAGTAATCACACTACTTTACTGATTACTTATTTTCAAAAGTAATTACTTATTTTATTACCTAATTACTTTTCAAAAACATGAAAAACAACCTGATTAAGTGTATTCCATCATATAAAATTCAATCATATGAAACAGTCTATTCTTACATTTTCTATTGGTTTGATTTTTTTCCTTTATGAACATTGCATCAAGAAAAAAAACTGTAAATAAACGAATGCAACAGCCACTATATGGCCAGCGAAAAGCTTTGTTTAGTTCATCGGCACCAATCCGGTGGGTCTTAATTCTATTTTCATCTGTTTAGCAGCAGGCACTTTAGCAGCTGCAGCTGTGATGTTAGACGGGCTCTCTGTCAGCTTCACATTCCCCCGGTACTGAACGTTTAGGAATAATCACGTCTTAATAATTCTAAAAACTCACAGGAGCCCCTTTGTCAGGAAAGAGTGAGAAAGTATTTTTCCTCACTTTGATCTCAGGGCAGAATTGAGTCTGTTGATTTTGACACTAGTAATTTATTGAGAAGGATGACCAGCTGCGCTCTCGGGCTCAAATGGCTGGGAAAAATGCTGCGATCTGTTGCCGAAGTTATCACCGTGCTGTCGAAATAAAAGGAAAAAAGACATGAGTTCGGTTGAAAATTTTTTTTAACCCTTAACTAGGTGGATTTCAAAAGTAATTGAAACTGAAGCTTCTTTCAGTCACATAAAGACTTCTGAAAACTTGTGGCTCGCTGAATGCTGCGTTCGTCACTAATTAGTACAGCTGATTGCTTTTCTCACGGGACATATATGTTACGAATCATGTAGGTGACCTATTTCAAACAGGCGGATTTTGTCAGCATTAAGGATTTTCCTGTCATGAATGAGGAAACTGTAGCCTACGCCACAGCACCTTTCTTGGCAAAATGCAAATGAAACATTATTTATTCTCCGCCCCTCCCACACAAACAGGGAGTAAACAGGCTAAGCGATACTGTCAGATGTAAAATTCGGGTTGGCAAGTATGTAAATATGTCACTGTCATGAGACGCACTTTTTTGCCACTGTAATCCTTTACTTTAACCGTTACTCAAAAAAAGTCATTGGATTACAGCAATGCATTACTTTTAATGCATTAATGCCCATCACTGGCGGTAAAGAACGATGAAATACACTGAAGCTATACAGTGAACCAACATGCATAAATCAACATAAATATACCGCATTTATACTCTGCACCACCCACTGCGAGCTGACATCCAAAGTAGATGGTAAGGAAAATTCCCACTGACAACTTATGGACTTCTAATCATCTCAACCCAATACGGCAATAATATACTCACGTCATTTATGCACGCACAACAGTCAGCAGGTTACGGTGATGACACCACTGTTATAGGCCTCATACAGAATGGTGATGAGTAAGCATATCGACATAAAGTGGATCAGTTGGTGTCCTGGTGCAGTCAGAACAACCTGGAGCTGAACAAACTTAAGACTGTAGAGGTGATTGTAGATTTCAGGAGACTCCCTCCTACCTTACTCCCGTCACAGTCTTCAGTAGAACCGTGTCCGTTGTACAGAACTTCCGATTCCTAGGTACCCTCATCTCCCTGGATCTGAAGTGAAAGAAAAACATCGGCGCGATCCTCAGAAAGACCCAGCAGCGATTGTACTTTCTGTTGCTCCTGAGGAAACACGGTCTGCCCCCCCAGTTGCTGCTGGAGTTGTACACAGCTGTCATTGTCATAGCCTCAGACAATGGACTGTTGACCATTCGGATTCAGTCAGGCTTTAGAGCTCATCATAGCACTGAAGCAGCTCTGGTGAAGGTTACTAATGATATTCTCATAGCCTCAGACAATGGACTGGTGACCATTCTGGTCCTGTTAGATCTCAGTGCTGCCTTTGACACTGTTGATCACAATATTCTCATAGAAAGGCTTCAAAGTGTCGGTATAATAGGAACAGCACTAGGCTGGTTTAAATCTTATTTGTCTAACAGATTTCAGTTTGTTCAGGTAAACAATAGATCTTCCTCAACCTCAATAGTTACTTGCGGAGTACCACAGGGTTCAGTGCTTGGGCCGATTCTTTTTACTATATATATGCTTCCTATTGGTAAAATAATTAGGCAGCATGGGATAAATTTCCATAGTTACGCAGATGATACACAGCTATATCTATCCATAAATCCTGATGAATCCAATCAGTTAGGTAGACTACAGGCATGTCTGGAAGACATAAAAACTTGGATGACTCTAAACTTCTTGCTTCTGAATTCTGATAAAACAGAAGTTGTCGTCTTTGGACCAGAAGCTCTGAAAAAGAAACTACTTAGTCAGCCCCTTCACCTGGACGCTATTAAATTAGCCTCCAGTAATAAAGCAAAGAACCTCGGTGTTATTTTTGTCCAAGATATGTCATTTAGATCTCACAGTAAAGAAGTCTCTAGGATTTCCTTTTTTCAGGTTAGGAATATTGCAAAAATTAGAACCATCCTGTCCAGGAGTGATGCTGAAAAACTAGTCCATGCCTTTGTTACTTCAAGGCTGGATTACTGTAACTGTCTATTATCAGGTAGTCCACAGAATACAATTAAAAGTCTACAGTTAGTTCAAAATGCTGCTGCTAGGATTCTGATGAATATTAAAAGAAGAGATCACATTTCCCCTGTTTTAGCTTCTCTTCACTGGCTCCCAGTAAAATCTAGAATAGAATTCAAGATCCTCCTTCTGACATATAAAGCCCTTAATAATCTAGCTCCATCATACATAAGAGACCTGATTGTTCCATATGTTCCTAACAGGGCCCTTCGCTCTCAGACTGCAGGTTTACTGGTAGTTCCTAGGATTTCTAAAAGTAGAATGGGTGGCAGATCTTTCAGTTATCAGGCTCCCCTCCTATGGAACCGGCTCCCAGGGTTGGTTCGTGAAGCAGACAATTTGTCTATCTTTAAAACTAGGCTTAAAACTTTCCTCTTTGACAAAGCTTACAGTTAGAGACAGGTTAACAGGTAGTTAGAGACAGGTTAGACAGGTAGATAGGAAGAGATAGGTTAATGTTAGTAGCTAGGTAGAGTGTCAAAAGCTAGGAAGAGATAGGAAGAGGTAGAGTAGCTAGGTAGAGATAGGTTAATGTAAGCCAGGTAGAGATTGTTAGTAGCTAGGTCTCCTAGTAGCTAGGAGACAGGTTAATGTTAGTAGCTATGCTGCTTTAGGCTGTTGGAGGACATTATTAGGGTCAGTTCCTACTTTCTCTCCTACTTCTCCCCAACTGCATGATGTGCTGTCAATTCAAGCGCTAACCTGTTTTCTCTTAGTCTCTTCCTACAGTAGGTGCTCCTGACCCGCCCTGCTTGACGACCCTGACTAAGATGGCATTGCAGTGACGGAAAGTTCTCCACGTCCTGCAACAAACTTCTGCATCAGTTCTGTTGCTCTTTCTGTGTCTCTGTTCTGTATCTCTGTTCTGTATTCTCCAAACCACAGACGGTCTCGGCAGATGGCCGCTTGTGCTGAGCCTGGTTCTGCCGGAGGTTTCTTCCTGTTAAAAGGGAGTTTTTCCTTTCCACTGTTGCGTGTGTGGGATTGCTGAGAATTAAACGACGCAATCTTCTGTGGTTCTCTAATTTCTACAGTAAACATTGTATTGTAATAACTCTTCTTGTAAAGTGCCTTGAGATGACATCTGTTGTGAAACGGCACTGTATAAATAAACTGAATTGAATTGAAATTGAATTGAGTCTTTCCTGTGCTCTTCCATCACTGCGTGGTTTGGAGATGCCAGCAAGCAGGGAAAAGTCAGACTGCAGCGTACTGTGAGGCCTGCAGAGTGCATCATCGGAGCACCCCCTGCCCTATGTTCAGGATTTGTAAATGGTAAATGGACTGAACTTATATAGCGCTTTTCTAGTCATACTGACCACTCAAAGCGCTTTACATTGAAGCGACATTCACCCATTCACACTCATATTCATACACCGACAGCAAACATGGCTTGGTAGGATGATGTTTTTGGGGTTAAGTGCCTTGCCCAGGGTCACATCGACATGTGACTAAAGGAAGCTGGATCGAACCTACGACCCTCCGATTGCAAGCCACAGTCGCCTTGTAAGTACTAAAAGTGCCATGCAAGGAATAAAAGTAGGGCAGTGAACATAATAAAGGACCCCTCCTACCCTGTTTGAATTGCTTCCATCTGGCAGGCATCTCAGAACTCTGCAGACCAAGACCAACAGGCACTGAAACGTCCCCCCCCACTGCAGTCACTTTAATGAACAGTTAAACCGGCTGCATCATCAGCACCTGCAGCTCATGTTATGCACATTATGAGTAATTCATTTCTTTGTGATTTTCATGTATTTGGTCTGATTTTCTTGATAAAAAAAAAATTTATTCTTTTTTTTAATATTTATTCTTTGTTTGCACTAGAGAGACACGATCTACCTAGAGTAAATTCCTTGTATGTCCTCATACTTGGCGAATAAATTTATCCTGATTCTGACTAGGAAGGAGAACTGATGTGGTGCAGGCTAAATTATAAACAGGGCAGTGTTCATTCGGTAATTCTAGGAATAATTCAACCAGCGTTAATGCATTAATTTTGACAGACCTAACTTTTAGCAGTTTTTTTGCAATAAGATAGCCATGTTCACCTTGATAAAGAGATTCAGTCTTGGCTGATGGAATGCCCAATAGTGTTTGACATCTCTGGGGAAAACAACATAAGGCACAGAAATGTGCATTGCTTTTTGGTCTGGTTACTACCATTTATGTCAGAACCGGTGCCATAATGGCATAAAGCGCAAGACCTCCAGATGTTGTCCTTCCACTTTCCTCTCCACTGTCACTACATGCTTGCTCAGTATGAGGGATTGCTGAGGAATTGCTGTGGTTGGAGTCTGCATGATCCGGGCACAACCTCACGCTGATGACTCAATGCAATCTGCTCGGATTCCTTACATAGAAAACTTTTAACTGATTGGAATGTTTGCCTTATTATATTGAAATGACTTTTGTTGTAAAGTGCCTTGAGCTGAAATTTGTTGTCAATTGCCGCTATATAATTAAAAGTGAATTGAATTGAATGAAAAACCAGTTGTACTGTGGTTTCATCATCCGACAAAGGAATCCTTACTTTGACTAAGGGAATTTAGGAGGTTAAAGACTCCAATTCCACCCATTGTTTGATCACCCTGGAAGGGTCAAATGCATGTAAACAGGAACGGCATGGTTTTATGGTGAGGCCATGGGTTTGTCAAGAGGTTTACATGCCTTTATCCCTTCAAAGGCTACTTCTGGATTGAAACTGTCTTTTAGTAAGTGTGAAAGAAAAGACAACTGTGTTTTCTTCAAAGAACATACAGAGTGTTCACAAGATTTTACATGTTTAGGTTTCATGCTTTTTGACTCACAATAGCCTCAAGCTCATGGATTTGCTCTTCCAGTATGTTTTACCCTCAAATTTATTACATTGCTTTCCTGTTAGGTTTTATTTTTGCTATTTCTTTCCAGATATTCACAGTCATCAATTGACAACAAAAGAGTGAAAAAATATTGGTGTCGTTAAGTTCACAAAGTATGAGTGTGACCCTATGACTATGATTTGCTAGAAAAGTGAAATAAGTTGCCCGAACAACTTGCATGGCAAAGTCAGCTACATGTACTGTGTCCCTATAGAAATACACACTGATGTAATACAATTTCAGATTTGGTAATTAGTGGAGATGAGCAAATGAAATGGCTTCAATCACTCGCATTATAGCATCAGCTCAACTTCAGCTCTTTTTAAAGATTATTTCTGTATTTTTATGCACAGGAGTCTTTGCTGTATGAACTCATTTTTACCTCCACCAAAGAGGTTATGTTTTTATCAAGGTCTGTCTTATTGCAAACATAACTCAAAAAGGTGTTGACGGATTTGAATTAAAATTTCAGGAAATGTCTGCAGTGGGATGACAAACGAGTGATTACATTTTTGGGGTTATTTGGATTATCATCTACTATATCAGAAACTGACATTCTGACATTTCCTGGAGACTTCATTATCCCTATAATGCCAAGGTAATGTATTTGATACATAAGATTTGGTGACCTCTACATTTTTAGAATATACTTATTTACTTACTTATTTAGTTATTTTCAGTTGTTTCTTTTCTCAGAACCCTGATGTATATAATCAGACACGTGCAGTTCATAAAATGTCCACCAGAGATCAGTAATTTCCCCAACAAAAAACCTGTAATAACAGTCTTCGTCTTAAATAGGTAAAATAAAAGTGTGACTCCTAAACAATAAAAATAAATCTGGTAGATTTAGTAAAAAATTGAGCTACGCAGTGAATAAGTTAATAGCACTGCTGTCTTGCATAAAGATGTTCTGGGTTCACATCCAGTCTGGGCTTTTTCTGCACACAGTTTGCACGTTCTTCCTGAACATGCTTAGGTTCTCGCCTGGTACTCCTGCTTCCTTTCACAGTTCAAAAATGTGACTGTTAATTGATCTCTATTTTATCCTCAAGTTTGAGTGTGAGGGTGCATGGTTGTCTGTCATATGTGTATCTATGCTGCCCTGTGATGGACTGGTGACCTGTCCAGAGTGAGAGTGAGCTGCCTTGTGCTCTCAGAGTCTTTTTTATTATTCCGTGTCAATCTGAATGAAAACTGAACACTGAATCACAGGTGTCAAACTCCAGTCCTTGAGGCGCAGTGCCCTGCAACTCTTAGATATGTTCTGGCAAACACACCTGAATCCCAAAAGGAACTAGAAAATTTGTCTACATACTGAAGAGCTAATTCTGCCATTTGATTCATATGTGCTGGATGAGTGGCACATCTAAAAGATGAAAGACAGCAGCCCCTGTATGGTGTAATATTTGTGCCACCAACTTAAGCATGCTGTGAGACTGATTTGAGAGCACATATCTATGTGATCGAACGCCTGCTATGTGCTTGCTCATGACTCAGCTTTGCTTGCAAGTTGTGTGACTTTACAAAACAAAACAGAAAAATATAATAAAATAAACACTTGAATGTTAAAGCACTGATTGACAGTCTTTATTTGAAGACTTTAAAAATATTTTAGCTATTTCTATATAATATGATTTCATGTGTAACAGTCTTCTTGTATACGTATTCAACAATAGTTGACAGAAGAAAGAAGTCATGAAACCACGAAATATTGATGGATATGTTTTATGTGTCCCATAATAAAAACACCAAAGGGTTTTGTGCTTCCATTCAGGAGGTGGATGGAAACACCAAACCGTGCCCCCCCCCCCCCTTTTTCAGAAGAATTAAACTGAAAATGAGAAAAAGGCACTTTTTAAATGTCATATAGAGCTTCAGAAATATGTAAACATAAAAAAATCCATAAAATAAACAATAATCCTCACAAGTTTAATGTCTTTTTTCTTTTTTTATGTCAGTTGTGTTCAGTATTTTTCAATTGTCAGCTGTTATTGGTGGATATTCACCCCAGCAAATGCAGTATTTCCAAAGAACACTGCATGTAAAAAAGCCTGTTTGTGATTGGCTGGTGGTGGGTAGTGATGGGTAGATGAGGCCTCATGAACCGTTTCGACCCATTGCCCTAACTGTATTGATACTCTGTCGATACGGCGTTGCTTTTGTGTTGGTCTACTGACACCTGCTGGATCATATTATTGCAGGCAACCTAATTCGGAAAATCAAGTAGTCTACGGATTCAATGGCCATACGATAAAAATATTTATGTAATTGTATTCCGTATTGTACACTGCATAATTTAATATGTTAATCAAACTTTAAAATATGTTATATTCAAAATATATCATAAGACATCGTGAATATGTCACATCTATTTTAAAAAGCGAAACTGAAGTTGATTATGATTTGTATATGAGGCACTTTTTAAAGTCTTTTAAATTAAATCTTTGCAATGATCTCTTTTTAAAGCAATTTCTCCAGTTTTAGAAAACAAATACTCACAGGGGTATTAACTTTCTGGTTGGCGAAATATATGATTGTTCAAGTACCTGAAAGAGTTCCCTGAATCCCTCTTTCAACAATGCTGAGAGGCTGGGAATCCTTAATAATGAAATTCCTGGTCCAGCTCATGCTTCCTGGTAGCTGGATATTAAAAAAAGAAACAACAATTTTTAAATTCACTGTAAATAAAGAGACCACAAAGAAGTTTTGTCAGTATACCTGCATTTATCCTAGGTGTATTTGTGATGACCTGATATTCATGTTTGGCTTTGTGATGTCTCAACATAGAAGACGTGCTTTTGTTAATATATGCCAGTTTACTACAACAAATGTGGCATTTAAACTGCAGAAAATGACAGGAATAATTTTAACAATAACATTGTCTATCTGTTTTTCTTAATAATTTAAAATTATTTTACAATGGACTGAAATTAGGATAAATTAAGCAGAAACTCGGAGAACATTATTAAAGGAAACAAAATAAAATACTTTATTTGCTGATATAAGCTCAAAATGATCCCACAAGTCAGAACCTTGCATTTTGTTTCTAGCTCCATGAAGTCGGCTTTCCAGGAATGAGTCTGGTTCAAAGAATAACGTTTCGGCAGCAGAGAAGCAACCAGTTGACAGCTGGAGAAGCTCCTGCTTTTAAACAGTTTGGCGCTTTAGTGACAGATGACATAGGAGCTGTATCGGTCACGTGACTATTAAAGTGATACACGCAGCGATACGCTAACTGTGTGCAGGTTTTGCTCCATGAGCTGGATACATGCGCCCATGCATCGGTGCTGCTCTACCCGTCACTAGTGGTGGGGTTAATATTCATATAACTGAAGTTGCAGGGAGAGTAGCCAGCAAGCACAAAGCAGGCGTTATTGTTCTTTCACATAGATATGTGCTCTCAGATCAGTCTCAATGCATGCTTAAGTTGGTGGCACAAATTTAAAACATACTGTTAAAGACTGGAGTTTGACACCCCTGATGGTTAGAGCTTCCCTGATAGTTATTGCTTTGTTCATTGATTTCTACTAAAATGCAAACAATTCAGAAAGAACAAGATACATATTTTTTTTGTGTTTTTTTCCAGTTTTAAAAAACAGATGAGAACTTGGAGCAGTTAGAGGAAGGTTATAATGATGGCTGAACTCCTACTCCAATCTGTGTTGAGGAAAACACAGTTATTATAATAAGCAACTCCACATCACTTTAAATATGTTCACTGTGAGAAAAGGTCAATCTTCTCCTGTACAAAAGCAACATTAGCTTTCAGGGTCACCATAATGCAAAATACATAAAAGAAACAAGAGGAGGTTTATATTCCACCAGAGCAGTTCAACTAATGGGGTTGACATTTGTGTTCTCATCATTAGCTTCATGTTAGTATATCCAAAATATATGATGCTATGAAATATGGAAGAAAAAAAATACATGTTTTAAATAACATAAGGACACATTTAAAAGGACATAAATGTTGTGCTATACTTTTACAGGTATTCTGATGTACAAATTATTAGTAAAAGTTGAACAAAAACTAAAACAATACAAATTAAAAAGGCAGTCATTTTTCAATTCTTATTTTTTAATTTGTCAAAAGGATTCCACATTCGAAAAAAAATAATTTTTGATATATTTTCAAAATTCAGGCTTCATGATATCAGCGAGTGTAACTTGTAAAATGCATGGGACCTCCTCAGGCTTTACAGGAGTACAGCCATGTGCAGGGGGGCATGGCATGTAAAATAAGACAGCTAACTTGAACGCAATCATTTTTGTTAGAGTGGTATTTGGTAGAATTTACTGTTATTTCAAAATCCTGTTCCGGTTCAGATTCTAATATTATAATTCATCTTAAAAAAAATGGGACTTCAAAGAATTGTCAACGGTAAATAAATCAAATTCTGAAACCCAGACCTAAACTGAATTTCCCCTTGGGATCAATAAAGTATCTCTAAATTAGAATCTTGAATCTTTTTTCGTCTTGGAGGCTATGACCCTCGCACTGCTTCTGTAGTTGTAGTCCGCTAAATGTTTTTACACAAAACCTAAAGTAACGTTTGCCGATGGCCGAAAATCAGCGTTTTTTCTGCATCAAAACAAGTTTTTAAAATTAACAGACATTATATGTTCGATCCACGGCGCATTTCAGACTGGACCAGAAAATAACTTTTATCGCCCCTTTGACTCTCATTCATTGTTTTTGGCAGTAAGGGACCCATGCACCGGAAGTAGAAGGGTGTCACTTAGGCCCCACCTTACCGGAGCATCCAAATTTTTTAGCCAATTGAGCGGCAGGCAGTTCATGGCACCTCGTTACGGAGGTGTGGCCAAAGCCGCTCATGTTATATACCCCACTACAGCCGGACTCAGTCAATAACCCGAGATTAGCCATTAACAAGGCAGGATTTGAATTCCATTGAATTGCAGAGCAGTGTAAAATGTACTAAAAAACATAAAATAATTACTGTAAATGTAGATTAATTATACAGTTTATCAACAGAAAAAGTGGATTTTGGGGTGAGTTACTCTTTAAGCATCAGAAAAAAAACAGCACTGACAAATCATTAGAAAATAGATCTCTTTATTTGTTTTATAAGTTTAAATGTGTGTGTGTGTGTGTATCATCTGATGTCGGCAGGGTGCTGTCTAAAGTCTAAGGAGTGGAGGCCAGTAGCCAGAGCTGCATACAGGTGAGAGCTGCTGAATCTCAGACAATATACTGGGCTGCTTCCGGAGTCAGAGCTCAGCTGGAAGAACTGCAAAAGAAAATGCTTCATTAAAATCTAGACATGCCTTTCAAGGATCAACTTTTTCAGTCTGATTCATACGTTGTTTTTACTTTACATACCTGTAAGCATTTGGTTTGCCGTTTGTCCCAAATGCGGACTACACCATAATACGATGAGCCACTGGCTATCATGTGATTTCCATCAGTCTGGATGCAGTAGAGGGCACTGTCATGAGGCTCCTCCCATTCCATCACACACTTTCTGTTTGAAGAAATGGGAGATGTTTTATTAACCCCTCATCAAGTGGGGTTGTTTGACTAAATCACATGTAATATGACCTCTACAAATCAGAATAACTGCCGTTACTGAACCCAATGGAGAATAAAAAGATCCCACGGCTTTTTGTAAAGGTTACTCCCCCTACTTTCACCCATAGCATTTACAATCACTGTAGCTAAGAATAATAAAACGTTATATTAGAACTAATAAAAAAATTGATTTCATTGTCCTCGCCTACATTTGCTTGTGAAAATGAAGCTGTCTATAGTAACTATAGGTATCTACCAACTATATACCAACAAAATAACTTGACTACTCATATTTTAAATTTGAAAAGAATATCTACAAAATACCTTAGTTTTTGTGTGGGTATGTGCAAGTGCTTATTGTGTATATTGGCAGATTGCATGATTGAGGGGCATGCATATACCTGTAGTTATATCATGGGACTGTCTGCACGGTGAGGATTAAGCACTGTTCTAATACACGCACAAGCACGCACACACACAAACACACACACACACACACACAGATGTGTTGAAATGAAGGCTAATTAGTAACCAATTAGTAGTAAGACAAAAAATAGCGTAAAAGTATGAAAGTTAATAACCGCAATTAAACATAAAACATGAGAATCAATCAAAGAAACATTTCAAGGTGCTTTAAGTGATTTGGTAGAAGAGAAACAAACACAGCATATAGTTAAAAAAGCAATTTAGGAAAAGCATAACAAGAAAATGGATTGATCTAATTATATTAGAATATTACTCAAAGGCATCTCTAAACTGAAGGGTTTTAAGCTTTGATTTTAGTTTAACAATTCAGTTGCTTTGCAGTCATCTGAAAGATTGTTTCAATTTTGTGGGCCATAGAAGCTGGAATCTACTTCACCATGGTTGGTTTTAATTCTAGGGATGTTTAGTAAACTAGAATTGCAGGACCTGAATGGTATGCTGGGTTGGAATACTGACAACAGGTCTTCAACATACTTTTGAGCCAAACCGGCTGCATCATCAGCACCTGCAGCTCATGTTATGCACATTATGAGTAATTAATTTCTTTGTGATTTTCATTTATTTGGTCTGATTTTCTTGATAAAAAATATTTATTGTGAATATCTTATATTTATTCAGATTTTTTTATATTTATTCTTTGTTTGTACTAGAGAGACACGATCTACCGAGAGTAAATTCCTTGTATGTCCTCATACTTGGCGAATAAATTGATCCTGATTCATATAGGGAGCGTCAACCGGTGCGGCCATGTTTTTCTCTCTTAGCTGGGCAATTGATACTACCACCACAACTGAACTCCTGCCCCAAAGCACAATGTTGACACATGATTGGTCCGGCAAAAATATTGGTCAGAGGTCAGATGGTTTTGATTGGAGAGGTCCAAGATGGATTCTCCTCAGTTAAGAAAACTCCAAATCTCACGAGATTCCATCTTGCAGAGGAAGGTCAAGGTGAATGGGGCAAAGACTGTATGTCTCTGCTTGATCCTACTTCTTTGCTTACAGCTTTGGGTCTGAATACTTTTTGTTCTGGTAAAGTTTTCTGTAGTTGTCTATCTCTAATAGTGGCTCAGCTGTTTGGGATTTAAGAGTGCTCAAGAGTGCAGAAGCTGTGAGTTCAACTATCTGTCTCTCTGTATTTTTTTGTCCTTGAGCTGGTGGGGCAATGTTTGGAGCTTTCTGTTTGGAGCATTTTCAGTCTATTTCCTGGGCGATATTCAATAATGTTAAGCTGGCCGCACACAAGACTAATCTGCTGAGCTAACAGTGATTTGAGGCTGTTTGCTCAGCAGATAGCTCACTGTGTGCGCCTATTTTTTGCTGAGTTTTCTGCCTCATGAGGCGTTGAGGTGAAAATCAAACAGGTTTGGTATTTTTCGACTCACGCGGCAAAAAACTTGATGTGTGCGCTCTCTTTGAGCTGTCTGCTGAGCCCAAATATTCAAGCAATCAATCAAAACAGGGTCTCTGATCACATGATTCCAAGATGGCAGCCCCCACCCCTTACCTCAGAAAATGAATAAAACTGAGACCGAGATGGATATGGAGGAAAGGCTGCTACTCATTTTGTTGATGAGGCGTCGTTGCATGATATAAACAGGTATAGTCTTGCGAAATTTTCACGGGTGTTTATCTTCTAAAATGTAACCTTCTCCATCGGCTGCCATCTTGGAATCATGTGATCGGAGACTGCATTGTGATTAGTCGCTTGAATGGAGTGCACACGGCGAGTTTTTCGCCTTGTGAGGCGAAAAAAATTAAACCTGGTTTTCACCTCAGAAAACTCACTATCATTTTTCAGTTCAAGACCCTGGTCTTTGCTTTGGTGGTGCTGATTCTCATCCCAACTGATTCACACTTGTCTGGATTAAGGCCATTTTAGATGTTAGATGTCTGTGCTTTGAGTTTTACTTATTTATTTTCCTTATTCAGTTTATCTCATCATTAGGTCCAGGCAGCTAAGTGCTGCGAAGTCCTATTTGAACTGTGTTGTTTATCATTATTTTGACATTTGAATTGTCTTTTTCGAGGCCTAAAAATATATGAAAATTCCCATATTTGGTGGGCTCATCAGGTTTGCGAAAAATGTACATATTTTAATGGTTTCGAAAACGTCACATAAGAAATGGCTCTGTAGCGTACCCTGGAAAATTTCAAAACACCCTCCTCATTGGCCTTAGTTCATCATAGAGACATGTCTTTCGTCACACATGCAGAACTTCCTAAGACCTACCAAAAAGCCTCAAAATGTCATGGTACAAAACGCTCACCTTGACATGAACGTGCGATTTTGACCTCGTTTTTGCTGTTTACAGCCTCCATATTTGATCAAACTCTTCGCTGAAATTTTGAACGATCATCTTGTAAATTTTTCAGGATGGTCTTGAGGCATGGCTGATCAAAAGTTATCAAAACAATTGACTTTTTGTATACCCTGAAGAGGCAGGGCCAAGCCTCAAATTTGGAGTAAAAGCCAAAAAAATTTAAAAGCAGTTACAACTACTCCACAGAAAGTCACAGGGATGAAACCATCTGTGGTGGATGTTCAATAGATCCCAGATGATCCTAGATGGTCAAATGATGACATCACTTAAGTCCTGCCCCCTCAGAAGAGGAAGTGTAATGTTTTGCTCTGCAAAGGCCAGAATTTACAGCCTTTTGTTAATCAGCATAAAAGGATACATAGAGATTGTAAACAATTTTGGAATAACTCTGTGTCCAGAATGGAGGGTTTTCAAATAAGGGTGTGGCTTTGGCGGCGTGGCGAAGTGTGGCGTCATGACATGGCCATACATTTGGCTCTAATCTCCAGAAAACCCAACTGAACCTGGACCTGATTAAACATGATGAATAGTAGTCCATTCCCAAAGACAAATTTATACCAATATATGGATGGCGTGGGCCAGTTACTCCACAGTGCTCCCTAAAAGGCTTAAAAACAGCAGCCCCAGCCATACTTTATCCGAGGACTATTTCATTCCGCACACATATGAAGTGTCTCAGGACCTACAGAAACGTCTCTTGGAGCCATGGTCCAAACCCTACAGGAAGTTGGCCATTTTTAATCTAACATGCCCTGTTTTGTAATTTACTAATCATATTTGAACGAACTCCTGCTAGAGCTTTTGTCTTACTGGCTTCAAAACCAGTGAGGAGAGACTTTAGGCATTAGGCATTTAGGATATCAAATGTTATCAAATGACCTTTGCTGTGTTAAAACAGGTAGGCGTCGCTTGGCCTCAAAGTAAGGCTTTTCGCCATAAATGTATGTGTTGTATTAATTTCAACATTAAAGCTCACACCTGGTTCAAAGTCCATGTGTGACATATAAGGGTGACCCCGAATTGTCAAAGATTTGATCCATCGATAGATGGAGCCTGATTCGACCACCATTCTCCGGGTCGAATCTTCACAGATGAAGCAAACAGTCTCTAAATATAAATCGGCCACTCTAAATGTAATGGAATTACAGTTTAAATAAAATCATGCCCACAAAGCTGAAAAGTCACAAGTGAAAGGGTTTGAGTATCACTTCTCTCATCCTTCACACTGCACAACCACTAGGGGGAAACATTTTATGCAACTTTTGCAACGCTCGAGGCAGATATATAAATCCCGTAAACTACTATCTGTAAGACAGTGCACGGGCAAACACAACCAAACACTGACAACAACATAACTCAAAGGTTAACTAAAGAGCATGATTACATTTGGAATATAAAATATTATGTAAAATGGAGAAATTCTACAATTAACATGAACACATTACCCATAAGTCTTTGCGGCGTACAACCGTACCCTGCGCAGTCTGCACACATAGATAAGTCGACCATCAGTCGACTACTGAAAAATTCAACAGTTCTGATTTAAATGTGTAAATCCTTGGTCTGGGACACCCCTACTGACATCACATGGGGAGCCTAAGTCTCCTCCCCTTCCGGTCAGCCCGTGGGTCTCCTAGCCAAAAAAATGATGAATGGAAAATTGTACTTCGATTTAAATGATAACTAATGATGTGTTTGTCAAGTGAGTTGGGATTTATTTGATTGTGAAAAATTCGCATTTAAAATGCCTACAAATCAGGAGTCAGAAGTTGCATATACAGTATGACATAATTTGGCTAACGGGAGCTGACACTAGCTATAGCACGTAAAACATTCATTCGGAGCTTGTAGAGCTTCTCCTCCATGCTGGCTCTCACTCCACCGACTGCCTTAACCCCCACATACCTGCTACTTTCCACATGGTCAGATATATAGTGGTCTTCTCCGTGTTTAATGCTCCTTTCTTCGTCCTAGAACTATGACCCCTGGCTCTCCTCCTCCTTCTGCAGTTGTAGTCTGCTAAACGTTTTTACACAAAACCTAAAATAACTTTTGCCGGTGTTCGAAAATCAGCATTTTCTCTGCATCAAAATTAATTTTTTTAAAATTCATGGACATCACATGTTCGATCCACGGCGCATTTCAAACTGGACCAGAAAATAACATTTATCACTATTGTTTTTGGCAGTAAGGGACCCATGGACCAGAGGAGAAGGGCGTGACTTAGGGTCCCCATACCAGATCTTAAGACATTCATAGGATAATTTGCTCATGTCACTTAAGCCCAGCCCGCTTAGAACACGAAGTGGAATGTTCTACTGTGCAAGGTTCATATTTGCCTCCTTTTACCTAATCAACATTTGGCTGTGGTCAGCGACGGAAAACAAGTTTGGAAGTGTTGAGAATCAAGGACCTTTGTGTGTGTAGTGCCGCCTTCAGCAGGATAGATTATGTCGCAAAATAAACATGAAAGAGGAAACAACTTATTCTGAAACGTCCTGCTGTACCAGTGACCTGGGTAAGTTCTGTCTACTAACTAGGGGTGTGCAAAGCAGCGGCATTTGTAACTTTATTTTTATCTGCTGAGGGGAAGGAAGTATTTGTATTCAAGTACAAATCAAAATACCCGAAAAAATAATCTATTTTTATGCATTACACTTTTAATTTACGTTCTGTTTAATTATAAATAATAATAATTATGGATATACAATATTGGTTGACGTTTTTCCTTAAATCCAACAATGGACATGTGACAGGAACATCATTGAAAAGAAACCAACAGGGGCAGAACATGGCTGTGATGATGATGATTTAGTGCTGTGGGGGTGGGGGGTGGGGGTGTTTGGCAGAACATGGTGGTGGTCATGAATTGGTGCAGGTGGGGGATTGGTGCTTGTGGGGGGGTTGGAAGAGAGTATTTGGAGAGGATGCTTTAAGTTCATTTGATTATGCATAGCAGATGTTGACAGATTTTTAATATGTCTGCCTTTGCTTATTTGACTTTTGTGCCTATTACATATCACTCTGGTATTTTCTGCAGCACTGACAATAAGATGCTTCCAGACAATTCTTGAGCAAGTATTTTTGGCAGGCGGAGGACCAAGAGATGGCTCAGCAGCAGGCCCACTCTTTTCTGTTTGGCTGCCTAAATCCATGTGGGGAGTTTCAGCTAAGTTACTAAATGACAGGAATCTATAAAAAGGTTAACTTTCTCTATCTTTTAGATCATTTTATCTCTATGTTTTAGGGGATTGCAAAAAGAGAAAGTTGTCTTAACTTTCACACTTTTGTTGTGAAATTTGGGATAACTAAAAAAACAACAAAGTTGATTTTTCTCTTATTTAATTACATTACAAAGGTTTTGTACTGACAACTCAATAGATAATGTTACACGATACAACAACCTAATTTTTCAGTCTGACTTAAATTACTGCCCCTAATGTGTCAAAGTTAGTTTTTCAAATTTTCACAACTGAATATAGTTTTTCATGTCAATATAGGAAAGTTAGCTTTTTTACACTGTGAAGACAACTATAGAAGTTGGATTTTCTGCAATTCACAACAAAACATTATATGTTGGACGAACTTTCGCTGGTTGTGATGAAGCGCAACTTACATGTAATGAGTCAAAAAATTCTATTGAAACTTACAACTTCCTTGGTTTATTGGAATGACTTATATTATTGCCGCAAATGAATACAACTTAACTTTTTGTGTTTTCTAAACTCAAAATATTTTTTCACACAAAAAAAAAAGGACGTTTTTTTTCTAAATGTCTTTAATACAGGTCAAATACATTTGGGGGAATAAGAGAAGGCTAATGACAGAAGTCAATGCAAAGTCTTTCCAAGTGATGAAAGCAAGAAGGTGTGTGTAGAGCAGGTCAGACGATGTGGTTCAGAGTGGCAAGGTATTTCGATGATTATTTTCTCCCAGTAGACTTCAATCTTCCATTAGAGCAGCCTCATCAATAAGTGATGGGCAGACATCAGGAGCAGACAATGGGGCAGCATGGATTTCATGCACAATGCACTCTCTAATTTTAGTCAACCTCTATGGGGGAGGTCACAGACTGGATCCTCGGGGTGAAAGACACAAAGAATACGAAGCAGAAATGTGGCTGTGTGTTCATTTAAATGTGCACAGTTGCTATGTAATTGTTTTACGCATTTTAAATATTCTTTTTTGCAACCATGATATAGTCCTCTATGGCAGCGGTTCTCAAAGTTAGGGTCGCCACCTTATTTGGGATCACAAACGTGTAAATGTGAGGTTTTGAGATATTCTTGAGAAAATATGTCCATACCAGAAATGGCAATGAGTAAGGATCTGCATTCTATACACTGAATTTAAAAAAAGAAACAGGACCTAAATTGACAAGCAATATATATTGCTCAGTACACTGGGTTTTGATGTTAATTATGTTGCGTTGTACCACTTTTTAAGTAACTCAGAAAAAATGCGTGTATGTTCCATCAAGAGTTAGGGTCACAGGCCTCTTCAATTTTTATTTTGAGGGTCAGAGACTGGAAAGTTTGCTTTCCTGCTTACCCTGCTTTTCAGGATCCTGCATGTTTTAGGTGCAGTGTTGGACAAGTTACAATGAATTGTAACATATCTTATATTACTAGTAACAGCCTCAAAATTTTTTATATGTTAGTATTATATATTATTGTCTCAAAAATGTAATCAAATTACAAGTTAATTTTGTTAAAATATCTTAAATATGTAAAACAAATGTTAAATACTGTAACTTATCGATTTATATTTTACACAGATGTGACAGCAGAAGTACTGTATTTTTAACACTATTTTACTAAACTTGAAATCTCAAGAGCCTGTGCATGCCTTGGTTGTTAAATCACATTAAAAGAAGGCACAGAAAGAGCTCATCACAAAGATAGTTGACAGGGAAGAGACTCTGGAGACTGAACAGTATTTCAACGGGTGGTAAGGGGGTTAGGCTAATAGTCTGCATAATAACGCAGAGTAAATCTACATTTTTCACAGCCATCCGGATTTTCTGAAGGTTTGGTTTTGAGCAACAGCACATGTATAATGGATCTTCTATGGTATCTAACTTGATATCTAACTTTTTTAAATGCGCTTCTAACTTAAGTTACTGAAATTGTAACGAGTAATATACTGCTGTATATTTCCCAAGTAATGTGTTACATTACTCTGTTACTGAAAAAAGTAATATATTCCTGTAACTCTCTTGTAATGTGTTACTCCGAACGCTTTTTTAGGTGTTTCCCTGTCTCCAAACACCTGATTTAATTAAACTGGTGATTACTAGGACTTCTGCAGCATTTAATAGCATATTGAGAAGGTAATTAAGTTTATTCAGGTGGGCTGGAGCTTTGATCTGCCTAGGGTTCTAGGGTAAAACTAACATGTGGTTTCACATGCTCCTCCTGGATCTCTTGTACGAAATATTTGTTTTTTGCTCTTTCTGCCGTTTAGTGCATTAGATGATGTGTCATTCCAACAGAATCCACACACTGGTTGTGAAGATGCTGTTCAGAGTAAGGTGACATTGTGTTAGTAATTTGGTCTATTTCTCACCTGTTGACTGAATCTGATAATCTGATAAAAATGGTAGAGCTTTGTTGTATGAGATGTAGCGTGTGTGTGTGTCTATGTTCTACATTTTCAACCCCTCAGTGGCTCAAATTAGGTCGATTTCCAAAGTGAGGTTGGTTCTGAAGGGGATATCTTCCTGTTAAAAAGAAGTTAATCCTCTATACTGTTGCCCCATATTTGCTGAGAATGGGAAACTGAGGCAAAGTTAACATTTGATGGAATGGTCTTCTTTCTTAGATATTCTTTACTAGCTGATATCTTACGATCTGTGTAAAAAGCAGTACAATTGTTAGAGAATATACAATGCTTTCTATTTGAAGCATCAATTCAAGGTGTTTTATTGCTCCTTAAACCAATACTGCTTTGGACATACCTCTTACCATACAGTGATTTAAGAAGCTTCAAATATGTTAGATTACAAAAAATGCCTTATAACTTTTTTAGTTGTACTAAAGAAACCAGATCTTCTATAATTATCAAGCACTTTCTTGTTCATACAGTACGTTGCATCACTGCTGTGTCATTTGAGAAGCAGTGTTGTATGACTATATTGTGTGCTTTTCTATAGCTTTGTTGTTGAATAAATGGTGTCTCGTTTAAGTTTACATGACAAAATATTTGTGCAATAGCATATAAAGATTTTTGACTCACCATTTTTTTAAACTATGATCATGTGTACATGTGAATCTAAGGTGTTATTCTTAGTATGATTTTTGTTCAGCACTACCCCTTTATAATAATAATTTATCATATTTATGTAATGCTTTTCGATGTCCTGAAAGCAAATATTGGTGGACGCAATCTACAGTTGTAGCCACAGCTGCCCTGTGGCAGACTGACAGAAGCGAGGCTGCCAAATCGCTGCAATTTAAAACTTTGATTATGTGTACAAGTGAATCAAAAGTGGTATTCTTAGTATGATTTTTGTTCAGCCACTGCCTCTCTAGGCTCAACTGTGGTGTCCACACGCACCTGTGTTTTTTCATGTTATTTGATCTAACTATACTTCAACTCATAGTCGTTCCTTCCTATGTGCATCCTATGCAGTTGCATAGGGCCCCCAAGCCACTAGGGGGCCCCCAAAGCTGTTGTAGGCCAAATGGGCTATCACTTATCTATATTATTTAAATGATTAGAAATCATTTATTAAGACTAAACACAGTTATCCAAGTAGAGAAAGGGAAAAAGAAAAGAAAGCGGAGGAAGAAGGAACTACTAAGTATAAAGGTAATACGCTGTTTTTATTTAAATGGAGGGTGGCTTTATGGTTGGTCAGTGTAGCGCTGCCTAGGGTTTAGCACACAGACTAAGCTAGTTCTGATATTCCTCACAACAGCATGACCTTGAGTTTGATATTGATTTTATACAACAGTCCTGGAAGAGCATTTCATTAGTTAGCAATAATATTTAGCAATATTTAGCAATAATAAGGGAGACCAGGCTGTTGCTAAGCAACACAAACACTTCCTACACATGAAATATGTCCTACACATAAACTTGCTACTGCTACTTTCTATCATTTAGCCTACAATGATCAGGGGCCGTATTCACAAAGAATCTTAGGGCTAAAAGTAGGTCCTAACTGCTGAGTTTAGGAGTAACTCCTAAAAAATGTGGGCGTGTCACTCTTACAATTAGGAAAAGAAGAAGACTACAAGAAGTCAAAAGGACTCCTAACTCCCTGAGACCTATTCACAAAGACTCCCAAAATGGCTTCAGCCAGATGCAATGTGTTGGACACTCTCGATGATTCTGAATTGACCAAACGATACCTACTAAATCGTTTGTTGCAGATGTGGTGCGGGATGCAATCACGTCTCCAACTAAACGTAACAACCCGATCGGTCCAGAAATTAAATTTTAGGGAAACTAAGATATTCAGCCCCAGGGAAAATGCAACTTTGCAACGCGGACGACTTGGGTATATCACAACCATCTATCAGCCGATCAATCCAGCAAAGTCTTAAAGCGCTCTGTCTACCACACATTATCCAAAAATTCATCCGTTTCCCATCAGACATCCAGCAACTGCATCGATTTAAAGCCAATTACATGGCGATTGCAAGTATGCCGTGGGTGCACAAAGAAGAAAACTTGCCAGTCTTCCAATTTATGCAACATATGTATGGATGCCTATATGACGGACATTGCCTACCTGTTGCAGCAGCATCCTTTTTATAAGCGGCGATCTCGAGCCGACACTGGGACTGTAGAGAATACCATCTCTTCTCACAGTCTTCTGCTGTTCGAGACACCGCTGGATAAGATGCATTTATGTTTCTGCTAATTTCCACCCATGACTCGCTTTTCTTCTTATTCGTAATCCCGGCTCCGAATCGCCCTTATAGGACCCTCCTCCTCTCCAGTACCAACTGCGCCAGTAGTAATAATTGGTCCTGCGACCAGTTAGGGTTTCCTTGTTCTTTTCTCTCCACTCATTTTCAGTTCACAAGGTTCTTTTCACAGTAGTGGGGGGGTCTATTTAAGATATTGCTGATGTGCTCATTAGACAGCCCAATTGTTTACAGCCTACTTGCAATCACTCCCTTAATATGATGCATCCCTCCATCCATTATCTATACCGCTTTCATCCAATTCAGGGTCGCGTGGAGGAGGGGGGGCTGGAGCTTATGCCAGCTATCAGCAGGCGTTAGGCAGGGTACACCCTGGATAGGACGCCAGTCTGTTGCCTAATATGAAGCATTTCACGTTTTTTTCGTTTTTAAACTTTTTAAACCCTCTCTGTAAGTAGGTTATTGTGTGTAAGTTGCATGAAGTGTCAGTCTCGTGGCCGACACAAAGATGTCCTCATGCATTATTTCTGCTATCTGCGCTGTTCATAATTACGCTTTTATCGACATTGAAGTTTTCCGTTTCCTGGTTTCACACGTGTCATTCAAAAACCAATCACACTGCTGTCCATCCATTTGCTCATGCATAGGAAATGACGTTTTCCATAGCAGGGAAATTGTAGGGATTTGTCCTACAAGTCCTAAATTTGTCCTAAAAGTAGCTCTTAGTGCGTTTGTGAATAGGTTTTAGACGGCAACTCCTATGTTAACTTTTTAGCGCGAGTTAGGAGTAACAACTAGCGGTAAGATAAGAGTGTTTGTGAATACGGTCTCTGATGTAATAATGGTATAAACTCTGGGTCCTGCATTAAATTCCATGAATGGCTAACCGGAGGTTTGCTGAAATAACGATTTAATCCCACCCGAAGTCAGAGGTAGCTGTAAGACTGGCAGATTTAAATTTCACAAAATTTCAACCTAACAGATATCGTTGTGTCCGACAGGAAGTGAGACAGGTTTCACTCAAAAGATAATCAAACGATTCCAGCAGTATCTTTGCTGTTCCAAGTACTGCACTTTTCTGGACTGAGATGTCTGAGGTTCTTCCAGGGATCTGTTGGAGCCATTCCTCCAGTTTGGGCGTCACCGCCCGAGTGCTCCGATTACCACGGGTAAAACTGTCACCTTCACCTGCCAAGCCTTCTCTATCTCCTCCCTGAGCCCTTGGCATGTCTCAAGTTTCTCATGTTCCTTCTTCTCGATATTACCATCATTTGGTATTGCCACACCCACCACAACAGCTTTCCTCTGCTCTTTATCAACCGGCAAAATGTCTGGTTGGTTGGCCATTACACTCCTGTCTGTCTGGATCTGGAAGTTCCACATGATCTTTGTTGGGTCGTTCTCCAACACTTTGGAAGTGTTCCCACTTTGACCTTTGAGTTTCCAGCCCATACTCCGCACAGATGTTTCTGTGTGATGTTCAATGTATGCTTTCCCTGCCAGCCTTTTACACCATGCTGTTATGTGCTACACCTTGAGTCTTGTCTGTTGTAGTAGATCTGGGCCTCTATCGATCCGGTGCTCAGAGCTTGCTCCTGTGCTGCCAGGATGAGTGCCTCTGTGGTGTCCTGGTGGCCCTCTCTAGCCATTCGTAGGTTTTCTTGAGATCAGCCACAGTTATGTTCCGGTGGTACATTCAATGTAGGGGCTTGCCATCCCATGATGGTTCCTCCTCCAGCACCTCCTCATCTTGCCATTGTCTCAGGCATTCACTAAGTATGTCATCTGTTGAACCCTTGTCCTTGATGTACTTATGGAACTTCGATGTTTCATCCTGGATAGTGGCTCTCAAGCTCATCAATCCTCTGTCTCCTTCCTTACGGCGTGCGTACAGTCTCAGGGTGCTGGATTTGGGATGGAACCTGCCATGCATGGTAAGGAGCTTTTGTGTCTTAACATCTGTGGTCTGTATCTCATCCTTTGGCCAAGTTATTATTCCAGAAGGGTATCTGATCACTGGCAGGGCATAACTGTTTATTGCCTTGGACTTGTTATTTCCATTGAGCTGGCTTCTTAGGACTTGCCTCACTCATTGTAGGTATTTGGCAGTTGCTGCTTCCCTTGTTGCCTGTTCAAGATTGCCATATGCCTGCGGTATTCCCAGGTACTTGTAACTGTCCTCAATGTCTGCTATTGTTCCCTCTGGGAGTGAGACCCCTACAGCGTGGACTACATTGTCTCGCTTTGTGACCATCCTACTACATTTTTCAAGCCCGAACGACATCCAGATGCCATTGCTGTAGATCCTGGTGGTGTGGATCAGGGACTCAATGTCCCGTTCGCTCTTACCATACAGTTTGATGTCCATATAGAGGAGGTGGCTGATCGTAGCTCAATTCTTGAGGCTGTGTCCATAGCCAGTCTTGTTGATTATTTGGCTTAGGGGGATCAGACCTATGCAGAACAGCAGTGGGGACAGAGAATCGCCTTGATATATGCCACATTTGATTGACACTTGTGCAAGTGGCTTGCCATTGGCCTCAAGGGTGGTTCTCCACAGCCTTATTGAGTTCACAATGAATGCTCCAACAGTCCTGTTGATGTTGTACAGCGTCAAGCATTCGTTGATCCATGTGTGTGGCAACGAGTCGTAGGCTTTCTAATAATCAATCCAGGCAGTGGTCTTTCGGGATTTGCAGTCTTGGGCAACTGTTTTGTCAACCAGGAGATGGTGTTTACCACCTCCGGTATCTCTACTAATGCCCTTCTGTGCTTTGCTCATGTATTGGTCAATGTGCCTGCTTATGTGTGCCTGACATGAGCTTCCATGTTGTGGAGAGACAGGTTATTGGGCCAGGCGCTCATGGAGTGCTGTGAGTTTCTTTAGCCAGTAGGCATGGATCATGTCAGGGCCTGGTGCTGTCCAGTTTTTCATCCCTGAGACTCTTTCTTGGATGTCTGTCACTGTGATGGTAACTGGATTCTGCTCAAGTAGGTTCCTGTGCTGATCTCTCAGAGTGGCCAGCCACTGAGAACTGCTGTTACGTGCTGCCTCCTTTTCCCATATGCTCTTCCAGTATCTTTCAATTTCCAGCCTTGGTGGGTCTACTCTGCTGCTATTGCCCTGCCACTGAGCGTACACATTTGCTGGTTGTGTTGCAAACAGCCTGTTTATTAGTCTGGCTTCATTGCCATCACTCCTGCTGAAGTGTATATAAGCTAATTGGTTTCAGTGATTGATATGGTAGGGATCACTCTCAATGCTGCATTCACTGTTTCCAGGAGACTTTCCCAGGATACTTCACTTGGGGGGGGGGTCTTTTTGCTCATTCTCGCCATGATCTTATCAGGTCAGTTATTTCCTTGTTAAGCACTATGGTTTCACTCATTGGGGATACGTTCCCCATCCCTGGTTGGGGAGTTGGTATAACCTCCACTCTGACCTGACATCCTGACTCCTCTTTGCCGTAGCATTTGTGTTGTACCTCGTCAATCTCAAGTTGTGATAGCAGTTGCCTTTTGTGGATGTTGGAAAACTGAGCTACTAGGTGTTTTGCCATCAACTGTGTTAGGGAAGACTCGGAATGGGAGTATGTCAGAGTTCGGAACTTGCAGTGCTCCACACACAGGTGATTAGGACACTGGAGGATAGTCAGTGGTCGGGAAGAGGCGGAGATCCTGGTCCAGACTGGAGAGGTAAGTCTCTGTGCGTAATGCGCAGATCTGAGGCTTCTATGTCATAGAGAGAGGATGACTGAGCGAGGGTGAGATGGGAGCGGTGGTTTTTGAATCCCTGAAGGAAAGGATCTAACCAATGGTTGGAGAGGAGACCATTAGGCACTGCTGTTCTAGGTTGAGCCTGATGGCTTCTTGACAAACTGTGACTGTGGGCATCGAAGTAACAATTTAGCCCATATTGTTCTTGTGTAACCTCTCTGATTAGGGTTACTTGAGTAGTAGCGGTCCAACAGAGCCATACTCTCGCATCTCATCCAGTATATATATTCTCGGATGAGATGCGAGAATTATATATATATATATATTGGCCCCCACAGTGCTACAGACTGCACTGCTTCAGCCACAGTATTGTATATTTACAGAGCCTGGCAGGGTGGTCTATGAATATGTACCCTCGGGTTAATAACCGTGCATGTAAATTGGAAATCCCACCCTCAGTTTAGTAAAACCATTTATTCGGTTTATCAAACCATGTTTGACAGTGTGGGGACAAAACTGTGATTAATAAATACTGCTGGGGACATGTCCCTAGCAAAACAAAAAAGTCCATGTTTATAGGCTACTTTCCTGCAGGAATCCTAAACACATACATATGTGGCAAGGTGCACAGCGAGGACCCGGACCGGATTAAATCCCCACACTCTTGGGTGAAAATCATGCAGGCTTACCTGTCAGACAAACAAATAACCTTGTGGCAAAACAGCCAGGACACATTATTAATTGGACAGTATCCCCACACTGTCACACATTGTTTAATAAACTAAGGGAACAGATGCTTACGCTACAAAATTATTTCTGAACCCTGCCGGCCTTCGTACATATTTGCCTTGCATTTGTACTATTTTCTTTTACAGTACCTGGCCTATAGTGACTAGTGCTCCAGCATTGCCTCCCTATTGATCATATGTTGTAACTGATATTTTGACATTTCATGGCACAAGCATTATACCTCAGAAAGGCAAAACTCCTACTTCGTTAGAATTCCTATAATAGTCTAGCAATGCTGAAAAAATAGGAACCGAGGCCTGTTTGTACTATTTGTTGCACCCTTTTTGAAAATAAAATACTTGGTGCTATAATCAGAGCCGCAAATGAATTGTGTTATAAAATTGGTGGATCAGCATTATTTGAATTAACAATATTTGATCATTCATTTAACTTGGAGAATTCTATGTTAAACTGGCTGTCATAGCAATTAGACTTAGGCCTAGCATTTTTCTGATCTCGCTGTAGGATGTCTTATGTTAATGGTAATATGTCCAATATGTAAGACAATATATAGAGTCCCAGGGGATATCTAAGAAAGACGAAAAAGAGTGTGTAAGACTCATCCTTCCATCTTACAAGTCTCTCAGAGAGCAAATATGGATGAAAAACACATGGTAGCATCACCTTTTAAACTCCAAATGGGATGATTTTGCCAAACGCAATTATTAACTCATAAATAATTTGTATTTTGATGTCAGTAACATTTATGATTTGCGCTACATAAAAGTGTATGTATTCCAAATAAACATGCACAATCAAGATCAAGATTATTTGTAAGACTGGCAGATTTTAATTTCCCAAATATGGTTGTGTCCGACAGGAAGGGAGACAGGTGTCACTCAAAAGATAATCAAACTATAGAAAAGGAGTTTGAAGGGTATATATATATATATTACATTTTAAAATAGCCATCTTAAACACCAGTTTATACCATTCTTGATAAATCAATGTAAATATCTGTAAGAGTATTATAGTAATCGAAGCCTTCTTCAGATTTCTGAGCAGCTTTTTGCTTATTTGGTATTTTGGTGATAAGCTTTTTAAGGTTGAAAGGTCTCCATATCATCACCATACTCTCCCTTCAAATAATTCCTATCCAAGGATAACGGTTCTGATTGGGCCAGTGTAGGCCAATACAAGTAATACTTGCAGTAAAAATGTTTTATTAAAAAATGCTGGTAAAATTAAAAGATCACTTTAAAGAAAAATAATTCATACCATGCATTATGAACAATTTTGGATGTGACTGTAAGGTCATGAATAGAAATATATAACTGAAGTTTTAAGTAAAACAGTATCTCGAAAGATCACACAAATTGTAATATTAGCTTATTACAAATATGTCTCCTCAGCTGTTCTTGTATTTGTAGCTCTTTTCTTTAAAGGCAATCTTTAACCTCCAGCAACCAAAGTGTCCAAAATGACCCTGGTTGGTGAATTATTGATATCTAAAAAGGGGAGCCCCCCCACCACCTTACTTGCCTCAGTCCCCAGAGTGATCTGGCGTTCACATCTGATTTTTCTTACTTGACTGATCCCCCAAAAATCCAGCCTCGAACCTTCAAACACCTGCTGTCCTAAATCAATGCTATTATCCTCAAATATATTAGGACGCTGCCTATAACGCTTAGTTATAGGCAGCTACACTACCGCTGACACAACATGTTATGGGAATCGATTATAGCTGAGGGCAGGATGTAGGTTTCTTTGGGGGGGAAGTTATTTAATGTAAAAACGGGAACAGTTGACAGATTAGATCACAGTCAAATATTGGCTTTTTTTAAGACGAATTAAAAACATCTTAATCATAGGCTCAGTTTATTAAGAGAAACTACACAAACACAAGATCAATAGCAAACACACTACAAATGTGCACACTATACGCATCTTAACATTGTCTATAGGCCAATATTTATTCATTAATTTTGGATGTTAATTAACTTATGAATGTCAATGAACATAAATGATCCAGGAAATAAGGATTTCTGTCATGAATCATGGAAACGACAAGGAAAACGATCAGGTAGTGCAATTGGCAACACTATAGGCATAAAAAGAAAATATATAATGCCTGGATAACCTTTAATTTTCAACTTTTAAATTCTGAAAAGACAGACATCGTCGTCTTTGGACAAGAACCTCTGAAAAATAAACTGCTTCGTCAATTATTTCATATGGACAGTATTAAATTGGGCTTTGGTCTGTTAAGTTTCAAAAATCTTTTCAACAAAAATAGTCATGCAGTCATGTTAAGTTTTTTTGCTTATTCATCCTTTCTCTATTGCTGTGTGGAGGTGCTGGGTCAGTCATGTCTTTTCCCCTCCGATCCCTGACTCCCGTGACTCACTCGCTCATCCGGGGTCCATGCACTGTGGTCTTAAGAGGAAACGCAGCTTTTTTATATACATTTTTCTTGGTTCCAAATACAAATATTTCTTAAAGTACTTGTTCGAAATAAGTATTTATAAAAAACATGTTATTTTTGCCTTTCCGAATACTGTATTCGGTTTCGGCTCCACTCCTACTGGCCACTTTATTAGGTACGCCTTGCGAGTAACTGGATCGGACACCCTTTTGCCTTCAAAACTCCCTTAATCCTTCGTGGCATAGATTCAACGAGGTACTGGAAACATTCCTCACAGTTTTGGTCCATGCTGACATGATGGCATCAGTTGCTAGAGATCTGTCGGTTGCACAGCCATGATGCGAATCTCTTGTTCCACAACATCCCAAAAGTGCTATATTGAAATGGGATCTGGTGACTGTAGAGGCCATTTGACTACAGTGAACTCATTGTTATGTTCAAGAAACCAGTCTGAGATGATTCAAGCTTTATGGCATGACGCATTATTCTGCTGGAAGTAGCCATCAGAGGATGAGTACACTGTAGTCATACATGGTCAACAAACAAAACTCAGGAAGGCTAATGCGTTGCAACAATGATCAATTGGTACTAAGGGAACCAAAGTGTGCTAAGAAAATGTCCACACCCCTACACCATTAAACCAACACCACCAGCCTGAACCGTTGATGCAAGCAGGTTAGAACCAAGCTTTCATGTTGTTGATGCCAAATTCTGACCCTACCATCCAAATGTTTCAGCAGAAATCAAGACTCATAAAATTTTTCAATCTTCTTTTGTCCAAATTTGTTGAACCTTTGCGAACTGTAGCCTTAGTTTCATGTTCTTAGCTGACAGGAGTGGCACCCAGTGTGTCAAAGCCTGCTGTCCTCCGATCACATATTCTGCAGCTGTGTTCCCTGATTGTCTTCTCCTGTTCCTCCTTGTTCTCCCTTACTTAAGATCCGACGATAGCTTCAGACCTCGCCGGATCATTGTGATGTCTCTCCCTGATGTTCTGTCATTGATGCATTGTCTCCTCTTATGTTGCTGCCAGTCATTAAACCATCGGTTCTCACCTTCAAATCCACGTGTGTGCTTCGGTCCTTTCATAATCCTACAGCAACCCCTGATGCGGTGTTGTCTCCTGCTGCTGTAGCCAATTTGCCTCAAGGTTTGATGTGTTGTGTGTTCAGAGATGCTCTTCTGCATAACTTTGTTGTAACGAGTGGTTATTTGAGTTACTGTTCCTGTGGTCAGTTTGATTCAGTCTGGCCATTATCCTCTCACCTCTGGCATCAACAAAGCATTTTTGTCCACAGAACTGCCACTCACTGGATATTTTCCCTTTTTCAGACTTCTCTCTAAACCCTAGAGATGCTTGTGTGTGAAAATCCCAGTAGATTAGCAATTTCTGAAACACTCAGACTCCCTGTCTGGCACGAACTACCCTGACACATTCAAAGTCACTTAAATCACCTTTATTCCCCATTCTGATGCTCAGTTTGAATAACAGAGATAGTTTTGACCATGTCTACATGCTTAAATGCATTGAGTTACTGCTATCTGATATGCTTATTAGAAATTTGCGTTAACGAGCAGTTGGACAAATGTGCCTAATAAAGTGGCCAGTTTGTGTGTGTGGTGTATGTATGCATGTATATATTATATATATATAAGAACGAATTCAAGGGAGAACAAGCGGGGCTCAGTATCATTTTAACAGGGCTGACTGTGGTTCTGGTGTTCAAGGTAGGAAGCAAACATTGACAATAAATACACTATTTAGGTCACCGTGGTTTCATACCTGATATGGAAAATGTGGATGCATTTAGGAATGTCTAATTCTTCAATACATCAACATTAAGTGTAACATCACTGTCTGATATGATTTAGTCTACACTGGGTTTGAAGAAGGGCTGCTCTCCAACGCTTGATGAATATTTTGAAGTGGAAAGATAAAAACCCAGTAACACTTTATTATCTCAAACTGTGAACGGGAATAAGAAAATTGCCTACTGTGGGTTGAGCCGAAGGTCCCACTGCCGAACAAAGGTGTCATAGCCGCAGGTGAAGAGCTGGAATGGAGACTCAAACACTATATCCAGCACCCCCGCACCGCGTCGAAACTCTGTGCCCAGACTACATACACATGCTAATCTGTGGAGGAGACAGCAAACTGTCACATTTCTCATTCAGAAAATCATCCAATGCACACTATTTCCTAGAAGCATATGAGAAATCATCAAGTTTGAAATGTGAAAAAAGAGAACAGCTGATACACTTTAAAACAAAAGAAGTTGAAACATAACTATAAGAAAAAAGGAACGTGTTTTTATTCATTTGTATCAGTGTTTCACCAGGAAATATTTAATTTGACTTGCATATGATTAATAAAAGATAGTGAAAAACATAGGCTTCATTAAACATTTAGCCCCAGAAACCCAAATGTTTTTTGAGTATCCCTAAATTTTACAAAGCACAAATTGTGTGTCATGCCCATAAGTTATATTTACATATGTTTACTTGTTTAAAGAGATTTATGGATTTCTTCAATATTTCATAGAATAAGTGATATAACCTGTCACTGTGGACCTAGCTATGTCTACATGCTTTTTATTCCTGTCATGTAAGGCAGGTTTTATCTAGGTTGATTTATGATAAAGAAATATAAAGAGAAAATTAATTAAAAAAGAGCGGTGAAAATAGCTTGAACAGCTAAATGGCAAATATATGACCTTTTTACCTCCAAGCAGTCAAATTTATGGTCCATTCAGACTGCAGGCTTTGTCAGCGTCAAGCAACGCTCATAAAGCGACTAGTAAGATGCATATATGCAGCAGGTAGATTTTTAAGATGAAGCTAGCAAAGCTCGTAGCCTTCGGTTTAAACGTTTTAAACACTCGCGGATCGTGTTTGACTAGGTAGCCTCAACGTCGGACAACGTCACTACAATGAGACACTGTGATTGGTTGCCATGCTGCATCAAGAGTGTTAAGACCGTTAAAAGTTCAACTAGCTGATCTTCTGCGTTGCTAGCATTATTCGCTTTTAAGCTTGAAATGCAGGAAAAGCTTGAAAAGTTGACAAAGCGCCACAGAGAACGCAACGCTCCTCCAATGGCCTCAACCGTAGACTTAACATGTAATCTTGACGTTGCTGATGCTGACAAAGCCTGCGGTCTGATCACAGCATTACAATCTTTTGACCTGAAGGTCTTAAAGTGATGCTTTAGTTATTTCTTCCCAGTTCTACAAATCTTATCCATTCCATCATCCTGGAGATGTATTGGTAAATTGGACCCGTGTGTTTGTCAAAAAATGAATTTAATTAAATGATTAAATTGAATGAAGCAGAGAGTGAAGACTCAAAGAAAAATCAAGAATTAGAGGGAGATCCAAGAAAATCCTGAAGAAGAGAAGCTTAAAAAGCATGATTCCATTAATCTGGGATTTATTTATCAATTGACTTTGTGCTGCTAAACAGGAAGCAAGTTAGAGTTTGGGAAAAAAGAAAACAAGAAAAATAAATTAACTGAAATATGAAGCAAGTCTTTTAAATCAGAAGATCACCTGAGTCATTCAGAAATGAAACCTATTTACAACAGGAGCAGCTTAAAAATCAGTAGTACAAAACATTTCCAGCACTTCATTAATGAATGTCAAAAGATACTTTCAGGCTCATTTGTGTTCAAGCATCAGCAAAAATAGAATTACCAAAATCATTAGGTTATTGAGACTCTAACCTGGCAAGTTGGATAAAATCAAGTTAGCGTTTGATTCCTCTTAAATTAATAATTAGTAATTTGGTAAAGGTTGACAATAGTACATGAGTTCATGTGACTGTAAGACAAAATGAGCAGACAGTATTTTTGGTATATTCCAAAATATCACTAAATGTATCAAAATGACTTTAGCTACCGTTACTAAAACTACTAACAATAAAAAGAGATGAAAGGATTTCCCACATTTTTTGTTTATTACATATTTATTCAAACCCTCCAGCCAACAGGCAGATGACTTGTGAATTATTGTTTTAATATGATTTTACCAAAACCTAAATGTCAATCTGTAGTTGTTCAAAGGTAGAAGAGATTCTTCACAGAACTGATTCAGGGAATCTGAACATACATTACACTTCATTTTTTTCTTAAAAAAAGAAAAAAGTTAAATGGCCTGTATTTGTATAGTGCTTTAGTTAGTCAATGCGTACCCCAAAGCTTTTTACACCACATACAGTCATTTACCCATTCACGCACACATTCACACACTGGTCCGGGGCGCACTGACAGATGCAGTTTGTAGGTGACGGGTGAAGTGTCTTCCTCAAGGACACAATGACTGAGACAAAAAAAGAAAAGATAAATGTACATTTTCCTTCCATTTCACTATTGTCTGCTTACTATTCTGTGTTGGTACATCACATAAATCAGCATAATGTTAAGCTAAATGAGTGATGAATTCAAAACAATTGCTTTACTTAATCTTTTGTTTTGTCACAAAGTTCAGATGAATAACTGAGGAGTTTAGTGCAACGAGTAAATGGAGTTTGTGCCTCTAGGTTGACGCTCTGTGAATTGTGGTTGTGGGCAATGAGTCCACCTCCCAGCAGGACCGTGCTCTTGTGATCAGAGCTCCGAGTCTGGACCTCTTGCTACTCACTACTTGATTATTGGAGAATAACTTGCACCCAGTTGGGTAGATGATTGCAGAATAACTGTCTCTTTGTTGCCGTTTAATACCCTCCATGACCGTGACTGTGTGCTACTCTCACATTTGTGATACCTGCCTCATAGCAACCATTTAAAGGAGTCTGGTGGCCTTTGTGACAGAGTAGCACTATGCTTCAACCCATGCCCCCTCCCCTCGCCCTGGAGCTCAATCCACAGGCTTGAGTTAGTAATCCCCTAGGCTTGCCCCAGGGGCCTTTCTTATTGGGCCAGGGCTTTCCCCATGGGGTGCCTTATTGGTTGAGAGCTCTCACATTGCCGGGGCCTTAGTACTAAGCCAGGGCCAAAGGAGATACTGAGATGAAGTGCATTTTGGATTTGAAAGGAACGGTAACTCCTGTTTTTTCCCTTATCACCAGACCCAGAAAGCTAAGCACATAATCATAAACAAAGCTGAGTCCAAAAAAAGCTCTAAAGTTTGTGGACAATAAAATGCTATGGTAAATAACAGTAATGTATCTGTGAAACATACAAACAGGAGGGATTGTCAAATGGCCATTTAGAACTGATGACAGGATGGAGGTGTGGACATACTGTAAGTGAAAAAGATGCAATCTGTTTGAGAACAGAGCACAATGTTCTTACTACATGCTTTCTGCTGCTCATCTGGCTACAGAATATAAAATACCTATCACTCAGGTCTCTCTATCTGTATCAAAGCATCACACACAGTCTGTCTTAAGAAGGTTGGAAATGGTCTCAGGAGAACACAGCATCATTGCCGGCAAGCTTTAAATATTACATGCCAACACGTGTCAGGTATTGCCATATTGCCATGCGGAGGCCTCTTTATATGGTCGCCAAGAAGGGTCGACACAACACAAGATACGCCACAACACCACAAAAAACACACCACAACAACAAGAGCCACAACAAAAGGAAAGCCACAACACCACAGCAAAAGTCACAAGACAACAAAAGCCACAATGGAAGTTATGTTGAAACGGAGGTTCTACTTAAAAAGCCAGTTGGTGGCGGTAATGCGCTACATTGAAGAGGAATAAAATGTAAAAGAGCAAAAAGGAAGTACGATCGGAGGAGCTTCTATTGGAAAAGTAAGTAAAACCTTGATATTGTTTAGTAAATGTTAATATATGCTGTTTTAAAGATTAATGCTTTTACTTTGTTATAGGGATTACATGAAGAATATGGTCCTCCGTTGGTGAAGGTGTTAATGTAGCTATGACACTGACTAAGTAATATATTTGAAAAGAAAATCAAATATTTAATTAGCTTAAATGATAGAAGCCAACAATTATGAACAAACTTTGTGTGGTTTTGTCAGAAATTTGTTAGTGCAGCAAGCCAGCCTCAACTTCGGAAACAACACCCAAGTCAGACCTCACTCGACTTTGACATGTGCCAGTAGAGGGGGCGTAACTGTACCCTCGCTTACTATCACTTTTTAAATAAAAGAGAACTTGCTGTTTGATTATTGATGACTCTTAAATTGAAATAGGGAATTTCCGTAAAAAAAAAATTATGAAGAAAAGCAAACATAAATTGAATCTTTTCTGCTAAACATAAATAATGTTTTTGCTTAAGAGTATACATTTTTAATATCTTCTCTATTAGCTACATTAAATCGTATGTATTTCAGTGTATTTATTTGAATAAAAAAACTATCCCATTTTTGATTTCTTATTCTAAAGCACAATAGTAAATGGTAAGAGAAAAAAGGGAAACCCCCTTTGCTGTATTCAAATATAAAAAACAATCCACTTTCTAGTAAATGTCCCCAGTTTAATTAAAGCCATCTGATTCCATAAACAAATTTCACTTCAGACTAATAATACACCTCCTCCACTTGACCTTTACTTTGAAACAGATCTGATATGGGATCTGGTACGCCTGTGCCCCTCAATGGTAAAATTGAACTACTAATAACCATTTTGATAAATAAAATCTTACATCTGACATCAATCACTTGCAAGTGAGGCTGTGGTAAGACTGGTAGAAAGATATACATATATATTCAGTTCAATTAAATTCAATTTATCTATGTAATGCCAATTCACAACAAATGTCATCTCAAGGCACTTTACAAGAAAAGTTTTTTTAGTACAATTATACAAACATTCCAATCAGTTAAGGAGTTTTCTATTTATGAATCCCAGCAGATTGCATTGAGACATTGATGTGAGGTTGTGCCCTGTACATGCAGACACCAATGTAAAATATACTCTACAGGAGTACTACATTAGCCTATTATACACTTAAGTTTTCTTGTGGCAACTGAAAAAGTGAAAAGCAAATCCTTTGTGTGCACTGTGCAACTGCGCCACATAACATTACACATACCGTAACATATAACTTTACTAACATGTACGACCACTCAGATTTGTCCCGAGCTCATGGTAGAGTGGGGGATCAGAACTAGAACCTTCAACTATCAAATTATAGCCAATAATTGTATTTTATACGAAGGAGCATATAGTCTAGATTTTGAAGGTACATAAACTGTATTGCTTTATTTATTCTTCCACAAACCCCCCCCCAACATGCGGACCGCCATTTCGCTACATCAGCAGAAGCAGCAGTTTTTTAGAACTCTTAATTACAGAAGCAGCGACAAAAGTTAGAATGGCAAAAGCAGTCCCGTGGTCCAACTACGAGGTTCAGCAATTCTGTCCCTGGTAGCTGAGGAGAGGATTCAAACGGTGCTCGATGGAGCAACATGAAATGAAAAAGTTTTTAAGGAAGTATCAGAGCGCATGGCCTCTCATGGCTATGAGCGTTCACCGAAGCAATGCCGGGAAAAACTTAAGAAAATCAGGGCCAATTACCGCGCCGTAAAGGACCACAACAGCCGAAGCGGTTCCAGCAGAAAACTGTGGAGGGGGTTTGAGCAAATGGAAGCAATATACGGCATCCGACTAGCCATTAACGGGCGGGAAATAGCCCTGGAAACAGTTCACACTGCTGATGTCAATAATGGAAGACGGTAAGTTCTCTTTTTATGTCGTTAACTGTAAGTAAATGTTGTTAAATTTAAGCAAACATTATCCAAATGTTAGCATGTCTGGTAACCACACTCTGACCGCTATCGCCAATATTTCCTGCATGAGGAAAAGGACAGCAGTTCATTGCTATAGCAGTGCTTTGTTTAGTTGTAGCTTGTTTACGACGGACCAACATCGCTTTTTAAAAATATTTTTCTAGAGTCAGCTCAGACGGAGGAAGAGCTTCAAATGATACATCCTCCAAGCTCTCAGAGTCCTGACTGCACCCCCAGTCAGGACTCTGAGGATTCTCTGGGGATTTAGGCAAGAGGAAGAGGGTCTCCGAAGACTACAGAGGAGAGGAGATGGAGAAGATGGATGCCCTTCGTAGAGAAGAAGCTGCTCTGAGAAGAGAGGAGATGGAGAGGATGGAGGCTTTCAACCAAGCCTTTGTCGGTGTGCTGGGGGAGATTGTGAAATCTATGAACAGACCTCTCTAACATGTTATGTCTTTGTAAATAAGAAGTGTGACTGCACATGCACTGTTTTCTATCTCTATCTATAAGCTACAGCTGTGGTTATAAATTACGATTTTGTATAGTTTATAGGTTTTTACAGGAAAACATTGTAAAATCACCTGATTTTAACTGTAGCAGTATGACGGTGAAATAAAAATTTCTGATTAGTGTAAGAATGTAGGAAGTTTTATGATAAAAACAGAAAGGTTGAGCTGTAAAATCTAACATTGGCCAATTTCTTTTGATGCCTACTGGTTTATTACCAAAACCCTTCAGTGGTAGCAACTAATGGCAGAATTAAAAGGCCTTACATAACAGTTATAGTGGAACACCTAAGTCAGTAAATGACATCTCACGTCGTGAAAGTGAAATGCAGAGTATGGAGAACAAAATTTCTATTTAGTGTTTCAAAGCTTAGATCAACGATAGCTGAAAGTCTGCTTTGGGACGGTTAAAGCATATTACTACAGAAGACGTGTGAGGGTATTCATGTATCATACCAAATGTTATGCAAACAGGTGATTTCATGTACAAGAAACAGTGTTAAAAAAATAAAAAAAATGTTTTGGCCAAAACCGGTTATTCAATTAAACCTTCCGGTTGTGGTAGTAAAGAGTTACGCCTTGTAAATAACACATTGTGATGGTGCCGATGTAAAACAAAGGAGCTGAAAACATTTTCGAACCACACAGTTTTATTTCTCAGTTGCTATTACAGAGATAATGCATTACAGCATCCTGTAAACCTCGGCCCCCCCTCTTCCACATTATGCGCCACTGTAGCAGACTGCACTGCAGAAGAATCTGCAGCTTCATCCCATGTGCTTTCATATGGCTCACCATGACTTTCACACAGATTGTGCAGAGCACAAGTCAGCGCCATAGACTGTACAAGTTCCAGATCACAGTCATTTCTTTTCAAAAGGCACCGCCATCTCCCCTTCAGCTGACCAAAAGCATTTTCTACAACAACCCGTGCTCTGCTGAGTTTGTTATTGTAAAGTAGCTGTGCTGCCGTCAGTTATCCGGTGTCATTAAATGGCTTCAACAGCCAGTTCAGCAGTGGGTACGCTGAGTCTCCGAGGATGTAGTAGCCACATTTTCAATGTTTCTGGAGTGAGGTGGAAATAGGTTTCCCCAGCCGGCCAACTCCCACAGCGTAGACAGCCTCAGAACCCTGGCATCATGCAGGCTCCCAGTTAATCCTGTACACACATTCTAGAACAGTCCCTTTCCATCGACAATACCTTAGAGGACTATGGAGTGCCAGCCCTTGCGGTTGAAGTAATCTGTGTGATATTCTGGTGGGGCAATGATGCGTATGTGGGAGCCGTCTATTGCACCTACACAGTGTGGGAGACCCCACCTGTTCTCAATGTACGCCGACATGTCTCTAAACTTGGTTTCATCAGGGATACGTATTTGTTCAGGCACAAGTAATGTCTCTGCTGCGGCACAAAACTCCTTTACACACCTCCACACAGTTGTGACTCCAAACAGATGTCCAATACTTCTGTAGCTTCCACAGAGCAATGGCAACTTGCTTATTTAAGGGGAGATAGCGGCAAAAAGACGTGTGTTGTCGCTCCAGCGCTGGTCGTAGTTTACTGCACAGATAGATGAATGTTTGTTCCGACATCCTGAAGTTCTCTAGCCACTGAGCTTCGATGAAACCTGGAACAACATCGTCCCACCACTGAGAGGCCCGGTTACACTACCATACCGATGGTCGGCTGCGACGGCTTCGCAGAGCAGTCATCTGAAACACGCACACACATAATACTTATTACTACAGCCAACTTGTCAACATACGTTGTTACACTGGGCTTTATAAAATAAATAAATACACAGAGCATTTTTATAGCCGACCACAACGGGATAGCAGTTGCATCTGCTTACCATCACAAGCCGCCATGTTCTCTCTGTAGCACCATTCATCTGTAGTGCTTCCCAAACTCATTTGTACTTTTAAACTGTGTTCTTCCTTGCAGCATGTAGCTTTCCCAGGGTCATTATTGTTCGATGCAAGACTCTCTCTCTTTCGCTTCGTTGTTTAACCATAAACACTCTTCGACGTGCGGATGCAAAAAGCCACAGACTGAGCAAAAAACTCACGACCGCAACAACAGTGTTGATCTTCTTCTCCACGCTCTTTGTTTATTTGCCGCTTTGAACTCTGGCGCCACCCATCATATGACGCACCCACTCACTTTAGACGCTCTGGTTTGTTGCTACTGTGAAGCAACATTTGAGGAGTTGAGCTGTACCGAGTCGCGTTCCCGAAAGGACGGTACCGCTCGGGTCGACGTAGGAGCACTAGTGGAGAGATGCCTTTTGATCAACTCAGCCCAGCAGCAGCAACATTGAACCCCATCAGAAGAAAAAAGCTTTGCATGGTTCCCATCTCATGATGATGATGATATATAATGTTACAATTCAGGATAAATATCAGTTGTTATTTAGCATGGTATACAATAAGCTAATCCATTTTAAAATCTTGCTCTGTGTCCCCCTTTTTTAGCTATGAGCACCTAAAGGTCTCTGCATGGCCTAGGTTACAACCGGATGCTCCGCAGGGTATTTCAGATGCGTCCCAGAATCATCTCACCATGCTTCTCTGCCAATGTTAGGAATGGGATCCATTTTGGACACGACACGCTACCAAAAGGCGTCAACAGGTAACTCAGAGTTAAACAGGAAAGGACCCATGGTATGAGTGTAAAGTGTTCCGTTAATTTCAAAATAAAAGACAAGTGGAGATTCGACATAGCTTAACTATGATATTGTAGTTATCAGGCTCATCTTTTTTGGAACCAGCCCCTAGTTTTAGCCCGTGAGGCAGACAACCTTTTTGTTTTTAAGGCTAGTCTTAAAAACTTATTTTTTGATAAAGCTTATAGTTATAGTTATTTTTATAGTTATGCTGCTATAGGCTTAGACTGTTGATGGAGAGACTGACCACTTTTCTTCACCTTTCTACTTTCCTCTTCTACTACTCTCCAGATGTATTTTGTCTGCATGGAAGACAAGGCTTTTACCCTAGCTGTTGAGAATTATATACAAACACCAAACATCACCAGTGCATGGAGCAGCGACGGTGAAATCTTAGAAAACCTTCCAGAAAAGATATAGCCTGTTGATACTGTATCTGCTTTTGAATGGCTTGAAATTATGCCCTGAAGGTGTTTGGAGTGGACTGTGAGTCTGTTAAACTTTGTAATATCGTCCTGTGTGGAGAATGGTGCAGCATCTGGGCAGCAAACAAACCATGACTGCATACTATAGTGGAATTGAGTGATTTAAATACCAGTCAGTTTAGATACTAATTATATGGAAGTTGTGCTGGTAGCACAAGTGGATGTTAGATCTAGATATGAAGCATCAGGTTTTTAAAATGGTGGTGAGAACACTGCCAATCCATAAATATTGCCAGGAACATGGTCCCAGCTAAAATTATGCATATGAGTAAAATGGTGGGATAAATTTTTTTTTTTTCAAAAAGTGATTTACAACAAAGTGTAACCATAACTGTTTAGTTTAACCATTTTTGTAATAATATCAAAGAGAAAAAATAAGAACAACAAATAAACTGAACTCTGGGAGAGATAAAAGAGAGAGATGAGCAAAATAGATATATCTTCCTATCTTCTTACCTTAAAAACAAAAAACATAATAATAAACCCTATTGCATATTTAGAGCATTTGTCTCCATGGCTATCCTGCACGAAATCCAGTTTTAAAGGTTTGATATATTTCACCCATTTGCTGAATAGTTGCTCAATAGTAGTTAATTAGTTCAGTAGTTTCTCATATAGTTTCACAAGTTATAGTTTTTAAGGGGTAATTAATTGGTAACAGCTTCCAATAGATATATCTCATTTACTATATTTATTCAATCCAGTATCGTAATATTAAAATTGTCAATTCTTAATTTCACGTTTTTGGAGATGAAATATATGAACATTAAAAAGCTTTAATAATTTTAAATTGTAGCTTTGCAGTTCCCTTTGGTCAAGGCACTATGGGGTGGGGGCAGGAGCTTGGAACCCGAAGTCTCTGCCTTCATCTCTGTGGACCGTTGTGCAGCCGTTCCGCTCCCAGTGGGGATTGACGTGCTGCGGAGGTTGCAACAAAACTGTGCCACTGCTGTAACGTACCCGGTGTAAATTGGGGGTTAGCCTCAGGAGGCACAGACTTAGTGATTGTTTAGAAGAGGCTATGGGCTATGTGACACACAAAGTCTAATTCCTGGTTTAAGCCTGTCTGGCAGCCCTGCAGGAGCCACACTGGCTTTAGAGGCCACACAGACATAGGTTTCAAGAGCTGTGAAAGGAATAAATGAATTGACAATGTTTGAAACAATATAAAAGGTAAGAGAATTATGCTCTAGTGTGGGGACAGCTGAAGAAAATCTGTGTGTTTTTTGTGACAGAAGTGCTTGGTGGACCTTGTTAAGGCTAAGCTTTAAACCAGCAGCCTGGGATGCACTGAGAAACAAGATTTATTGTAAAAAGCTGTCATATTGGTGGAGAAAAGGTTTCCTGCTGAGGTTTTTACTGACTAAAACAAACAGGGAAGTCACACAAACTGCTCCACATCATTGGCTTTGACCCTGCATCCTTGGACCATCTGCACAACAAGTGAAGCAGGAATTTGAGGAGGAAATACAGACCATCAAAAAAAGAATTACCACCTTCAAAATGTCACACAAATGCATGTATTGCCAAGACAATACAGCAGCAATTTGTACAACAGGGTGTCTGTACCGCTGTAGACATTTAACCCTGTCTTTTCAAACTCAGGAATGCAAGGAATCCCAGCCTGACCATTTGACTGTACAAAGAAAGGCTCCCTTTCTTAAGGAACAAAGGGAGATGTTGGAAGTGGGGAGTGATGGTCAGAGTCCTCTACCTTTGATGCTGGTTCCCTCTTCTGTGTTTGACCATGAGGGAAATTCTGTGAGAAGTTGGGGTGTTGCTTGGATGAGACCGCGTGTGGCATCCCTAACTATATGAGTGATCATACGATTTCTTTGTTCCACTGAGATGGTGAGATGAGAGAATGTTAAATGAAAATCAATGTGCCAAGAAGTCCTTCGAAGTTTCAGATTTGTGTTAACACCTTTGTCAGATTTGAGAAATACCAAAACCTTTCAGTCTGCAGTTAGGCTATTCATTCTTGTAAATCTCTAGTACCGCTGGTTTTCAAAGGGAACAAATTGGAGCATCTTATCTAGAACCTTCTGTGACACTTGTGGATTTGCTGGCTGTTTTGGTATAGAACCTGCAACAGTGACCTGTTTATGATGTTTTCACTCAAAGAGTTTAAAAACAAATGCACATTGTGGTTGTGGAGATGCACTAGACTGAGTATGACGCAGGTAGGGGATACTGGGTTGTGTACGGGTAAGAGTTATTGTCCATGCCTGTTGCTCAGCCTAACAGATTAAGTAAATAGGAATCTATTTTAAAATACAAGTCAATGTTTATCTAGAAAATTCTAAACATTGTCATAAAAAAATTTGCCCCCTGATATATATATATATATATATAGATATATCATAGATTATTCTGCAACTGGCAAAACGTCCAAGCATCACTCAGAATGGTGTAAAAATGGCACTAATGCTGCGTTCAGACAACAGTCTTCAACGTCAGCAACATTAAGATTACATGTTAAGTCTGTGGTTGAGGCCGTTGGAGCATCACGGTCTCTGCGGCGCTTTGTGAGCTTTGGCTCCGTCAACTTTTCAAGGTTTTCCTGTGTTTCAAGCTTCAAAGCGCATAACGCTAGCAACGCAGAAGTTAAGCAAGTTAAACTTTTGACGGACTAATGCTCTTGACGCAAGGCAATTTTATTTGTATAGCACACTTTCAACACAGGGTAACTCAAGGTGCTTTACATGATTAAGACTGGTTCACAGCATAAATCAGTATGATAATTAGAATACAAATGAGCAGTTACAATAAGAAAATAATCAAGAAAATACAACGATGAAGGGATAAGTAAGTAAAAAACACAGTTTTAATTCATTAACTGATCTTGCTGAAGAAAGCTCACAGTTTCTAACACAGGAAAACATTTACAGTAATGAGACAATAATTCGTGTGACAATTAAAAACATGCAAGTAAAAACAGTTACTCCTAAGCGAGTCTTAATAGGTAGGGTTTTAATTTTAGATTTAAAAGAGTTCAGTGTCTCTGCAGCTTTGCATTCTCCCGGTAGTTTGTTCCAGACATGAGGAGCATATAAACTAAAAGCTGCTTCTCCGTGTTTGGTTCTGGTTCTAGGGACGATCAGTAGACTAGAGCTGGAGGACCTGAGTGATCTGGATGGTTTGTACCGTGATAGCAGATCTCTCTAATGTACTCTGGTGCTAACCCATTCAATGATTTATAGACTAAAAAAGCACTTTGAAGTCTATTCTCTGAGCTACAGGGAGCCAGTGGAAGGACTTTAGAACTGGGATGATGTGTTCTACTTTCTTGGTTCTAGTAAGAACACGAGCAGCAGCATTCCGGATCAGATGCAGCTGTCTGATTGGTTTTTTAGGTAGACCTGTAAAGATACTATTACAGTAATCAAGGCGGCTAAAGATAAATGCATGGATGAGTTTTTCTAGGTCTCCTTGTGTCATCAGTCCTTTAATCCTAGAAATGTTCTTCAGGTGATAGAAAGCTGACCTTGTTATTGCCTTTATGTGACCCTGGAGGTTCAGGTCTGAGTCCATTACAACACCTAGATTTCTGGCATGGTTGGTAGTTTCTAGTTGGACCAACTGAAGCTGTGTACTGATATTTAATCAATGTTTTTTGAGTCAGAAGGGAAGCAATAACGTTTTTTTGTTCAGTTAGGAGAAATTATGGGACTTCCAGCTGTTAATTTGCTGAATGCATTTGTTGAGGATTTGGATGGGTGTAACATCACCTGGTGAGATTGGGATATAAAGCTGAGTGTTGTCAGCACGGCAACCAATCAGAGCGACTCACTGTAGTGACGTTGCCCGACATCAACGCTGCCTAGCCAACCACAATCTACGAGTGTTTAAAACATCCAGCAGAGAAAGGCCCGCCTACGAGCTTTGCAAGCTTCATCTTAAAAATGTACCTGCTGTATATATGCGTTGAACAAGTCGCTTTATGAGCGTTACATGACGCTGACAAAGCCTGCGGTCTGAACAAAGCATAAGAAGAAGACGATTTTATCAGCGTCTCTCATTAAACCAAAAGCAAACTATGTTAAAGTTCACCTTCACTGAAAATCATTTTTCAATACAATCAGCCATTCTTGGTTATAAGCATGGTGCATGTGAATATTCTCTACACGACATTCCCTGCATCGCTTAAATGAAGGAAAATAGACAAGAAAACGGCTGAGTCTAAAAAAATCTGTCCATCTAACATCATCTGGAATGGGACCACTCAAAGCAGGGCTGCATTGTTTTGGCCATGTAGGTGTAGCTTTGAGAAGCTAACTATTTAGAGCTGCCTTCGAGTCCTACATTGTTGTTTTTATTCAAATGCTAAAAGGTTTACTTTTCATGTTTTTATTATATGTTTGGTTAACACATTTTCTTTTTATACTTTTCCTCAATTTTTGTTTTTAATCAAACATTAAATGTTTTCTTTAATTGATTTTCGTGTTTTATTGGTTTTTAATTTTCATACTTTTACATACATTTTCTTCTTATGCTTTTCCTCAATTGTTGTTATCAAATCAAACATTAAATGTTTTATTTTAACAATGCTCTTTTTTTTAATTTTCACACTCTTATACTTTTCATACTCTTATACACTTTTAGAAGTGTATAATATACTTGGTTTCTTAACCACCGAATCATGTAAAGCACCTTGAATTGCCTTGTGTTGCAGTAGTGACTGTTGAATGTAAATTGTAAATTCAGTTTGCTATACAAACAAAGTTGACTCGCCTAACAATTAGCAACTGTAAAACACTACAGAACATGTTTGGTATTTGTGGAGAAAGCACATGATATAGATTTTGTTTTTACCCAGAGAAGAGGAACTGAAATAGAACTGGTTGGAATTTGTTTTGGGAATTTTTCTGCAAAGAGCAACCGATCTGTGGCTGATTTTGCCATCAAGACTCGCACGCTGAATCAAATTGGAATGCTCCAGCTTTTGAGAGGGCATTGATCACACTCTTAATGACCAGCTTAATAATGATTTAACCAGCTGAAGTGAGCCTGTCTCTTTAAATGACTTAATATAGTAGGCTATAGGGTTACACTAGAGAGCAAGAGAAAGACATAGGTCGAAGCCCTCTTTGAGTGCTACTCAGTTCAAGTCTGATGCTTCCCCCACTGTTAGAACACCGCCACCTAGATCCAGATCACCAGAACACATGCAGCTGGGCCAACTTTGTTTAACTCCAGAGAAAAGAAAGCAATGTCTCGCCACAGGGAGCTGTCTTTACTGCAGTTCTCCCCAACATTTCATCAACTCCTGTTCAATTTGGCCAAAAAGACCCAGTCAATCAGTGAACGTGGGGGTCCTGACGGCCACAATTAACATTAACCTACGGTTTATCATAACTTTGATTATTTGCATTGACAAATCTTCTTAATTTGATTTATGTTTAGAGGAAAATAAATGTTCTTTGAGGAATTACTATCACTACCATAACCCATCAAACTCAGCCTTGTTTGTTAATTAATTAATTAATTGTGTCAGGCAACCACCATGAGTTGATCCAGTTCTATGTTTTCCCCACCAAGGAGAATCCCATGGTTCCCCGTTACCCCTGGCTGTCTCTTATAATCCTCATATTAATTTATCCAAACATGGATTTGATTCCTGGAGTCCAAATTGTCTTTAAAATGCCAACAGTCTGCCCTTCCACCAAGTCAATCTGACACCCAGTGCAAAAACTAACCTCCTGTTGTTAGCCCTCCATGTCGCTGTCCCAGCCTGATTGTCTAATCATTGCCTTCAGCTGTCTCAACCCTTTTCACCAAATCCTCAGTCCCACCTTGTGTTACTTATATTCATAATGTCCTCTCTGTCCCCACCGGATTATTATGTGTGTGTGATGTCTGTCCTGTGTTCTCTATCACTGCTGCCATCATCATAATCATCATCATCCTGAAATAAACAACATTGAATCTTACCTGGGTTCTGCGAGTGGGTTCATGCTGCACACAACACTCTTGACAGAATGACCCGGTCATTAATATGTACCCAGCAAATTCCAAACCACCAGAACTCCTATTCAACTCTTCTGGGGCTGGCTATGTGCTTCATCAACCAACACTCCACCCTGGAAATTTCCGAGGGAGAACCAAGAGCTCTGCCAGCAATTGTCCCTGCGCTGCTCGAATCCTCAACCCACTGAATCATTCGAGTTTGAAGATGGAAGCGAGGAGAGAATACCAGGCTGCAAGGGGGGTAAATGTTCTGCATGGAGATACCACTATCGGTATTGGTGCATTCCTAGTTGTGGCCTCTACATTTAGACTCTAACCACAGCAATTCCTCCATAATCCCTCATACCACCACATTCCCTCCGGGCCCCTGTGTTCATATCTTGATTCTGGATCCTGCAACCAGAGCTCCCGGAGGGGGTCGAAGATAGATGACTCACATCTGTCTCCACAGCTCGAGGCCAAGCTTCTCCTTCACCAACAGTTCCATAGGGAAAGACCGCTGGCCGTCCAACCGATCTCAGAGATTCAGGCCCTCCTTCCGTTGCCCCCCTCCTGCCAGTCTTGGAGGGGTCTTCTCTCCTTTTTTTCCCCCAGGTCACCTGGAATCTGATGTTGGAGGAGGTGTCCGGTCAGAACCATCAGCACTCCCTGCCGCTGTCCCTACCTGACTGTCTCCACCTGTGTGTCTAAACATTGTCCACAGCTTTCTTTAATTTGTTTCACCCGATCCTCATTCCCTCCTCTCTGTCCCTGCCATACCATTGTGTGTGTGTGATGTTCCTTTTGTGGTATGTAACCCTGTCGTTCCTGCTACAATGATCATCCTTCAATAAACTTTGCATCTTACCTGCATTCTGTGTGGGGGTCCATGCTGCACACTACACGCCTGACACCTGATCTCCTTAATGTACCTATTCACTACCATGATCTGGAATAAGTTTACAGTAAGGACCTAGCTTTATCTCAGCCACAGTTTATCTCTGCTGCAGTTTTCCAGAACCTTTTCAACAACATCAACAGAGACCTCCTCCATATTTTTTCCCCCCTTAATGATATTCTCATGTTTTCCAATAGCATAGAAGAACATAAATCCCATGTCCGTCAGCTTGAATGGGTGTCGGAGTCATGCTTGTAGATCAAGGCTGAGAAATGTGAGTTGCATGTTTCTTAAATAACTTTTCTTGCTTACATTTTTGAGGGTGGGTAGGTCAGGGCGGACCCATCCAAGACCAAGGCGGTAGAGGTGTGACTGGTTCCAGAGTCCAGGATGCAGCTGCATTGTTTCCTGGGGTTTGCACATTTTAACAGAAGATTCATTAAAGACTTCAGCACCATCACTGCTCATCTTACCATCCATCACTTACATTAAAAGAACTTTCCACTGGACTGTGGAGGCTGTACAGTCACAATGATCTAATCTCAACCATAAACTCCATCAGTGTGCTTTCTTTGCGAAGATATTCACTCCAGTCAAAAAAATTATTACAACATCGGAGACTGGGAGCATTGGAAGAATGGAGGCCCCCAATTCATCTTTTAGGTCTGGAAGGATTTCTGTTCAGCACAGGGGGCCAAACATCAAGGTTATCAACCCACACTCGTACTATCTATGCTTCCAGGCTCTCTTGTTCCCTCGGTCTGTGCTCACTCCACACTCTTCAATGCATTTTTTGTTGAAATACCATTAATAAATACGGCGGAATCTCTCTTAGCACAACCAAAATGTTTGGAAAAGCATCCATCCACCCATTCATCCATCCATCCATACACCCACCCACGCACCCACATATGAGCCCCAAGGCAATTTCTGTGATTTCATTCACACCTATACATATAGCTGTTCAGAAATCTTTGTTGCACATTTGTTTAAATCAGAGTATGTTATTTGTAATAACTTCACAGTATTTTAGTGTTGTAATTTTGCTCATTCTGTACAGTATTTTATACTTAACTTGCTTTGTTATATTCATTTATTTTTAACTTTGTGTGACTTTTTCCCAGTGAGACAATGAGGGTAATTTCTATTCTATTCTATAAGATGAAAGCATTTTGTCAGACATTGTTCAGTAGAGGTCGGACATGCTTATGACAGTACGTCAAACCTGTTGATTAATTTCAAATAGCACCAAGAGAGCAATAATATCGGCGCACTAAAATCCTTTTAGTTATTAAAAAGAGGAAGCAGAAGTATCTATGTAGTATGTTTTAAAAAAAAATTGTTAAACTGTTGTATATCCTTAATTTATTTTATTTTTGTATAAATGTTTGTTATTGTAGAACATTGTGTTTGAAAATATACTCTAAATACAGTTTGATCTGAGTCATTACACAAAAACCTTTTTTCCCTATTTAATTTCCTAACTATACCGAAAATGAACTGAACCATGACATAGAGAGCCAAGGTGAATTATTAAAATTCTCTTATTTTTTCCCAGTTCAGATATGGGAATGGAGGCAGACATTTTTTTAGGGGTGTAACAGTACGCCAAAAAACCCAAAAAACAGTCTCCATTTCCCACATCTGCACTGAGCAAAAAAAAGAAGAGAATTTGAATGAAAATATGTTGCATTTAAGAATTATATCACAGTGTGTTTAAGCACAATTCTGCAAATTATATTGCATTTGCATTTATTGTTGCACTGATATGGTGTGCAGAAATTAGTGTGAGTAGAAATAAAAATACTGTAGTGACAGTTGTGTATAATGCCTCATAATGTTTGCCCCCATGGCAGACACTCCATGGCAGACACACTCTGGCGTTGGCATACCATCCTCTTCTTTGCCTCCACCATCATATCCAACCACTTCTTTTTTTATGTCTGCCGCAAATCTCTCTTTTGCACAAAGCATTCGCTGCTGAAACGAAGCTGTCAATTAAAAGGCTTCTATTCATTTCTGATGCCACAACTGTGATATCTTTATAAAAACCTTTTCTCTGCTTCTACCTCACCCACAAGCACCTCAATTTCACTCTCAATGAATCTGTGTTTTGTCGATCTCTTGGTTGCCATGGTTACTCATGCAATGTTACAGACTAGCAAGTTTATGTCTATGAAGAAAATTCATATGGCACTTTGCATTGAAAATGTATGGGAGAATGTGGGTATGTAGGAGGCAGAATGTAATTCAAAACTATGGTTTTGAATTACAGATTCTATAACTCAGGGTTATAGAAATTAGAATATTTCTTGGCATAAATAAACTTTTATTGGTGTACCTAAGTAGGGTTTGAGTAATTATTCATTACAAGGTTTTTTAAATGAGGCCCCAGAGTAGTGAAATACTTTGTTACTTGTGTCACAGTGAGTTCTTAAGATTCTCTATAACTTAATGCAAAGATTATGAAATTACATTTTTTGCTAAAGGATGACATTTTTCAGGATCTCATAATTTGTCCTACTCTTTGGAAGCAAGGACAGATGAACAGCAAACAGTTAGGAGATTGAATTATTGAGAGACAGGATTTCAGTTACCTGGTTAAATTCCCTTGTATGTCCTGCTGTTCTACACCTTAAATGAACCATTTCATTATGTAAATCACTTTGTAACCACATCAATTTCCATTCCCACCTGTGTCCTTCTGAAGAACGTGCCCACCCATCCCTTTCGTTGCTCTTCCTGTGTGGCTCCTGTTTTATCCCCTCCTCGGGTTTCCAAACTATTTGGGAACAGGAAGCAGCTTTTTGTATGTTGCTGTGTGATGTGGTGTTGGCCTGTTGTCACTGGCCCATGTAAAGCTGGGAATTACTGAAGTCTTGTCAGGGATGTATCAGGTTTAAGGCTTACCTTTCCAAGAGAGGAATTTTTAGAGGCCCCTCAATTTGGATAGCTTTTTTTTCAAGATTAGAGTGTCCTGTGGTGTTTCCAATCTTGAGCTTTTGCAATACATAAAGGGTCACAATGCTAATCTTCCTAAGTAAAACCATAAAGGACCATGATTATCATAGGATTGTTACACTTATTATCAAGCCCACAGATCCAACCTGCATGGTCAGAATAAGCTAACATTTGGTATGCTGTTCACTGTGATTAGTGCAACAATTCAAACTGATAATGTCCATGTATACAGAATAAAACATGTGCGTATTAACTTTCTGATAACCTCTATGGTTTTAGCTATATACTCCAGAGGGTATAATTAAAGTTTTGCCATAGGATAAAATATGCACACCCTTACTCCTGCTATATAATTTATAATCAAAAGCTGCAGCAAGGTGCAGCTAATCAAATGTTTTAAACTGATCAGGAGTGAACACACTAAGAAGTGGAGTGTTGTGCAAATTTTTCGATAGTTTTACTGCTTTCTTTTCTTAAGCACACAAATGTGTGTGTTTACACAATGCAAAGAAAGAACGACATAGTGACCTTACAGAAGGAAGTATTGCTTCTCACTAATCTATCAAGGGCTGCAAAGCTGATTCCTAAATATCTAAAGTCCACAATTGAACAGTAAGAAAGATTATTTAGAGGTGCAATGCATTTCAGAGATCTACTAGTCCTCCTGTAGGTGGATGTTCTAACAAATTCACCAGACAGTCAGACTGTGCACTGCTGCAGATACAAGTCTTAGGTCACTTCTGAAGCGTGTATCTTAAATGTTAAGAATTGTAACAGTATAATTTGTTTGGAGGGAGAATGCCTCTTTTCCCTACGAATAAAATGTCAGTATGACTTTGGTTTGCATCTGAAAGAAACTTCAAGACATCTCAAACAATGTCCGTTGGACCTATGGAACCAGATGTTTGGCAGCAAGACATAACTCTCTGCTGCATAAAAGCTAAACAAAGCAACACAAAAGGGTTCATATTGACTGTAAAACATAATGGTGAGCAACTAATGTTTTGAGCTCCACAGGGACTTTTAGTTTTACAACATGAAAAAGACTGGATCATTTATACATGAAAATCTCAAATGTAAAGGTTGTGTTTTATATATATATATATATATATATATATATATATATATATATATATATATATTTAGATCAAATGTATGTTAGTGATTAAAATAAATAAAATTAAATGATTTCTAGATATTTTTTTTCTCACTTGGGTCCTGATTTATCAGATGCTTCTGCTTGCTAAATCCGCTGCAAACTGCATAGCATCACAAAAACTGGCTGTAGCTGATTTACTTACATGGAGCAGAGAGCATTGCACCTGTTAAACCCGCAGCAAGACGCAAGCAATCCATTTAGCGCTTTTGCAAATATGCAATATGGGTGTTTCTGTCTGAAGACACAAAATATTGGAAGAACAGGCAAATAATTAGGCATTCCAGGCATAAATTTGACAGTTATGTAAATATTTCCCTTTCTTTTATCCTCGAATTACGCATCATACCTCATTGCGTTCTCAGCGCGTCTACACTGGCTGAAAATGCGCTGAATGTGGTGAGTAAGATCCTCATGGATCCTCATGGATCTCAACTCACAGTAGTAGTTATAATCTTTTGGGGTTCCAATGAATAAAATGTAGTAATCATGTGCAATATCACAATTACGGTTGGATTTATATATATTATATTTAAAAAACAAAATTCATACATTTCAGGCAACACATTTTCAATATATGAGTTTTTCTTGCAACTTGACATTTAATAGAGGCCATGATAAAGTGCAGTACATTTCAACAACATTAGTAGAATATGGTCATCTTAGTGACCTTGTTCTGGACGCTGCAGGTTTAATAAGTATGGAATATGCTGTGTGAATGGAGCAGAGAGAGATGCATGTACACTGCATTCATTAAATTAAGTTGAATAAGTTTAAGATAAAGTCTTGGAACAAAACTGAAAAAAGCTATCAATAAATGAATGCATCAATCAGTATTATATTGTCCACCACAAGATGAAACCACTGGTTCATCCATCCATCCATCCATCCATCCATCCATATCCATCTTTCCATCTATCCATCCATCCATCCATCCATCCATGTTATCCAGGGTTGGGTCGGTAGCAGCTTGAGCAAAGAGACTCAGACGTCCCTCTCCCCAGCAACTTGGGCCTGCACCTTAGGAGGAATATTAATGCGTTCCCAGTCTATACGAGAAACATAGTCACTCCAGTGTGTCCTGAGTCTTCCCCTGGGTCTCTTCCTGGTTGGATGTGCCCAGAACACCTCACCAGTGAGGAGTCCAGGAAACATCCTAACTACATGCCCGAGCCACTTCAACTTGCTCCTCTCAATGTGGAGAAGCAGTGGCTCTACTCCAAGCCCCTAGGGAATGACTGAGCTTCTCACCCTATCTCTAAAGGCCCAGACACCCTGCAGAGGAAACTAATTTAAGCCACTTGTATCTGTTATCTCGTCCTTTCGGTTACTACCCAGAGTACGTAACCAAAGATGAGGTTGTATTTATAACAGTATTCATAATTGAATGCATAAATTAATAATTTATTTAATAAAGTATTTATACTTTATAATTCGATTTTATAATCAGCAATTTACAAACAAATAGTTGGTAATTTACCTACATCACCGAAATTTGAAACCAGATATTTACATACAATTCAGAAAAAAAATAATATATATTCTTTACTGTCAATATCAAATCAGATTAAACTTTTTTGTGTGAGATCAATAAATATTAACATATGTTTTGCACAGTCCTGAGACACTTTCAGGAGAGTTTTAATTTTAACATATCTAAAGTGTGATTTTCCATGTGGTTAGAATGAACAGTTAAAAAACAAACTTCAGATAGGTTTTCACAAGTACAAAATGACTTTAAAATCTCCAGAAAATTAATTTACAATGGAAATAATTACCTTTCCAAATCAGAAAATTTACCAGTAAAAATAATATTTCCCTTTTTAAGTCATACTGGATAAAGATGTAAAGCTACAGTTGCACTTTGATTTATTGTTAACAGATACAACGACGTGCACACAGTGCATCAGCCTTGTTCTATGCAATTATGAAAATAAAATAATTGTGATCATTTTCACTATACTGAATGACCCTCATTCTTGATTTGATTTTGCCTAATCAAAGCAATAATAATAAAAAAAAATTAAATATAGCCTTCACTCTTAATGTCGCATACAGATCCTGTTTTGTTGCTAACAACATCACATCACTTCTGCTAACTGTGGTCAGTGTCAACACCTTGGATGTCTTTACAAGAGAACCTTCCTGCAGTTACAATGGCCGAAAAGAGTGATGCCATGTATCCAAAACATACTGAAAAAGTCTCAAGCGGAAGTCAGTTAAACACAACACACAGAAATTTTTTTTTTCATGTTTATCGTAACAGTATTACTAATTAGTTATCTTTGCAAGTTTATATGCTACTGTAAAACTCCAAAGTTAGAAGCCGACACAAATCGCGAAGTTTTAATTTTTTATGAATATAAATGGTCTTAAATGTTGAAATAAATAGATGGATTACATTAGGTTTAGGTAATGCTCCTCAAATGTTACGATTAGAAAATTATTTAGGTTAGGGTTAGAAAATGGTTCTCTAATGTTAGGATTACAAATAAATCAATCAGGCTAGCTAATCAGAGACTAGAAAGGTCTTTTAACAGTATAAATTTTGGTATGGACGCCGAATAAGCAATACATATATTAAATGAAGAAAAAACTTCTGCTTCGGACTACTCTTCTTTTTGTTTTATGGCGGTTTCCGCTTGAGACTTCTGACAAGGATTGGATATATGGCGGTGCCCAGGTCAGCCACTTTAATTGCAGTTGAGTCCCTGTTCATCTTTAACATCTTCTCTGTTGTCCATTTGCCTTCGAAAATCTTCACCAGGAGTACACTCTTGGCAAGGCACTTTCGTTTTGCCTACCAGCTGGGGTGTCCTGCTTCTCAGTACCACAAGTTTTTTTCTGCGACTTGATTGGCTAGTTAGCTTGACAACTAAGCAGTGATTTGACTGGATTGGTCCATTGGCATAACAAATACAGTGGGGCAAAAAAGTATTTAGTCAGCCACCGATTGTGCATATTCTCCCACTTAAAATAATGACAGAGGTCAGTAATTTTCATCATAGGTACACTTCAACTGCGAGAGACAGAATGTGAAAAAAAAATCCAGGAATTCACATTGTAGGATTTTTAAAGAATTTATTTGTGAATTATGGTAGAAAATAAGTATTTGGTTAATAACAAAAATTCAACTCAATACTTTGTAATATAACCTTTGTTGGCAATAACAGAGGTCAAACCATTATTATAGGTCTTTACCAGGTTTGCACACACAGTAGCTGGTATTTTGGCCCATTCCTCCATGCAGATCTTCTCGAGAGCAGTGATGTTTTGGGGTTGTCGCCGAGCAACACGGACTTTCAACTCCCTCCACAGATTTTCTATGGGGTTGAGGTCTAGAGACTGGCTAGGCCACTCCAGGACTTTCAAATGCTTCTTACAGAGCCACTCCTTCGTTGCCCGGGCGATGTGTTTGGGATCATTGTCATGTTGGAAGACCCAGCCACGTTTCATCTTCAAAGGTCTCACTGATGGAAGGAAGTTTTGGCTCAAAATCTCACGATACGTGGCCCCGTTCATTCTTTCCTTAACACGGATCAGTCGTCCTGTCCCCTTAGCAGAAAAACAGCCCCAAAGCATGATGTTTCCACCCCCATGCTTCACTGTAGGTATGGTGTTCTTGGGATGCAACTCAGTATTCTTCTTCCTCCAAACACGACGAGTTGAGTTTATACCAAAAAATGTTCTACTTTGGTTTCATCTGAACACATGACATTCTCCCAATCCTCTGCTGTATCATCCATGTGCTCTCTGGCAAACTTCAGACGGGCCTGGACATGCACTGGCTTAAGCAGGGGGACACGGATTTGATTCCCTGTCGTTGTAGTGTGTTACTGATGGTAACCTTTGTTACTTTGGTCCCACCTCTCTGCAGGTCATTCACCAGGTCCCCCCGTGTGGTTCTGGGATTTTTGCTCACCGTTCTCATGATCATTTTGACCCCATGGGATGAGATCTTGCATGGAGCCCCAGATTGAGGGAGATTATCTGTGGTCTTGTATGTCTTCAATTTTCTGATAATTGCTCCCACAGTTGATTTTTTTCACACCAAGCTGCTTGCCTATTGTAGATTCACTTTTCCCAGTCAGGTGCAGGTCTACAATTCTTTTCCTGGTGTCCTTCGAAAGCTCTTTGGTCTTGGCCATAGTGGACTTTGGAGTCTGACTGTGTGAGGCTGTGGACAGGTGTCTTTTATACGGATAACGAGTTCAAATAGATGCCATTAATACAGGTAACGAGTGGAGGACAGAAGAGCTTCTTAAAGAAGAAGTTACAGGTCTGTGAGAGCCAGAGATCTTCCTTGTTTGAAGTGACCAAATACTTATTTTCCACCATAATTTACAAATAAATTCTTTAAAAATCCTACAATGTGAATTCCTGGACTTTTTTTTCAAATTCTGTCTCTCACAGTTGAAGTGTACCTATGATGAAAATTGCTGATCTTTATCATTATTTTAAGTTGCAGAACTTGCACAATCGGTGGCTGACTAAATACTTTTTTGCCCCACTGTAAAACACACCTCTAGCTAATAAATGTATTATACACATCCCAAAATATTGTCAATATAAATGCTACTCATTTTAAATTTAACACTCTGACTTATGATTGGATAAGAATTAAAATTAAAAAGAAAATGTCAAGTTTAAAGTCAGAGCTACATCTGCTTAAACTACATGTGTACTGTAGGAGCAGACAAACAACTCCACTGAACAGATGTAAAGCCTAAAGAAGTGCTTCAACATATTTGATACCTTTCACAGCTTTCAATACAATGTAAAAAATGTATTGAAGGCTGAAAAATGTAAAATTCCTTTTAAAAGTAATATTCCTACTAAATGTGAAAGTCTATATGCATTGTCTAATTATTCCTTGTTAGTTTTGTGTGACTAAGTTATGAAGTAAAAGTTTATGACATTTTCCTACTTTCTTCATTAATTTATTGACCTTCTTTAAAGCTGCATTCCGGATATTTTAATTATTTGTTAAAGTTTTATATATCCTTAAAATTATGCGGGGTTCAGTACTATGATCAAAGGCTAGTGCTCCACAACATTTGTTATTTTTCCCTCCTTTCTCCCATAGACCCCTAAGCAATTCAGACTGACCGGCAAACTTTTTCATCCAATAGAATTCAAGTTTCTGCGGTGTCGACTGTCAATCAACATGCATGCGCATCGCACAGTCACCATAATGGCAGAGAGTGGTCATAGAGAAGTCACAGCAAACTTCTGCTAAATAGTTAGCCATACCCTAACCCTACCGAGGGCTACATCAATTTCAGAAAAAAAACAAGGGGAAGTACGGTGACAAACTCCAAAAATGCCTTAGAGACCCGAGTAGGGTTATAAATCGATATGTGTCCCCCCTCGATTTACATTAGAGATGCTTTTCAAAATGGAGATAGGCTACCATCAATTCTTAAAAAGCTTCAAACTGGTGCAGCTTTAGACACATTTCTGCTAAACAGGTGGGACAGTCATATTCAGTAAAGCAAATTAATATAATATTTTATTGATAAAGTACACAGTGACATGCTGTGTAACCACAGGTGATGCGTGTGTCCAATCGTATGGGGGGGTAAAGGGAGCAGAAAACTCGTAGGGGGTGGGGGGTGGGGAGAAGGGATGTGTTGGGGTGGGGGGGGGGACTTTGAACACTAGTTATTGTACACTGGTTAAAAAAAAAACTAACTCCCCGAAAATAATCTGTACTGCAGCTTTAAATTGACAGTGTGTAGTTTTTGCAGTACATGTTTGAAAATAGCCATTAAAATATTATGTAATAATAATTACGTAAAGCACATTAATTGCAAAATATTGGCGATATTGTAAAATATGACTTTAAAAATCAGTTTTAAAATACATAGGCGCGGGTCCTCTTTTCAGGGGAAAGCCATATTAGAGGATGTCTTTAGTTCTACAAGAGCCCGGACGGACAAAGCGCACGGAACAAGCCCGCTATTAAAACACTGATTTCCCCTCAAAATTCAAAAAAGTTTCGCCATAAATACATTTGTACCTCTTCGTTAGTTCCAAGTGATGAAAAAGAGACATATGTGCTCATCATGTTGCTACAAATAGATAATTCTCAGGGAATTGAGCGTTTGAAAACAGCACTAGTTGGACCTCTATTGTTGAGTTTCTTACTCGAAGACACAGATAACGCAGGCTTCTGATAATTTAGGTTTGCACTTCCCCCTACTGGCCGAAAATGACACACTGTGCCTTTAAAGCACACACTGATCATCATTGAATACAAAGAGCTGATCCAGCCACTGTCTTGATGTCAGAACTTGGTAGAATGCTAAAAAAAAGTCTCAGAAAAACCGGCATAAATGTCTATTAACCGAAACCTAATTTCAGTGCTGTTATGTAAAAAAAAGAACAAAAAACAAGCAAAAAAAAACAAAAACAAAAAACGATTTGTGCGTGAGTGAGTGATCAGAAAGCGCAATTTGGGGCTCAAAGGCAGCTCTGAATAGTAGAGTTTTAATCTTTGATTTAAAAGAGCCTAGCGATTAGCATTTTTGCATTCGTCTGGAAGTTTGTTCCGGATTTGTGGAGCATAGAAGCTGAAAGCGGCCTTCTTTGTTTAGATTTTATTCTAGGAATCTTAAGTAAGTTCGAGTTGGAGGACCTGATTGGTCTGCTTGGTTGGTATGGTGACAGTAGATCTCCAGCATACTTTGGTGCTAAATCTTTCAGTCATTTATAAACTAGTAGGAGTACTTTAAAGTCTATTCTCTGAGCTACAGGGATTCAGTGTAAGGACTTAAGAACTGGGGTGATGTGTTCTACTTTCCTAGTTCTAGTGAGGACACCGGCAGCAGAATTCTGGATCAGCTGCAGTTGTCTGATTGCTTAATCAATCCGACTAAAGATAAATACAAGGACCAGTTTTTCAAGGTCCTTCTGTGACATCAGTCCTTTAATCCTAGAAATGTTCTTCGGCGGATGGAAGGCTGACCTTGTTATTGCCTTTATGTGACCCTGCTGTTCAGGTCTGAGTCCATTATTACACCTAGATTACGGGCCTGATGAGTAATTTTTAGTTATATTAGCTGAAGCTGTGTGCAGACTCTGGATCGTTCCTCCTTAGGTCCAAAAATAATACCTTTTTTTTTGTTTCTGTTTAGCTGGAGAAAGATACGGGACATCCAGTCGTTGATTTGTTCAATGCATTCATTTAAGGTCTGGATAGAATCAAAGTCACCTGGTGACAATGTAATGTATAGCTGTGTGTCGTCTGCATAGTTATGGTAACTTATGTGATTGGTTGCTATAATTTGGTTAGTAGGAGCATATAAGTATTGAACAGGAGGAGTCCAAGGATGGAGCCCTGGGGGACCCCACATATGATTTCTGGTCGTTCTGATGAGAAATTTCTTATGGACACAAGAACTTCCTCTTTTTGAGGTAAGACTCAAACCATTGAAGAGCTGTACCAGTGAGTCCGATCCAGCTCTCCAATCGTTCCAGTAACATTTTATGCTCAAAGTGTCAAACGCTGCACTGAGGTCCAACAGGACCAGCACTGTGGTTTTACCGCTGTCTGTATTTATGCGGATGTCATTGAAAACTTTGACGAGGGCAGTCTCAGTTCTCTGATGGGCACGGAAACCAGATTGAAAATGATCTAAGAAGTCGCTCATTGTCAGGAATGTGTTCAGCTGTTGATATACAGCTTTTTCAATAATCTTACTAATGAATTGAGATTAGAGAATGGACTATAATTCTGCATTAATGTATTATTTAGGTTGTTTTTCTTTAATAGGGGTTTCATAACTGCTGTTTTTAGGGCCTGGGGGAAGACAACTGACTGAAAGGATGCGTTAACTATTTGCATCAGATCGGAATTAAAGTGATAGTCTGAACTTTGTGAGAAAAAAGAGAGAGAGGGAGATGATTTGCACAAAAAAAACCCCGACCCAAGCTCCCTCCCCCTCCCTTTCTGATCGGTCTTGAAGCCGCACCTACTTTTCCGTGCACGCGCCAGGTCAATGGGCCAAGACTTGCGGATGAGAAAGGGAAAACAACCAGAGTGTCAACAATCAAGTGAAGGGCGTTTTTTGCTACCTGCCTGTCGTACAAATGAACTTCAGAGAACATCGTGTTATAGAGCAATGGTGGCATGGAACTCTCTCCTCCAATTCTTAGTTTAAGAGATTCACAATGTTACTTTTTCCAAAAGACTTAGACTGTATGCACTTACTTTGGAGTAACTGAAATATTTTTGTATTGACTTTTATAATAAGCTATGGCAACTCAAATGTAATTGTGGTGTCCTATGATACCCAGAAAATGTTAATGTTTTTGTACATAGAAGAGCTTATTTGTTGTGTTTTGTTGTGTGTGTGTGTGTACATGTGTGCGTGTGCACTTCTGTATTGGTCTATATTTTTGCACAGTCTTGATGTTGATCTTTGTTTAAAATTGCTAAGACTCCAGGAAGAATAGCTGCTAAATTGAGTAGCTAATGGGGATCTGAATAAATAAAAAAAACAATGGAGTTATCGGAGGTGAGGATGCTTTTTTGGTTTAAAAATATTGGTGGAGGCTTGATTCGGAGGCTCCGTGTAAGCAGAAAACTGAGCATGCGCGCAGTTACGAGCACAAGAACACAGCGTTCGTGATGATTGACAGCCCTTGGCATCACTTGATTGGTTGAAGGTGAAGGCACCGTGGCTTCTGAGCCACAGCTGAGATACGGGAAGGCGGGACTTACCTGTAATGTTGTAATTCATAATATGACTTATTTTATATAAACATTTAAGCCAGAAGGTCAATTCAATACAATTCTTAAAATTTGTAATTCATTTAGAGAACCAGACTATCACTTTAATGACAGGGAGAACTTTCTTTAAAAAAGGTGTGGGTAAGATATCGAGGCAGCAAGAGGAGTTTAGCTGTTTAATAATTTCATCAAGATGTGGTTTAGTGTCCATGACGTCAGGAAATTGAACCCACAGTAATCACTAATAAAGATTTTTCATACATATACATCAAGTGGCGTACTACAGCGAAGCTGTAATACTCTGCTTGGGAAAGTAAAACTGTTGGGCTTGTACTTGGTACTCAGACACCAATTCTGAGTAGCATACTGCTAGACAGGACACGTAAAAAAAAAAAAAAAAAAAAATATATATATATATATATATATATATATATCGAGGCAGCAAGAGGAGGAGTTTAGCTGTTTAATAATTTCATCAAGATGTGATTGATTAACATCCACCCATTCCTTTTCTGTACCGCTGTGTCCTAATGCTGCAGCACTCAAACTGCTCAAAAAAACTCTGTTGTTTTGGTGTATTTTAGCATTCTAGCAAGAACTTTCGTTCTCTCTGCCATCGTGTCTGTAACTACTGGTTACTACTGATACTGCTCTCGAAGCTTGAAGTTAGAGCGCTGCGCAGCAATCGCTCCTCCCACCAATCAGTTCCCGTGGCGTATGTGTTTTTTTTAAGGGGGAGTGGGTGGCCAATACAGTGTTTGGCTTGTTTTTATATCTCCCGCAAAAGATGAATACGACCTTAATTTTACCGTTAAGAGGACCAATAAGGCTGAACCTTTTCAGTCCGGATGGACCATCAGAATCAGCCCCGGGGCTAATTTAATACCAGGTTTCGGTACCCATCCCTATTTGTGAGCAACAGTACGGTTTCATGCCAAAAAAGAGTACTACAGATGCAATCTTGGCTTTACGGATGTTGATGCAGAAGTACAGAGAAGGTCAGAGGGAGCTGCATTTTGTCTTTGTAGATTTAGAGAAAAAGCGTATGACAGAGTGCCAAAAGAAGAGATGTGGTTTTGCATGAGGCAGTCTGCAGTGGCAGAGAAGTATGTTAGAGTGGTGCAGGACATGTATGAAAGCTGGGAGACAGCAGTGAGGTGTGTGGTAGGAGTGACAGAGGAGTTCAAGATGGCGGTGGGACTCCATCAAGGACAGGCTCTGATCCCCTTTTTGTTTGTTTTGGTGATGGACAGGCTGGTAGATGAGGTTAGGCAGGAGTCTCCATGGACTATGATGTTTGCAGATGATATTGTGATCTGCAGTGAAAGCAGGACTGAGGTGGAGGTATGCACTGGAAAAGAGAGAAATTAAGATTAGTCACGGAACGGTGAAGTTACAAGGAGTGGAAGTGAAGAAAGTAGAGGACTTTAAGTATTTGGGGTCAACGGTCCAAAGTAATGGAGAGTGTGGAAAAGAGGTGAAGAAGTGGTTGTAAGCTGGTTGGAATGGGTGGTTACAAGTATCAGGTGTGATGTGTGATAAAAGGGTTTCAGCAAGAATCAAGAGAAAGTTGTAACAAGACAGTAGTGAGACCAGCGATGTTGTACGGTCTAGAGACAGTATCAATGAGGAAAAGATGAGAAGCAGAACTGGAGGTCACAGAACACAAGATGCTGAGTTTCTCTCTGGTAGTGACGAGAATGGATAGGATCAGGAATGAGTACATCAGAGGCCCCTCATGTTAGATGTTTTGGGGATTAAGTGAGGGAGGCCAGGCTGAAAATGTTTGGACATGTTCAGAGAGATGACACTTATATTAGTAGAAAGATGCTGAGGTGCAGCAACCAGGCAGGAGGCAGAGAAGAAGACCAAAAGTTAGATTTATGGATGTGGTGAAGGAGGACATGAAGTTAGTTGGTGTTAGGGCAGAGGATGTGGAGGATAGCACTTAATGGAGACAGATGATTCACTGTAGTGCCCCTGAAGGTAAAAGCTGAAAGAGAAAGAAGATTAAGAATGTGAGTGTGTTGGGGGTGTGTGTGTGTGTGTGAAAAAATGTATGTTCTCTATGGGGGAAATGGAAGGAAATCATAGAAGACATCAATAGAAGAAATTTTGACACTGATTTAATGTTTGACAGTAAATGAAAATAGGTTTTTCTGCCATTTATTATGTATCAGCCCATAGAATGTAAGATTGTATTCTCTCCAGACCTCGACTTTCTTATAGTTATGAGGGTCTGGACTAAACTTGTGAAGAGCTTTTTTTACGGTGGTGCCCCATCTACCTTCAATGAGTAACAGAGCATCTCTAAGTAGTGGTTGTTCAAAACTATTTAAAGTGCTTTTACTGGACTTGGAAGCAAAAACATTTCAGGGTAAATGCTATGTATGCTTATGCTCACTTTTATTATTTTCTGTGTTGCTATTGTACCTGAAACATCCAATCTTTCAAGGCTGGACATGAATTTTTCAAAAATTGAAAAACATTGAATAGTACAAATAAAGGGAAATCAAGAAAAGTGTATCTAGAACCTAAGAGCAAGACAGAAAATAATGCTACAACAACTTAAGACATATTGAAGATAAAACTGTTCTAATACAATGTGGTCTTAATATTTAGAACCTTGTATCTACAACCTTGCTGAAGAGATATAAACAATTGGATGGGGTTATCTGAATCAAGGTCAGAAACAGAAAACCAGATGATGTTGGCGAAGGCTATATGGCATGGGGATAATGAACGCAGGGTATGTCTGAGAAACGCCCCCAACACTTCCTGTGTTGATGCTTTCAACCCCAAGCACTTTTTTTCCCAGACCTTATGGCCATTTAATCTGTTAATGTCTTTTAACCTGTTGTTCCACATGCTCACACAGGCATCCAGTGGATCACCAACTGTTTTTTGTTTGTTTTACCAAAGCAGCATGCAACACACTCATTGTACAAAAGCAATTGACTCTTTAGCCACTAATGAAAGGTGTGGTTGAATATGAAAGGATGATAAATTACTCAACATGCCTCTACAAAATTTTTCCCCATCATTTCTGAGATGATTGTTATGTCCCTGTTATAGGGCACCCAATCTATAATGTTTGTCATGGTCCATGCCCACTGTGATGGACTGGCGACTAGTCCAGGGTGTACCCTTCCTCTCACCCGTTCACAGCTGGAGATAGGGTCCAGCCCCCCCGCGACCCCTTGAGGAACAAGCGGTTCAGAAAATGGATGGATGGTCCATGCCCACTATTGTTGTTTTTGCAGTGTTAGAAATGGTCAAAACAAATTTCACATTGCTGTCATGGCCAGGATCTTCTAGTATCTTCCAAGCATATTTTTTTTATATTATTGATTAGATAAAAGTAGAAAAAAGCATACTTCATTTTACAAATTTTTAATTGTTTAAATAACACCCCTAATAGAACAAACTGAATATGAATTGTTTGTCCCATTTCAGAATGGGTTCTTCACTTACCGTTCCACATCCCAGATACGAAGAGGAGAAAAGTTCTCACAGCATGCAGTGCCTGTTACAAAGGAACTGAACATAAAACAAAGAGAAGAAGAAAGATTTAGTAAAACTACTACAAGGTCCAAAAAACCAATAAAAGTTATAAATATTGTGGTCCAATTTGAAAACTATTTTTGCCTTAAAAAAACACAAAAAAAATAACTTCTATTGCAAAGCACAGTGCAAATAAGTGGTCATATAACTCACAATATGTTATATCTGTATATCTTATATCTATATATGTTTACTCATACTCATTCTGCTTTCTTTTTTAGCTAAGCAGACCACAGTAGAGGACTTACATACCAAACCAAAAGGTTCTCTACCAAATACAAACATTAAAGTGACTGTGTATAGTTTTTACCATTAATCCCCAGGAAATATCTATTTAAATGTTGTTGAAAAGAATACAATTAGGTCCAATCATTGAAAAGTATTGCTGGCTTCGCACCATATAACCATAAAAAGCTAATCTAAAATATATGGGTGCGGGTCCAAGTGTCCGGGAGGGGGACATATGGGATGCCATGTTTCCTTCCATGTGAGTCTATGAGGACAAAATGCATATACTGATTTTGAACATGTGGTTAAGTCATGATCACATCACCCTCTCTAGGAAGTTTAAATGAAGAGCTCTATGAACACACGGAATGTCGACAGCTAGGTGCAGCTATTCAATGAGTGATATGTCAGTTCACATGGAAATAAATAAAAGAAAAAAAAAAACCAAGCAGCAGTACAATAAGATCATTACTGACAAAAAACTACAGCAAATATTGACATCACATTTTGACTATGGAAAAAACTGAAGGACCAGCAAAGGCTAAGACAGGGGTCTCCAACCCTGGTTCTTGAGAGATACTGTCCTACAGGTTTTAGGTGCATCCCTGCTCCAACACGGCTGAATACAAAGAATAGCTAATTAGCAGGCCCTTGCGGAACTTGATTCCATGCTGTAGTGCTGATTCAATTATTTGATTCAGCTGTGTTGGAGCAGGGTTGCATCTAAAACCTTCTGGACAGCAGCTTGGGAGGACCAGGGTTGGAATCCCCTTGTCTAATGAGTCACGCCGAAGTTGAATGGTTTCTGCTGGACAGGTAGCAATATTCACTGTAATGTTTTCCAAACCAGCACCAGTCAAAACCATATGGTGCAAAACTACCCTTATCTTTTCCATTGAGGTCATTCTGTCTAACAATACAGTTTATTCCTTTTTTAAAAACATCTGAATAATATCACTAACCTGCAAAATGCTGAAAACGTTTTCCTTTTATAAATGTTGCTGTTTTACACATTTACCATTTTGCTCATTGCCAGTGATGAAAGAGAGTCTGCTGTGCTTGTCATTTTGCTGCATATATGATTTCGCTGGAGGATTTCCCTCGTGACGGAAAAGGACCCTGGCTTCAACGTTGTTTTGAGGAGTCTATAGACACAACGTATGTTCTGAATATCACAATCCTAGTTGAAAGCATTGCTTGACAAGGATTATTTCAATTATTTCAGTTTGGAGGAGATTGGATGATGTGTGTGGAAATTAGAGCCAAACGTATTTCCATGGCAAAATGAGGATCCGGCATGCTGCTAAAGCCACACGCTCTCTCTAAACCTCTCAGTTCTGGAAAAAAAAAACATTACAGCAGCCTCTCTTCAGTCACTGTCCACAGCCAGATGTTGATTACGTAAAAGGAGCCAAATACCAACCTATCTTACTGAAACATTGCACTTCCTGGTGTCAGCTCTACCATACTTAAGGGGCCTTTAAGTATGGTAGAGCTGTGACGTTTCATGTGAAAGATAATACACCTTCTACGCACATGACGAAAAGGTAAAACTGTAGACTGGGCCATGCCCATATGCATGATTCCGCATGCTTGTGACAATCCTCAGTCATTTCTAAGTGTGTACGTCATGAGTTGCAAGATGAGTTTGTTCTTATGTAATGTACAGTATATAAATAGAACAAAGTGGCAGCTTTTATCCAAAATGGCTGGGTTGCAGTGAGGGTTGGACCTAAGTTCAAAACAGTTTTTATCCAAGTTCATCACAAACTCAAATATCTAATGAATTTGAAACTTTTATGTGATAAAAATTCTTACTGATGATTATTTTAATGCTCCTAGGGGGTATTGTGTGCAGGAATTAGGCCCCACCCATTAAATATTTGCACGTGTATCTGTTAGGGGATGGACCAATACCCATGTTTTTGAATTTGGTGCAGATCAGACAATGCATGTAGAAAATAGTGCCAAACGTATTTGCATTTTATCATCTACTTACCATTATCGAGGTTAAATGCTCAATCTACCGTGATATTAATTTTAGCTCATATCGCCCAGTCCTAATTCGTGTTCTAAGGGGGCGGAATTTATGTGACATTACCCAATAAGCCAATGAATGTTTTAAGAGTTTGTATGTAATCAGAGCCATGAAGTTTGACACAGCTGTGAACTATAATGTTGAGTTTAATACATGTTGTACATTTATGGTGAGAAACCAAATTTTGAGGCCTCACCATGCCCAGCTGGTTTTACGCAGTGGAATTCCTTTGATAATTTTTAATGCCCAATGCCTTAAGACTGTTGATGCTCGTTTTGAAGTCTGTAAGTTAAAAGATCAGGGAGGAGTTTGATTAAGGCAAGGCAAGGCAAGGCAAGGCAATTTTATTTCTATAGCACACTTTCAACACAAGGTAATTCAAGGTGCTTTACATGATTCAGTGATAATGAAACCACATGATTACAAAGCATATAAGTTTAACAGTAATCAATCAGTAAGAAAAGATATTGTAAGGAACAAATCCACTTAATTAATACACAATCACTTAAAAATAAAGCTAAAAGATAGAATGAAATATAGAAATTAAAACGACAACAATAAAATAATATAAAGATCAAATGTTTACAATAAAAAAAAAAAGAAAAAAAAAAAGCAGTTACTCATAAGCAAGTTTAAATAGATACGTTTTAATTTTAGACTTAAAAGAGTTCAGTGTCTCTGCAGCTTTACATTCTCCTGGTAGTTTGTTCCAGAGATGAGGAGCATAGAAACTGAAAGCTGCTTCTCCATGTTTGGTTCTGGTTCTAGGGACGATCAGTAAATTAGAGCTGGAGGACCTGAGTGATCTGGATGGTTTGTACCATGATAGCAGATCTCTAATTTACTCAGGTGCTAAACCATTCAATGATTTATATACCAATAAAAGCACTTTGAAGTCTATTCTCTGAGCTACAGGGAGCCAGTGTAAGGACTTTAGAACTGGGGTGATGTGTTCTACTTTCCTGGTTCTAGTGAGAACACGAGCAGCAGCGTTCTGGATTTTTTAGGTAGACCTGTGAGGATACTGTTACAGTAATCAAGGCGGCTAGAGATAAATGCATGGATGAGTTTTTCTAGGTCTCCTTGTGTCATCATTCCTTTAATCCTAGAAATGTTCCTCAGGTGATAGAGAGCTGACCTTGTTATTGCCTTTATGTGACCCTGGAGGTTCTGGTCTGAGTCCATTATTACACCTAGATTTCTGGCCTGGTCAGTAGTTTCTATTTGGACCAACTGAAGCTGTTTACTGATATTTAATCGATCTTTTTTGGGTCCAAAGAGAAGCACTTCAGTTTTGTTTTTGTTCAGTTGTAGGAAATTATGGGACATCCAGCTGTTAATTTGCTCAATGCATTTATTGAGGATTTGGATGGGTTCAACATCATCTGGTGACACTGAGATATAAAGCTGAGTGTCGTCAGCATAGTTGTGGTATTTAACATGGTTGGCGGTTATAATCTGGCTAAGCGGAAGCATATAGATGCTAAATAGGAGGGGCCCCAGGAGGGAGCCCTGGGGGACCCCACATGTTATTTCTGTGTTTTGTGATGAGAACTGGCTAACTGATACAAAGAAGTTCCTGTTCTTGAGGTAGGATGTGAACCAGTCGAGTACTGTACCAGAGAGTCCGACCCAGCTCTCTAGACGTTCCAGTAATATATCATGATCAACAGTGTCAAACGCCGCACTGAGGTCTAACAGTACCAGCACTGTTGTTTTTCCATGGTCATTATTTGTACGGATGTCATTAAAAACTTTGACGAGGGCTGTCTCTGTGCTGTGGTATCTACGAAAACCAGACTGATAAACATCAAGGCTTTTTTTCATTGCTAGGAAGCTGTTTAGCTGCTGGAACACAACTTTTTCAATAATTTTACCGATAAATGGGAGATTAGAGATTGGTCTGTAGTTTTGCATCAAAGTGCTGTCTAGGTTCTTCTTCTTTAGTATTGGTTTGATAACTGCTGTTTTTAGGGCTTTGGGGAAAACACCTGATAGGAGTGATGAGTTAACTATTTTGATAAGATCCATTCTGATGGATGGGAGGACCTTTTTTAGAAAATTTGTTGGTAAGATATCTAAGCAGCAGGTGGCAGAGCTTAGTTTGTCAATAATTTCATCAAAGCTTGATTGATTTATTGTTTGGAAGTGAGTCATTTTTCTCTGGGTGAGTGTTAGTTGGGCTCATAGTTGGTACTGGGGTTTGAACTGATGTACTGATTGATCTTCTGATGTTCAAGATCTTTTGAGTGAAGAAGGTGGCAAAATCATTACAGGCCCTGGTGGAGTTTAGTTCAGGGGGTATTGTCACTGGAGGGTTAGTTAATCTCTCCACTGTAGCAAATAATGTCCTAGCGTTATTGCTGTTTCTGTGAATAATCTCAGAAAAGAATGAATCCCTTGCACCCTTTAAGGTTACTTGATACTTGTTCAGTCTCTCTTTATAAATCTCATAATGAACCTGTAGTCGAGTTTTCCGCCATTTTCTCTCGGCGCGCCGGCACTCTCTTTTTTCATTACATACCAGTGGATTGATTCTCCACTGAGACTTCTTTTTGCTAGAGACAGTTTTAACCTTAAGTGGCGCAATCGTATCCATCACGTCTGAGACTTTGGATATAAAATCATCTGTCAGTTTATTTACTGAGTGCGTGCTAGTGGATGTTGGCGATTCAGACAAGGTTGGAGTGTACATCAGTTTAAAGTTTTCAGCTGAATTTTCTTTAAGGAAGCGTTTTTTAACATTGGATTTACTCTGATTAGGTATGTTTTCTTGGATGGTGCTTTGAAATGAGATGCAGAAATGGTCAGATAATGCTGTATCCGTTACAGCAATGTTAGAAATATTTAAGTCTTTGCTAATAAGTAGGTCCAGAGTGTGTCCTCGGTTGTGCGTTGGCTCGTTAATGTGTTGGCTTAGGTCAAAGTTATGAAGGGCGTCATATAGTGCTTTTGTTCCGCTATCTTGGGGTTTGTCAGTATGAATGTTGAAGTCTCCCAAAATTGCTATGTGGTCATAGTCTAGACATATTGCAGAGCAAAGGTCATTGAAGTCGTTATAAAAGTTTGTGTTAAGTTTTGGTTTTGGTGGTCTGTATACGTTTACAAATATGACTTTGTTTGTTTCATTTGTTTCAGTAGCTAAATATTCAAAAGTGTTGAATTCTCCTAGTGATACTTTTCTAAAGTTTAAGGAATCATGAAAAACTGTGGCCAAACCACCCCCCCTTTTATTTTTCCTGGTCTCACTAATGAAGTGATAATTAGTTGGACAAGTCTCTATTAATACATTTTGTTCTGTATTTTCATCTACCCAAGTTTCTGAGAGAAATAGTGCATGTATATCATGTGTGATGATGTAGTCATTGATTAGCAGTGATTTTTCTGATAGTGATCTTATGTTTTGTATAGCTGCATTAATATTTCTTCTCGAGAAAAAAAAGATTCTGTTTGCTAGGTATTATTTTTAAATTCTGTACTGCTCGGTTATTTTTAGTTTTAGTGTGTGAATACCTCTTTTTTATAATAACTGGGATTTTACTTTCAAGGTGAGAATGTGAGTAATCTTGACCAAACACCACTTTCTGGAAAGAAGTTTTTCTGGCTGTGTTCGGTCGGTATCAGATGTCTGATATGGTGAGTTGAATTGGAGAGCAATAATGTTCATAGTTCCTGCTTGGGCGTGGAGTTAAAAGGAGGATTCCTTTTTTTTCTTGAGTTTGAAGAGTTTGAAGAGTTTGAAGCTTTTCAGAGAATTCCTGGAATGGTGAGAGCGTCTCAGAGTCAGGAGTTGAAGATGAAATGGATCTGCTTGTCTTTCCTAGATCAGCTGGTGTGTTGATTGGATGTGCCGTCTCAGGGAGCATCATCTGTACAGTAGAATCAACACATAGAGATACTGGAACTCTGTGTTTCTTTAGAGGGCCATCTGATGGTGTTGTTGCACAGTCAGCTGGCATGACTGTGGCAGGCTTATCATTAGTTCGAGGACAGAGCGGTTTGTTTGCATTGTTTACATTAGATAACAAGTTCCAGAGATAGAGCTTCTGACCTTTTTTGTTGATATGACGTCCATCTTTTGAGAATAGATGCTTTCGTTCAAAGAAGATCTTAAAATTATTCAGGAATGGAATAGACCTTTCTGCACAGACAGTTTTAACAAATCTGCTAAAACCTTTGATCCGGCTCCATTCTTCATCAGAAGGCGTTGCTGGAATTGGTCCAGATATGTGAAGTTCTATCTTGTTGGTGTTAAAGTTCTGGAGTAGATCCATGAAGTCCTTCTTTAAAATTTCCGATTTCTTGTGAGCGATGTCGACTGCTCCAGCATGAACAACAATTTTTTTCTAGTTCTGGATTGCTCTCAATAATTGATGGAATTATCTCAGAAAGTTGTTTAACTGTCATTTGTGGGCAATTAATGACTTTTGTATTGATGCATAGAAGTTCAATACCTTGGATCGATCCGTCATGAATAATAGCAAGCGTTTTCCTTTTCTTGCTGTGTTCTGTTTTCTTTGGTTTTCTGTGTTCTTGCTGCTGTTTCTTCTTATCAGGAGGAGAGGAGAGGAACACTCTGTGTGGGTCCGTTGATTCCAGGGAACTGTTTGCATTTTGTTGGCTTTGCTGTGCGTCTGTTAGACTCAAAGAGCTGGGAGATGCCAGCGCTGTGAATCTGTTTTTTAAAGGAATAAAAGAAGTTGTTGGTTGTTGGGGTTTCTTTTTACGTCCCTTATTTTTCTTGTTGGGTGTCTGTCGTCTGAGTGCTGGCCACTCTTCTAATGAGTGGGGGGTCCTTCCGGATAGACGCCGTCTGTTTGGAGGGGAACTCTGTGTTGTTGTTGGCATCGACCTGCCAGGTTGTTGAAAATCGCATGCCATACTCAGAGTAGTCTTGTTTCTGGTGTTTTCTTCCAGGCGTTGGATTTTTAATTCCATGTCCTTCATTCTTTCCAGAATGTTTTGGAGAGTGACATCAGCGTTGAGAGCCATTGTAGTCTTCGTTTCTTTGTCCACAGTGGAAAAGTAGAAAAAGGAATAAAAGTTGTCCCAGGGAGGTCGTCTAGTGTCCTTAGGGTGAGTAAATAAAAAATAAAAGAAAAGAAAAAGAAAGATAGGTAGCGGGGGGAGAATTAAATACGATCTCTATAAACTCTACAAAATGGTGTGTTTGAATCAAAATGGCCAACTTCCTATTGGGCTTGGACCATGGCTCCAAGATACTTTTTTGTAGGTCCTGACATATGTGTGTTGAATGACATTGTGCTCTGATAAAGTATGGCTTGGGGCTAGTGTTTTTAATGCTTCTAGGGGGGGCTGTGGAGTAATTTGGCCGTGGCCACCAGATATAAGCATAGACAACTGTCTGGGGATGGACTAATATCTACCATGTTGAATCTGGTCCAGACTGAGTTAGTTGTCAGGAAATTAAAACCAAACGTATGGCCGTGGCGTGATGGCGCAATTCACCACACCGCCAGAGCCACACCGTTCTTCGACCACTCTCAGTACCGTAATTTGAGGCCTAGCCATGGCCACCTGGTTTGACGCAGCAAAATTCCTTCGGCAACTTTTGATCCCAAGTGCCTTAACTCTGTCCTTGTCGTTACTCGTTTAGAAGTCTGTACATCAAAAGCTGTAGTAGGAGTTAAATCAAATGCGACGTCTATAAAAAGCACAAGATGGCGTGTTTGATTTAAAATGGCTCACTTCCTGTTGGGTTTTGACCAATGCTCCAGGAGATTTTTTTGTAGGTCCTGACGCATTACATATGTGTGTTGAATGACATTGTGTTTAGATCAAGTATGGCTTAGGGCTGGTGTTTTTAATGCTTGTAGGGGGAGCTGTGGAGTAATTCAGACATGCTCAACAGATATTAGCGTACACAACTGTCTGGAAATGGACTAATATCAATCATGTTGAATCTGGTCCACATTCAGTGAGTTTTCTGGAAATTACAACCTAATGTATTGCCATGGCGTTTTTTGAAAACCCTCAGTACTGGACACAGAGTTACCCCAACTGGTTTCCAGGCGCTGTGCAGCATAATTATGCTAATTCGCTCAACTGTGTAAATGCTGGACCTTTCACGGCAAAACATCACACTTCCTGTGCTTAGGGGGAATGGCTTACATGATGTAATCATTTGACCATCCAAGATCATCAGGGACCTGATGAACATCCATCACAGAAGGTTTTAACCATTTGTGACTTTCTGAAGCTGAGTTATAACTGTTTTAATATTGCTGCCGTTTCATCCAACTTTTAGACCTGGCCCCGCCCCTTCAACATATATGAAACGAAATTTTTTTTAATAACTTTTGAACCCCCATACGTGAAGGCCATTCTGAGGGATTTCAAAGGTGATTAGTCAAAATTCCAGTGAGGAGTTTGCCAAAGTTCGACATGTGTGAAATGGTCAAATTAACCCATTTTGACCCAAAATGGCTACCTTCCTATGCGTCTGGAACTATGACATAATGGAGCTTTTTTGTGTAAATTTCTATGTTAAACCATGTGGAGTAGATAAAGTTTAGGGGATGCTGTTGAGCTGTTTGGCCACGCCCCGTTGAAATTCCATTAGAATATGTAAATTTTACACACACCTGACATCCCTGCAAAATATGGCGAATTTTTGAATATGGTTAGGCCTTCAAAAAGCCAATTCATTTGCGGGAAGAATAATAAGAAACAGACGAAAAACAATACACCTTCGCAGCGCTTTCGCTGCTCGGGCCTAAATACCGATTGCTTGCAATGATTTGGGGAAGTATTTCCCACTATTACTTGGGAAACTACACTTTACTACACTTTAATCATGAGTATAACATGACTCCAGATAATTTAATCATCTGACCCGATAATATTCATCTACAGCCATAAAGACATAGGCTTTCTTCATTTAAATAAAAACAGCTATATCCACATCTACACACACACACACACACGCATACACACACACACACTAGACTTGTCGCTGACTCTTTTCATTATGTATTGTTTCCCTGCAGAAGAAAAGAGACAAAAACTACAACACTTGTGATCCTTTGATTGGAGAGGCAGTTTGGAATAAGCAGCCTAGGTATGCACAGTGAATACCATGCATGTGGAGCAGTCGGAGAGCAGTGAAAGGAGATGGGAGGAGAGCTGTTAGGGAGGGTTGACGGGGTGTGTTTGGGTGTTAGAAGCTATGTAGAGGGTGGGTTGGAGCCCAGGGGTGCTGGTGGTAGGGGGGCTTCTGTTGGGTTGGGACTGAATCTTAGGACTTAGTGCCCTCCCACAGGGATGACAGACAGGAGGGAGGTCCCACTTTTATGCTCAGTAAGGTGGCAACAGACAAATGCTGTCGCCTGCATTAAAATACTGTGGTTGAATGTGCAGAAACAGATGAAGAGAAGCCAGCAATAGGTAGGCACGGACTGAAAAAATTCTGACATGAAGACCTACCTGCTTAGACATTACAATTTACCAATAATTAATTAAAAGATTAGCTACAACTCACTGCAGTATGGACAGTATGGACCCACTATTTGCAGGAGGTACCATAAGGGTCCAGTCTATTGTTACTTGGGCAGGATGGTGTAGGAATTGGTTTGAGGTGGTGCCAGATCAACGGTCGGTAATTGAAACTGACAATATGAAAACAGATGATTGTGTCACCTGCAAGGACAGGACTGTTTTTTTCATTGGTTCTGCTTTCAGGATCCAGTTGATTTTTAATGCACGCCTGAAGTTAATGTTGCGTCATCACTGCTACTAGTCATTCTTGTTTGTGATGTTCATAGACAACAAGGGGTTTACTCATCGTGGGGACTGTAATGTGGTAGATTCATTGCTGGGACTGTAATGTGTAAGGTTTGAAAACCTCAACGTCTCATCTTTGCTGCTTATGAATGATGTGGCTCATAGACATCTTCGTCACCCCATGACCTTCAGCAGGCATGGGAGCAGTTCACAACAAAGTACAGAACGGACAGGATGAGATTTAGTTTCTCTTACTCCGACGGCATGGTTCTCAACCAGATAAAGATTGGTCCCTCCAGGGTGAATGAGAGTCTTTGCTATTTCAGTGTCTTGTGATGAGTGATGGTAGAATGGAGCAGGAGATGAAATTGGTCCTCATCTACATTAATGCAGACACAGCTCTGGTCTGTCCAGGTGAAGTAGGAGCTGAGCCAAAAGGCAAAGCAACTAATTTACCTGTCTTTCTATGTTTGATCCTAAATTGTTGTCATGACATACAGATCATGACTGAAAGAAGGAAAAGCTGGATGCAAACAGCTTCAACGACCTTTATCTGTACGGTGGCTGGACTTAGAATTATAGACTTCTTGTCTTTTTGAAATGGTTGTCAGTACAATATTTGATCCTCATTAAGATCCTTGTTCTTGTTTTTTAAGTATCTGAATGGCACGGCACCATTTTATCTATCTAGTTTCCTTCTAAAATATTCGCCCCTAAAAGCACTTCATTCGTCGGACCAGTGTGTGCTGCTGGTTCCGAGAACTAGATGCAAGTCTAGAGGTGATTGTGCTTTTTCTGTCTAGGGTCCGAAGCTAGGGAACCAACTGCCACCGAGTATCAGAGAGGCCACCTCTGTACAGAGTTTTAAAGGCAAGTTGATCCTGCATTACCGTGCCTAGCTGCTCTGTTTTTTATTTTATTTTATTGATTCACTTTTATTATGTGTTGATGGGATTTCATATTGTATTCTGTGGTGTACAGCACTTTGGGCATCCTTGACTGGGGTGGAAGGTGCTTTATTAGTAAATGAATGAAATTAGATAAGGTGAGGAGTTCGCAATCTGAGGAGAGGATTATGTAGGACTGCTGTCAGTCCTATCTGTGGGGGGTGCAGTCATTTCTGGGGTGGCACTCCTGGTGCTCCTGTTTTTTTGGTGGCCTTATATACACCACAACCACGATTACTCACTCACACACACACATACACACACACACACACATTTGTATTACTATCTTCGAGTCTTAAAGATATAATGCTTTCCGTAGCCCCTTACCCTAACCATCAAAAATGAATGCCTAACCCTGACCCTGACCATAAACTAATTGTAACCCTGACACTAAAACCACATTTTAAGCCTCAAAAATGCCTTCAAACTTGTGGGGACTGGGCTTTTAGTCCACACAACGGCTGTCGGTCCCCATGAGAATAGTAAATCCTGATTTTTTGTCGATTTGTGGTCCCCACGAAGATATTAAAACATGCCCACACACACACAACAAACACACATTTGTTTTTTTAATTTTTCTCCCTTTCTTGTTCGCCCGCCTTCATGCAAAGTAAATAGCCTTTGAAATACAGACAGAGCAATTTCTGAGAAAGATTTATTCCATCCATCCCTTATCTATGCTGCTTATCCTTGAAGCACCATGGGGGGCTGCTGCATATCTCAAGCAGTCATTGGGCGAGAAACGGGGTACACCCTGGACAGGTTTGCAGTCCGTTCCCGGGCAACATAGAGACACATAGGAAAAACAACCATGCACAAACACGCACACCCATGGACAATTTAGACAGAACAATTGACCGAAAATTCATGATTTTGGACTGTGGGAAGAAGCCAGAGTACCCAGAGGGAACCAACCCATGCACAGAGAGACCATGCAAACTCCATGAAGAAAGACCCCAGGCCGGGATTCTAACCTAGTGGCTGAAGGCAACAGTGCTACCACCTGTGCCACTGTTCAGCCCATAAAGATTTTATGTATACTCTCTTTCTTGAAATGATGCTCTAAGGGAAATGTGTTTTTGATTGATTTAGTTAACTGTACTACAAATATCTTATATACATTGTATATAAAGTATTTGCCAGCCAGCGATTTTGGAAGATGTCACACTTAAAAAAAAATTAGATGCTGGCAATTTTCAACATAGATGCACTTCAGCCAAAATTTAAAAACAGGAAATCACATTGTATGATTTTTAATTCATTTATTTGTATAATTGTGCAGAAAGTAAGTATTTGGTCAATAAAAGTTTACCTCAATACTAAGGTATGCATTCGTGGTTGGCAATGACAGGGGTCACATGTTTCCTGTAGGTCTTCACCAGGTTTGTACATTTTTCAATTCAGATCTTCTGCAGTTATGCTTTGGGGCTGTAGGTCAGCAACCGGGACTCTCAACACCCTCCTCAGATTCTCTATTGGGTTGAGGATGGGAGATTCCCTAGGCCACTCCAGAACCTTGAAATACTCTCTACATAGAAACTTTTTCATTGCTTGAACTGTGTGTTTAGGAGCACACTGTCATGCTGGATGATCCAGGCATGTTTCATCTATAATGCTCTCACTAATTGAATTAGGTTTTTGCCCAAAATCTCATGATACATTTAAGTTATTATCATTTCATTAAAAAGAATCAGTAGTCTTGTCCCCTTTCATACAAAAGCAGTCCAAAATCATACAGTTTCCACTTCCATGCTTTAGAGTAGGTATGGTGTTCTTGGGATGCAACTGTGCATTCCTCCTTCTCCAAACACATTAAATGGCATATAGACGAAAGATTTCTATTTTACTCTCATGTGACCAAATTACTTTCTTCCAATCCTCCTCTGGATCCTCCAGATTGTCTCTGGTAAACTTCAGACGAGTCTGGACCTTGGCTGGCTTAACTGAGGGATCTTCCGAGGGCGGCAGATTTCAATCCATGACGACATACTGTGTTACTAATAGTAACCATTGTTACTGTGGTCCCAGGTCTCTTCAGGTCATTGACCAGTTCCCCCTGTGTAGTTCTGGCCTGTTTTTCTCAACGTTCTTGTGATCATGTATACCCCAAGAGGGGCGAGCTTACATAGAACCCCTGATCAAGGGAGATTTTCTTGTTTTCATTCCATTTTCTAAAAAACACTTCAACAGTTTATCTTGTCTCGGCAAGGTTTTTGCCAGTCTTGTCCAGGTGTATAATCTTGCCCCTTGTGTTTTTGGACACTTTTCTGGCTTTGACCATGGAGGAGGTTGGAATCTGACTGTTTGAAGGTGTGGGCAAGTGTCTTTTATAAAGATAATGAGTTCAAACTGTTTTGATTTTATTTAACTGTGTTGGAAAAGGACACCAGGGCACCAAAGACAATGTCAGTGGAATTGCCCAGCTCTGGTTTAGCTCTACAAAGTATTGACTGAAGTTTGTGGTTGTAACATGAAAAAAAGATGGAAACATCCAAAAAAAGTAAATATACATAAAGGACGCCCATAAAACAGCAAGCTGAGTCAGATGCAGGTGAGATCATCATTTCATCATCACATATGCAATGCTAACGCAAATGGTGAGTATTGTGCTGAGCATATGTGTGTTGGGGCAAAGGGTCAGAGGGGTGGTCGGACAGCCCAGGGCTGTGGTGGTGGGGGGCACAGACATCCAAACAAGACCCTGAGGCATCTGTCAAGCCTGTTAGGAAGACCCGCCCATTGGCAGGCCCCATTAATTAGTGTTGGGTAAACTCAGCTAAGGCCCAAATGGGTTGGACAGGGCCAAGACAAGTATGTGCCATGGGTGACCTCTGACCCAGCTGACACAAGATACAATAGGGTTACCCTCACACTCACTATATGCACCCTATTACTCTCCATTACTCACATTACTCACCCCTCACTAGGCTGCGGCACTGGCAGAGGAAAGCAGAAGGACACCATCCATACAATACCGGATCTTGGGTCAGAGCTTGTACTGATATTATAGCTGCTAAGGTCAGAGACTCTCTCGCCTAATGTGGGGCAGTTTTCCACACACACAGACACAAAGTTGTATGTTAGACTAAATTGAATAACCCAATTCTAACCCCACCAGTACCCCCCCCCCCCCCACTCCACCTCTCATCATTAGCAACATGCTGGGCCTCTGTTAGGGTTTGGGTAACCTCATCAGCTGGTTGTATTATCTAAGGGCCTGTGTGATGGGGTAACACAAACTGGATTTATAGTGGGAAACCTGTTTAATTCACATGGACACACACATAAGCAGGAATGACAAATATGCTGAAGCATATGCACACAGCCAGTTGCAAATGACTACTGTTTATCCACACAGACACCATATGACATTAATCTGTTTCTGATCACTGCTAACAGCACATCATCAGTAAATCTGTCATGGTTCAGTACAGAGGTTAGCCTTTATAGCAAGACAAATGAAACAAGTCACTAATCATTTTACCAAGTCCAAATCAACTCTCAGACCTATTTTTATACATTAATGAAGGATTATCTTTTAAATTAATTTATTTTATTTAATGGTTGAATATTGAACAGTTTCATAAATACATTTAAAGAAAAACACCTCCACAGGGCATTTAGAGGGATGCAGAATGAAAGCACAACATTTCCTTAAAAATGTATATTTTAATTAAAACATAATAAAATGTAAATTTGGACGTTATGTTTAAATCTACCAGACATTAGTGTCCAACATTGCAGGTTGACAGATATGGTCTTTATTTTCCAACAATATGGTTGGCACTAGAGCTATAATGTGGCCTTAAAAGCTGGGCCCGACCCGACCCGAGAACGAGAGAGTTCAGAGCGAGCCCGAGGAGTATACTTTGATTGACAGCTAATTAAAGCCTGAACCCGATTAAGCCCGACATTTTTCCACTCGAAAAAAATTGGCACCGGACAATGTGACCGGCAGGTTTTCAGTTTACTGGACAAATATTTGAAAATCCGGTCAAAGAGGCCAGTTATCTGAAGCTTAATATGATAAATGAATAAGAATGTTTCAAGGCATGTTGATTTATAATCTTTTTTTTTTGTCTGCAGCTATATGAAGCTTTAACCGTTTGCTTCTGTTGCGTAAAAGTCTGTCTCGCCTGATTGCATTTCTGTGTATGCTCTTGACAGCTTCCTCTAGATTTCAGGAGATTTTATCTGACATGTGGGCATCAGGGAGCTGCTATATAGATGCAGGAGACTTGTGCAACTTGAAACTTGGGATTATAGTGCATTTACATATCAGCATTTTCTGTGAGAGCGCAGCGCAGCAGTCAGAGCATTTTTTCTGTTTTGATCTGAGAAGAGTGGGTCTTTCACACCATGACACATGACATCATGCCAGTAACATCTTGACGGGTAGATTTTGAATAATGTTAGTGGCCCACTGCAGCGCTTTATTACAAATTACCCCTTCTATACGCTTCACCACAATTTTCTCACTGACTTTGCTGTGTTCATAGGGATTCATGATGCTGTTTCTTCTTTTTTCCTCTGTAACAAACTTTCGATATATAGCATATGAACCTTTGTTGGGGCTGAAAATGACCCATGAGTCTTGATAAATAGCCAAGTACGGTCCCATAAGCCCTTCAATTGAAAGAGCGGTTTTCCTGCCCACTCAGCCAGGACATGAACATTGAATGAGCTGTGTGCTACTTGGTTGGTCTAACTCAATAGGTCCATCATGCTGCCAGAAGCTAGGTATACCTAAAGCTAGAAACTCTCTGTACAGCCATGTACAGTATCCACATCACTCGAAATAGGCTGTCTCAGGCTAGTGTTGCTCTGTGGTTGGCTCACAATGATGTGATGCATTACTGACACCAATATTTATATATTGTTGGCGTTGAAGCAGGTTGGGACATTAAATTGAAAGGGGTGTGTCTAAATTAGCTACATCTTCAATGATGTGTTATTACAGCTTTGTTCAGATCAGAACAACAACTGAACTGATATTGCATTTATTGTGGGCAAGAGCTGACAATTCATGCAAAAAGAAGTCCTTAGGTAGAACATAAATGATTGCCAAAATAACACTGGTGAATTGTCTTTGAAAACAATATTGATGAAAACCTACTGCTAAAAATCTAAATGACTCTGAACTATCTGCTTTTAAATTCCAACAACACAGAATTTGTCTTTGGACCAGAAGCTTTAACAAGGAAACGGCTAATTCAATCACTTTACCTGGACGGCATTAAATTAGCCTCTGTTAATAATGTAAATAACCTTGGTGTAATTTTTGATCAAGACATGAGATTTAATTCCCATATTAAAAAGGTTTCCAAGATTTCTTTCCTCCATCTCAGGAAATTCCTAAAATTGGAAAAGTAAAGCCCAGGAGTGATGCAGACAAACTAGCCCATGCATTTGTTACTTCAAGGCTGGTATATAGTAATTCCTTATTATCAGGAAGTTAACAAAATGCAATAAAAGCCTTAAATTGATCCAAAATGCTGCAGCAAGAGTTCTGATGATTATTAAAAGAGAGATCACATTTCTCTTGAAATATGAACAACCTGATTGTTACATATCTTCCTTTCAGACTGCAGGTCTACTGGTAGTTCCTAGGATTTCTAAAAGTAGAATGGGAGGAAGATATTTTAGTTATCATGCTCCTCTCCTGTGGAACCAGCTCCCAGTTTTAGTCCGTGAGGCAGATACTCTATTTTTAAGACTAGGCTTAAAACCTTCCTCTTTAATACAGTTTATATTTAGAATGGCTTAGGGTATCCTGAGCTATCTCTGTAGTAATGCTGCTATAGGCTTAGACTGTTGGAGGACAGACTGACTACTTTTCTTCAGTCTTCTACTTTCCTCTTCTACTTCTCTCCAGGTGTATTTTTCTGCTTTCCATGCGATTGCTAACCTTTTTTTCTTTCAGTGTTTTTTTTTCTCCATAAAAGCTCCACCTGGTCTGGTATCATGCTTAGCTGCAGCGGCTTGCTGAATGGGGAGTATCGTTTCGGATGATACTCCTTGTGACCGAGCAACCTCCATGTTTGGTTGTCAACTTTTTATTTTCTTTAATATAGAAAGTATTCTTACATGAGTTCCCCATGTTCTTTCTGTGTCTCTTCTCTTGTCTTCTCAGACCACCAGACGGTCGTAGCAGATGACCGCTTGGACTAGCCAGGTGATGCCGGAGGTTTCTTTCAGGTTAAAGGGGAGTTTTTCCTCTCCTCTGTCGCTAAACGCTTGTTCAGTAAAGGGGTTATTGAGAAATTGCTGTGGTTGGATTGTGCATGATCCGGGCACAACCTTATAACAATGACTCAATGCAATCTGCTGGGATTCTTTATATAGAAAACTTATAACTGATTGGAATGTTTGTATAATTGTATTGAAATCACTTTTGTTGTAAAATGCATTGAGTTGACAATTGTTGTGAACTGGCATTATAGAAATAAAAGTGAATTGAAATTGAATTAGAAAAGTAGACATTTTTGGGGAAAAAGACCCTTTTCTTACCAGTGAAGGGTAGTGTACAAAAGGTAATGTCTTAGGTTAGTGATCGAGGTTAGCCAATGTGATCATTGTTTCAAAGATAAATTTTGGTACAAAAATTGTAAAAAGACAATTAAGATACATCTTGAGAGTAATACCACAAAACATCAAATTCATCTTAGAGTGAAGAAGGAAGTTTATCTATCTGAAAAGTATAGATTTGATCTTTTTAGGATTTTGAAGAAATGCAGTTTGTCAGGAAAAACTACCTTAAAATTTAAACAGACTTGTTTGAAAAAATACTATCAAATAAAAAAAAAACGGTTGATTTTTAAATTGCTGAATTTCAATAGAGTGTTGTTAGGTTTTGCATGATTTGTTCAGGTACTATTTCGAAGAACACAAACTTTCCCCCCCCCCATTCTTATGTGTTGAACGCTTCATCAGTTTTCACTTTTTCATAAAAAACAGTTTTAGAATAAGCATAAATATGCTTAAGTTTCGCTGTAAAGACACTGATGAATGAATGAAATTCTTGCTTCTCATAATGATGGTATTGACTTTAGTTGATGTTAAGTTGATGCTAAGATAAGTTTTGTGTTAAAAGGAAATAATACAAACAAAAAGCAAGTCAGTATTTATCTTAGCCTCTGGCCCCTGGACCAATTACAAATTAATAAAGGAGAACAGCCTATGTCTCTGCTCTGGGAATATGAAGGCATTTGGCTCTGGACTCCAGGGGCGGTTTGGCTTTGCCCCATCACCCCAGACCCCCACCTCTCTGTCAGAAAGAGGGTTGTTAATTTGTTGCGCTTGACCCCGGGCTTTGTGTCTGATGTGTATCTAGTTTGTAAAAAGTGCTTTTATCTGGTTTCTAAATATGTCTGGGCTCACAGGGTTATGATGCTTTTATATTGGTCGGGAAGGGAGACAATGGTCGAGGGGTACAAGTGCTGACCCCAACTCCCCCCCACCCCACACTCCATCTCTCTCTTTCACTCTGAGCCGCCTCTTCCTTGCTCCATCAGCCCTTTACACACCGATATGCATGATCAAACATTAGCATGCACACAAACATGCACTTTCTCTCTCACAAATTCACACACACATATGCTTGGATCCTGTTGTTCCATCGTCACCCCCTGTGGTCCTTTTGGCTTCTGTTCGTGTCTTCTGTGTATAGGGCCACCAGGACATTCCTAAGCCAGCCCCTTGGCTCTGTTCATCCAGCTGGAACCGACTAGGATCACCATCTACACTAGCAACACAACACATATCATCCGCAACCTTGATGGTCACCAATGTTTTAAAAATTTCAGAGAATTTACAGTTGTTATCAACATGGCCATTTTCAAAACACAGCTTTTATATCTGAACCTGTAAGAGCATTATCCATTGTGTTATGACTTGTACAATAGAACACAGAAAAGGCAAAACATATAAAGTCCTGTTTTATTTCAGGTGATGAATAACAGCTGATTTAATAAAAACAACTGTGGTTAAAACTAACAATCATTATGGTATTTATGCCAACCTCATGGTCAAGCAATATATTCCTGTAAATCTATTTATAGGACAGATTTGAAAGCAAATGTATAAATAACCAACTGATTGGATTTTGGGAGAATAGTTGTCCTAGCTTGTTAGACTGCTGGAGGAAGAAAAGGTGCTGAGTGATGATGTTAACTAGATCATCATATCTGTTGAAGATTTAACAGTTATCAAAAATCAAATGTTAATTTTTGTCTCTACAGTTCTCAGAAAATGAAGCATAAGAAGATTTGTGTCTTCCATTACAAAGTAAACCCTACGCTTAGTTTCAGAAACTTTTGAACAGCTAACAAAAATCAAATGCTCAGTTGTGTCTCTACAGCTCCAAGAAAATGAGGCGAAAGAAGATTCTTATGTCTTCTATTCCACAACAAATCCTACGATTAGTTTCAGAACCTGAGACTGAATCGATTAAGTTCAAATGTTTAAAATCTTCTCTTGGATAAAGCCTGAAAAAAAGTCCTTTAAGATCACCTCAACAATCACTGGTGAAAGTGCTGTATTTATTTTTTTTTAAGTTTTTGTTTTTTCTTCTGAAATAGCCCTTTGAACAGTACTCCTCACAGTGTGGTTCTTATGTTATTAGGGATTCTTATGTCGTTAGAGATTCTGTTATCAGTTTAGATTTAGTGTGTGTGTTTTTTTTTAAATCTAATGTCCTTTAACTTTTTCATGTCTTATATGCAGTTGCTCCCAAAAGTGTTCACATTCCTGTTAACATGTCAAGTATTTGTAATGCAAAAAAAATTGACATTTTGATCAGTCACACTTTTTTACATTAAAGAGGACATTAATACTATATAATTCAAGTGAAAAATAAGAATATAAGAAGGAAATAAGTAAGAATGAATTAGATGAATAAAAAAGAGGCTTAAAAAAACTGAATAAATCCTGCCAGTTGTGCTTTTCCTCAAATTTACATCTATTAGTAAAAAATATAGTCTGCAGAGAAGTTGATATGGATCTGAAGGAGAGGGATAGAAGATCTCCCCACAGCAATTTATATAAACCCTGTCAGGATGTACAGTAGATACCAATAACTGGAGAAAATATAGGACAACAGAGATATTACAAAAACTGGACTTTTCTTCAAATAAAAAAGGGAGGCTGACTGGAACATTTCGGACATTGCAAAAATTTGCAAAAAGAACTCGTCCTCAGTGCGAGACAATGATCTGTTGTATTCTCCAAATGTCTGGACGATCAATCAATCAATCAATCAGACTTTATTTATAAAGCGCTTTTCCAACTACACAGCTTCTCAAAGTGCTTTACAGATTAAAATGACCCCACAAACCCCATCCTTCCCAAACCCAAAATAAAATCATCATCATAGTCAGCCGACCCCCCCCACCCACCTACCCAAATCCAACCCATCTCTCATGCACGCACACACACACACACACACACACACACACACAGACGCTTGTGTTTTACTATCTTTTTGGGGACTTCTCATTGACATAATGCTTTCCGTAGCCCCTTACCCTAACCCTAACCATCAAAAATGAATGCCTGACCCTACCCCTTACCATTACCATAACCTAACTGTAACCCTGACACTAAAACCACATTTTGAGCCTCAAAAATGCCTTCAGATTTGTGGGGCCCGGGATTTTGGTCCCCACAACAGCTGTCGGACCACACGAGGATAGTAAACTTCGTATTTTTGGTCCCCACGAATACATTAAAACACACCCACCTCTACACACACACACACACATAAAAGCAACAATAAACAAAAGCATCAAGGAGTAGGTTTCCAGGAGAGAAGAGATTTCTTTCAAAGAAATTATCCATGTTTGGCTAAAATCCCCTAAAGCATTGTGGGAGAATGTGTTCTGGTCTGATGCAACCAAACCTGAACCTTTGGGCAAAAGTTCTATCAGATGTATTTGCTACACAACGAAACACCGAGCCTTGACAAAAGAAACCAATAGCTACAGTCATAAACATTTTTGATCTAATCATGCTCAGCATTCAAAAAGTAGAGGCTTTTAATATTCTACCAGATAACATGTCTTCAAGTGTTGACAGTATGGATGTTAAGACTATTGAAATTAGCAGTAAAGACTGTCACTTCCACTCTGTCGTATTATGTTTATGACATTCCACATTGCCAAATGTGTTTTCTCCAAATTAGTTTTTTTTATCACACTCAGTAAACAATCTCAACACAAAACTGTATCAAAAACAAACAAAAGAACAACTGCAGACTATTAGCTTAAAATATATTTATGCAACACTTTTAATTTATGTGGTTTTGTTCATTCAATAGTTTAAAAATGTGCCCAAATTTGTGGTTATGCACAACTATTGACCAATATACACACATTTTAACCTGTGAATATGCGTTTATTTTGACAGAGATCTTGCCCCATAGAACACAAACGTTTGGTTATACATGGACGTATTATATTGTAAAAGAATTAAATTGAATATGTATTCTAAAAGCAGTGGACAGAAGTGTCCACTTATTTGATCCAGACCCTTCAATACAAATCAACAACATTATATATCAATCTGATTATTCGAAAGTCTGGGATTCTCTTTGTGAGGCAGTGTTGCCTGCTGCAGTTTCTTTTTAGTTTTTGTACGAGAAACAAGGTAGACTGATGGCCCTGAACTAAAAAGGACATAATGTCAGTTCGCCACTAGCCTGTCGGGGGTTCTACTTTCCCTGACTTAGGCCGTTTTCACATGTGTGGCCGTACCAGAAAACGGCCAGAGAAAATGCTAATTTTTTCTGTTCACATGGCACGGATCTCTGCCCGCATTGGGATCCAGTCTTTTACTACAAATAAACAGCAGGTGGCGGTATACAAATAAGTCTTAGTTCTCCAACAAACAAGGGAGTGAGAAGTACCGACGTCATAAAACGAGCGACAGCCTAGAATGTAAACAAACTGGTCTACTGGTCAGCTGCTAACTGAAGCCATCTACAGGGTGAGTGTTGTAGTAAACCCGCCGTTTTGTAACCTGCTGTGTTGCTGTGGGATGCTTGAATCGAGTTGTTTTGGTATTTGTATGGTCGCGAGGTGATTCTGTAATTTCGGCCGGCGGTGTCGTCATTTCCGCATGGAGCGCGTCTATTGTCTTGAGTGCGGCCAGAGTACGGGTTGTGTTCACATGGTACGTGGCCGCCCGTACCTGGACTCGGATACTACCTCCAAGGCAGGTCTCTCTGGCCGTATTCTGGCACGGTACAGTCTGTGTTAACATGGTACGAAATAAGTGGATTTTGACCAAATACCGTACCCGAGTACGGACTCCCGTACCATGTGAAAGCGCCCTTAATGTCACTGCTGCTAAAGTCACAATTCAGTTCTAAATTCCAAAGTGACAAGACAAGCTGATTCAATGCAGGTTCCAAAACATATAATCTGGGTCCTCCCTGCTCAAACAAAGGTTGTTTGAAACAACCTTTATCTTGGTTGAAACGAATGTTGTGAAGAAATCCTCAATCCAGTAAGCTACAGAAAGGGACACACAGGTCAAGGAACAAAGTTCAGTTTATCAGGAGGTGACACAAGGAGAACCAAGGTCGAGGCTAAGGTGTCTCACCAATTTATAACAGGCTGATTTAGGCCATAATAGGCTTCTAAACGTTCTTCTGTTGCAATCCTCCTTCCTTTTCAGAAGATTAATAAAGTTAGATGGATACTTAAGTCCGAATTATGCAACAAACCTTTGAAATCCCTTTGTAAAGAAAAAAAGAGAGACTGAGAGATGATTATCAAAAGTTTTAACCTTTAATCAGTTAAGAAAAATCCGTATTTACAGTTTAAAGTCCTCCTCAGCAGTTATAATTGCTTTTTATTCAATAATCAAAACAGTTAGACAGGGAATGGACCAAGAGAGAAGGATGAAAGTTTAGAAATGTATATAGTTCTTCAGAAACAAATTATTTTAAAGTAGTCATAACCTGGAATTTTCACTTTTCCTAGTGAAAACCTATATATTATGGTTGCCCAATGATTTTACACCCGCCGGAAAGCCGATACTTAAAAATGAAGTGATTTTTTTACCCTTGGCTTCTTCAACCATCCCACGTGCATGCACACTCATATATCTCATCTTAATTTCTCTACTTTCCTGATGTCAAATCGGCAGGATATATCATATATGGACATCGCAGACCAATGGTGTTGCATGCTCGTCCCTCCCTCTCTCATATTCAGTCAAGCTACATTATTGTTTTGGGATTTGGACTATGGACTCAAGCGTAAAAAATGAAGAAATTAGGTGCACATGTAAGTTGCTCTGTTGACTCCCAACATTGGACCAAGCTACCAGGGACCAGTGGATTAAATTCAGCTTTAATCATGCCGTTCATGCCACCCTGCCCATTGGTCGCGGTCTCTGTGCCAAACATTTTAAGACAGAATTCTTTGCCAATTTGAGACAATATCAGGCGAAGATGGCACTGAAGCTTCGTTTGGAAAGAAGGGGCATTCCAACAATCAGAGACTTGCCTGCAAGTCACCCTCATGGGGTGTGTTAATTATATGAGTGGATCAGCAAGGATGAAGAAAACCCTGTGTTAAACTGACATCCACCACCATTGCTTCACTCATTAAAAGCTTTTTTCTTTTCAGAATGTCCTGGCAGTTAATCTTGCTCTGCAATATGGATTTTTGCGAGATTTGGAGTTTTCCAAACTCAGGAGAATCAATCTTGTACCGCTCCAGTTTAAACCATCCAACCTCCTAGCAATATTTTGCCGGGCCAATCGTTTTTCAGCATTGTGCTTTGGGGCGGGAGTTCAGTTGTGACTAGTATCAAGTCCCCATCTAAATTAAACAAACGTGGACGCGCCGGTTGACGCTCGCGTAGAAGCGGCTATTGAATCAGTTGTAGAGGATCTGAAAACTATTTCTTTGTTAAAAAATGAGCAAAGGGAAGCACTTTGTGAAAAGTGAAACAAACATGGCCGCGCCAGTCCCAGCCGGGCGTTACCGTGCGTGTCCTCCAATCAGCTCAAAATATTCTACCAGATGGCCCTCCCTCTTTCAGATGGTTTCTGCTGCAAAGATTACAGATCGAAATGTGTAGGCTGGCAACGGGGCGGGGCTACTCATAGATCTGGCTGATGCCAGGTCAGCTGGCAGTAGCACTCATGAAACATAATGTGTTGTATGACCAACACCCTTGTGCTTCCCTACCTTACAGGTAAACTGTGTGCTGAATAATTAGATAAAATAGATATAATGTTTATGTAGGAACCAAAAGAAAAACGCCCCGCATAGATCAAACATCTATAAATGGGCATTTTGTGAAGATCAATGAACCAAGACTTAATACATTTGTCAATCAGATAAATTTTTTTACCAGTGTATAAATTCTAGATATGCAGAAATTTTATCTTGGAAAATTGGAAATATTTACTAATTTATAACCCCAAATTAGAAAAAGTTGGGAGAGTATGGAAAATGCTAATAAAAAAGAAAGCAGTGACTTCTAAAATTACTATTGACTTGTGTTTCATATCAGATAACAGGGGCGATTATAGACCTAGAGTTTTGCTGGGGCCCAAACTCCTAATGCATAAAAAACTGAAACTGTATAAATGAGATGTGTTCGCAAAATGAAATAAATGACTAGGCCTATGGGTACAATTTTCAAAATCATTATTGTCACTGTCACACTGTAAGCTATATTAAACCACCGGTAAAGATACAAGGATAGATTCATGGGTACAATATAATGATATTTATTTACACATGCACACCTCAAAGATTTACAAACAACATCCTCTTACTGCAACCATTTAAGATTAGAAAGAGTCAGATTCTCTACTCCCTAAACCTCAGTCCATGTTTAAAACAAGTAGTTCAGGAAAGCAAAGTAACTAATGAACACAAAAAGTATATTTCTTTTATATTATACAGGATGCTTCCTTCTCAGGAGAAGCTGTTGTGCATTATTAGGCTAACAAACTCTGACAATACGGTAAATCCAACATGCACATACCCCATTCATTTACAAGCTGTGTGGAGCACAGCATAACAGCATAAATTTGATAGAACAATATGGACTAAAAAGGCACTAAACAAGTTTTAACCTGGAAAAACAAAGCTTTTTAATACAAAGCCTTCCTGCTGACTTTTGGTGATAATTTTCCAATGTAGCCTATAATTACCTACACAGAGTCAAATGTTGCTCCTTTGACTCTGTGTAAATTATTATACGCAAATTATCACCTATAGGCCGGTCTGACTCTGTGTAGATTATTATTATTATGATTTCTCCAGTGCTTTCAACACCATCCAGCCACGCTGGATGGTGTTGAAAGCTGGAGCTGTCAGGAGTGGACCACCACATGTCCCAGTGGATACTGGACTACCTCACAGGACCCCCACAGTATGTGAGGACACAGGGCCGTGTCTCTGACACGCTGGTCTGCAGTACGGGGGCCCCACAGGGAACCGTGTTGGCACCGTTCCTCTTCACCCTCTACACTGCTGACTTCTCCATCAACTCCCCACGCTGCCACCCACAGAAGTTCTCTGATGACTCTATCATAGTTGGACTCATTACAGGTGATGACGACTCAGAGTACAGACAGAGGACTCTGGACTTTGTGGACTGGTGCCAGCAGAACCACCTGCTGATCAACGCTGGAAAAACCAAGGAGTTGGTGGTGGAATTCCGAAGACACAGATCCACCACACTGACACCGGTGAACATCCATGGAGTGGAAATTGAGATAGTGGAATCTTATAGGTACCTTGGTGTTCACCTAAACAATAAACTGGACTGGAGCCACAACACTGATGCTCTTTACATGAAGGGTCAGAGCCGACTCTACCTGCTGAGGAGGCTGGGGTCATTTGGAGTCCAGGGAGCGCTGTTAAGGACCTTCTATGACTCTGTGGTGGCCTCCGTCATTTTTTACAGTACTGTATGTTGGAGCAGCAGTTTATCGACAGCTGAGAGGAAGAGGTTGGATAAACTCATCAGGAAGGCCAGCTGTGTTCTAGGATGCAGCCTGGATCCAGTGCAGGTGGTGGGAGACAGAAGGACTCTGGCTAAAATAACATCTTTGATGGACAGACTCTCCCACCCCATGCATGGAAATGTTGCTGAACTGCAGAGCTCCTTCAGTGACAGACTGCTGCATCCTAGATGCACAAAGGAGTGTTTCCGCAGGTCCTTCCTCCCTGCAGCTGTCAGACTGTACAACCAAAACTGCTCCCAACAAATATAAATATTTTACACCTGCACTGTATCTTACATTTTGCACTAAACAACCACACCGCTATAATTTGCACATTATTTTCAACCTGATGTACATATTCTTATTCTGTGTTGATGTACATATTCTGTCTATTATTGTATTTTTTTGTATATACTTTTCTGTTCTGTTACATATGTTGTATATTTGTTGTTTCTTTGGCTGCTGTTTACGACCCAATATCCCTTGGTGGGACTATTAAAGGATTATTCTATTCTATTAACTACATTATAGGCAAATTATCACCTATAGGCTACATTTGCAAATGCATCAAACTTATTTAAGTTGGCCATTAAACCATTGATCAAATCACAGCACTGGCTATTACCAAAATAAATGTTTATGTTACTGTTAATGTGAACAACTATCATACCTCCCTCGTCCTCCTCATCTCTTCTCTCTGTTCCTCTCTTTATGCCTCTGTTCAGGATTAATTTTCTGATGTCCATCTCTGAGTAGTTTATCAGAAGGCTATGTTTAGTTTTATAGTAGAAAAGCTTCACAAACAGTATAGGCAACTTTTACAGGGCTTTCTCTACCGTATACGTATAAATCGTAATTGTCCGCATGTTATCATGCAGCCTACACATGCAGTGAGTGTTTGTGTGAGGGATACAGCACAGGCCGGTAAACTTGAACAGCTAAATTTAGGCCACAATGACACTAAGCATTGAAAAACGGAGGCTAGTTATGTGGGCAACATTCTCCAACAGCAATCAAATTTTTTCTGTCAAACAAGTTGTGAATTTGATGTAACATTTAAACAGGGGAGGACTTACTCTGTGCTCAAAGTGATGTGAGGAGCTCCAGCGGTTTCCACTGTGTACGAAACAGTCGGAAGACTCATGTGAACCACTTTCATTGGTTGTTGCGTTCAATCTTACCCAGCCACATAAGTGCTATTTCCTGACTGGCTATTGTGGCCCCTTTCTTTTTTCCTTTTTTTAATTTTTATTGGGCTGTAAGTGGCAGTGCTATAATTTTACTGGGGCACTGGAGAAATTTAGTAAGGCACGTGCTCCAGTAAATAAGGTCTAGAAATGCCCCCGACAGACAATATCAATACAATATATTTCATGTTTTGTCTGGTCAACTTCATTTCACTTGTATTAAACATCCTTTCTTGTCATTCAGACCTGCATCACATTCAAAAAACGTTTGTGACAGCATGAATTTAGGGCAGGTAATCTGGTAATTGGTTAAATAATTATTTTATTGGAAACAAGTGATGTAAAGAGGTGACTGTAATGATGATTTAATATAATTTGGTACAAACACAGCATTCAAGAAAGGTCTAGTTCTTTAGGAGCAAAGATGGGGCAAGGATTGCCAGTGTGCCAACAAATACATGAGAAAATTATTGAAATGCTTAAAAACAATATTCCTCAAAGAAAGATTGGAAGAAATTTGGATATTTCACCTTCAACGGTGCATAACGTAATTAAAGGATTCAAGGAATCTGTAGAAATTTCAGTGCGTAAAAGACAAGGGCACAAGCCTAAGCTGAACTACCATGATCTCCTTTCCCTCTGATCCACTGCATCAAGGATTTCATTCATCTATAAGCGACATCACCACTTGGACTTAGGACTACTTTGGTAAACCTGTGTCAAGTACCATAATATGTTATAAGATCCCTAAATACCAGTTAAAACTGTACTGTGCCAAAAGTAAGCTTATGTTAACAGTGTCTAGAAACACTGTCGACTTCTCTGGGCTATGAGGCCTTTGGGATGGACCGGTGGACAGGTGAATGGATGGATGGATGGAACGTACAAGATGGATTTAATGCGAGATGACAGTTCAAAATGAATTCACTTTCAAAAACATCAGGTGAACTGCCAAGAGTCCGTCATGGTACGGGGTTGTGTCAATGCCCTTGGCGAAGTTGACTCGCAATTCTGTGATGACACCATTAATGAGGAAAAGGACATTTTTGATTTTGGAGCACAACATGCTGCCTTCAAGAAGACATTTTTTCCAGGGACGCTGATGCATATTTCAACAGGGCAATGCAAAACCACATTCTGCACAAATTAGAAAGTCCTGGCTGTGGAAGAAGGGGATAAAGCTACTTGACTGGCCTGTCAGCTGTCTCGACATGTCTCCGAAAGAGTTTGTGTGGCGCATTTTGATGCGCATAATGCGCCTACAAATACCCCAAACTCAAAGAAATTTAACAAAGGACTGTTTTCAGTTTGATTATACTCTACCATATTGTCCCAACTTCTTCTGAAGTTTTTTTTACACAGGTGGCAATCGTGGCTCAAGAGGTAGAAGCTTGTCTTGTAACCCGAGGGTTACCGGTTTGAACCCTCTGGCAAGATACCTCACCATCCTTGCGTACCGGTGGTGGTCAGAGGGCTGTGAATGGGTGAATGACTGAATGTAGTGTGAGGTGCCTTGGGGTCCTCTGGACTAGACAAAGCACTATACAAGTATATTTAATACCTTAAGCCTACTAGCCCCCATTTTTGGGGGTACGCCTCCTAGAGTAACATTTTACTTTCAACTTTCAATTATTTATTACAGATATCAACATTTGATTGAAAGTCAATAAGAGTGAGTAGTTACTATTTATGATGTTTATTTGCTTCTTTACAATGAAAACAAGCTGTAAATGTTTATTTTTTTCAGGCAGAATTCATATTAATATTTCATATTTTCTGGCTTTCAAACTCAATTACTCATGCCCACCATTATTTTCTTGAGAAGTTTCACATTCACAGTATCCCCATAGATCATGCTATTATATGAGAGCAATTTCAAAATTTTAGACCTTTTACAAGCTGTAAAAAGCCTTCCAGAGTGTAGGTATGCTAAATTTGAAAACAAAAAAAACAAAAAAACAGCCTAGGGCTCAAGAGGTTAATGGGTTTAATAACAACTTTAGAAAATGCTGTATGAGTCATATCTGTGACTTATTACCCAAAAAATTTGAAACATGAAATAAAATAGATGGCGTAAAAAAAAAATTCCAATAAAAAGTTCTCATGTTATTCCCCAACAATTTTTTACTTTGCTAGCAGATGATAATTTTTTCTTGAAAGAAAAGTGCCCCTACATTCAGCTAGATTTAACAAATATTTATGTAACTTTCACTTTACTTTACTCTTTTTTAATTTTATGTTTCTTTTACTTTAGATTTACTTTCTTTTACGGTTAGATTTTAAATTGGTCAGCTCTACTGCAGACCAATTTAAAATTTCTGATGTAGTGCAGACGGCCTAATATTTATTTGATGTAATCAGACCCAGTTATATTACAATTGTAACATTTATAAAAATACATTTTGGGTCTTTGTAATGAATTGAATTTTTGGCACTTTTGTTTCATACTTGCTGGGTCTTAATTCCATTGTATGCTTCTGCTTGTGTGACACACTTAGATGTGTGCTGCAGATATCATGAGCCTAATCTTCCTTAAGTGGCAAAGGATCTACAACAGCATCTTTATTTCATTCACAGCCCCTCACCTCCGCCCAGATCTTGTGTGCAGTGGTAAAGACGCACCTGCTAGTCTGGTCAATCTAGGGCAAGATGTGAAACAGTGCAGCTAGTGCGTATTTATTTACAAACAGGATTATCTTGAAAGAAATGTAAAAAATTCTTGACCATAATTTCATGGTTTGAGGGCCCATTTCTGTGCTACCTAACAATCTGTCTAAGCCAGATGCTTAGAACAAGTTGAAACTCCACATCAGCTGCTTGTCAACCTGTTCATTTCTTGCAGATTTGAATAGACCAAAACAGTCTTCCTGGTAAACCAAAGACCATAAAACACCTGTATGAGACCAAGATGTAATGACAATATGTTTTTGTGCTCAGTTTGCGTTTGTGGTGTGATTGTGCATGAAAGTTTATGTGTGCTAGATGCTTCTCCCACTGTGTTTATGTGTGTAGTAAGTGTGGGGCATCTGCAAGGTATGTCCCTCTCTTTGTGAGAATGTCTGTGTGTAATGCATGTCTGCATGTATCTATCTGTGTTTGTGAGGAATGTAAGCCGTGTGTTTCTGTGAGAATGTGTGTGTAATGAGGGGGTTCAGAGGGAGCTGTGATTATTCTCGCCTCCTGTGGTGCAGGTCCTCTGGCTCTGTGGGCCCCAGGGAAAGCGGCCTGTATTTAGCGTGTGGGAACACACATTCTGCCCCCTTATCGCTGTATTGTTGCTGCCTCGCTCTTTTCTTCTCTTTTCTTAACTAATTGAATTCTTGACTCCTGAACCACAGGGACTGCTCAGGAGAGACCAAAGAGAAAGACATGAATTTTGGGCTTTTTCTTGCGGTTGAGTGGGACAGAGCAGTGGGGGTGGAACTGGAGTGTGTGAGGTTGGGTGGTGGCAATGGCAGCAGTGGGAGTGCAGTTGGAGCGGGCTGGCTCAGGCTGGCTGGGTGGCTACAGTGGCGTCACCCTATACTTACTAGAGGTCAAAGGTCTTTCCCCCCTGGTGGTGGTGAGAAAGTACTGAATTGGGAACGGTTTATCCAACAATCATGTCCTGCTTTTGGAAAGTTTCAAAGGCACTTTTGGCCCATGCAACATCTTTGTAGTTGTGCTTGAGGAATTCGTGACAAAACAAGGATAACCCTTTTGGCTGAAATCACCTCTCTTCAGGGTAGCTTCTCTCTTTACACCCCTTTCCCAACCAACCCCCTTTTCTTTACACTTATATCAGAGTAGTTACCCCAAAAGGTCATGCCAGGTGTATACCAGGGTGCCAACCTTGCCTGACAGATAAAAACACAAAGGAAACCTGCAGTTAATACCGGCTTTATGATGAAGATTCATCAAAGTAGCACAACCCTGTCCAACACAAAGGACCCCCATCTCAGGCAACACAGGCAGGATACACCAATGAGCGACCCCCGGCAGACCACTAGTACACTAGACAAAGCCCCTGCACCCATCAAGTTCACCAGACATCCTGGAGAGTGAGAACCATGTCGCAAGACACAAGTGGTGACCCCCCCCCCCGAAAGCTACCAGGGTTCTTTTGCAACAGAGCAGCTATCATCATATCAAGCTAGAACAGCATATTTTTCATCATTAATAGAGGTAAATAAAAATAATTATTTATTTTTAGTACAGCTGCCAGGCTTACACAGGGTCATGACTCTGTTGAGCCAACTCTTCCCCCTTCTCTCAGTGGTGATGACTTTATAGGACTCTTCATAAGTAAAATAAATTATATCAAAAATAAAATAATTGGCATTCTCCCAAACAGGATTACTTCTCTCTAGGTAAATGAAGCAGTATCAGGAACTCTTATAAAAACCTGTATGACTCTGAACTTTCTGTTTTCAAATTCAGACAAGACAGAAGTTGTTGTCTTTGGATCAAAAGCTTTAAAAAAGGAAACGGTCAATCACTTCTTCTAGATGGCATTAAATTGGCCTCTAGAAATAGTGTATGAGCCTTGGTGTCATTTTTGATAAAGTCATGGCATAAAATCCCAGATTAAACAGGTTTCCAAGAGCTCTTTCCTCCAATATTGCTAAAATCTGAAACACCCTGTCCAGGGGTGATTCTAAGAAATTAGTCCATGCATTTGTTACTTCAAGGCTGGACTACTGTAATTCCTTATTATCAGCAAGTCCAAAAATGCAATTAATAGCCTGCATTTGATCAAAAATGCTGCAGCAAGATTTCTGATGAATATTAAATATAGAGATCACAGTTGTAGCAGATGGCCACTTGAATTGAGCCAGCTTCTGCCGAAGGTTTATTCCTGTTAAAGGTGAGTTTTTTCTCTGTAGTGTTGCTACATGCTTGCTCAGTATGAGGGATTATTGAGGAATTGCTGTGGTTGGAGTCTGTGTGATCTGGGCACAACCTCACATTAAGGACTCAGCATAATTTATTGGGATTCCTTACATAGAAAACTTTAAACTGATTGGAATGTTTGTATAATTGTACTGAAATGACTTTTCTTGTAAAGTGTTCTGAGATTACATCTGTTGTGAATTGGCGCTATATAAATCAACTGAATTGAATAGATATTGAAAACATATCACACCCACCCTATCATCCAAACCCCATGTATCATCCATGCATCAGGGACCCTGCACCTAGCTGAGTCATCTCCACAACTGTCAACCACAACATATAAGCACCAAAAATATAAATGTGACACTTTTGTTTTTGCTTCCATTTTTTATGAGATGAACTCAAAGATCTGAAACATTTTCTACCTAAACAAAATAACAATTTCTCTCAAATATTGTTCACAAATCTCTCTAAATCAGTAATAATGAACACTTATCCTTTGCTGAGATAAATATCAAGAAGCCATATCAAGATGCTGATTAGACAGCATGATTATTGAACAGGTGTGTCTTAGATTAGCCACAATAAAAGGCCACTCTTAAATATTCAGTTGTATAACAGAGCAAAATGACAGCTGTCGCAAGTTTTGAGGGAATGTGCAATCGACATTCTTACACCAGTAATGTCCACCAAAGCTGTTGCTTGTGAATTGTCTGTAGAGAAATGAACATTTAAAATAGAAGCGTTTTCGTGGCGCAAATCTGCTTCTGATGTGACGCGGGACCCCTGTCGCGCTTCATTGTGCTTCTTCATTGACTTTACATGTAAACCTAACTCTGGTCGCTTCAAACGCGTTCAGTGTGAACACACTGTAATGTCACATCATTGGCTACAACATTAGGTACTTACCCAGAGTTAAGCCACATGCAGGTAGCAACCACAGAAGCAATCCCATTCAGAAGGTGGTGGGACTTACCTCTAACGGTAAGTCACACCTCCCCCCAAAATACATAAAATTAATATTTAAGCCCATTAAAGATTTTTCAACTTTAACAAGAATGTATTTTATACATCCGTCCATTGTCTTCTACTAACCCAAAATGAGGTCCAGGGGATAACAGGTTTAGATGTATGTCTGAGGAAAACCCAAACATACATCTGCACAACAGCATTCTCCAGCTCATTTTGACTGGTCAAGGAGCAGCATTACAACAAAGAAGACCCTGACAAGTTTATCCATCTCTTGCAACACCAATGCTACACTTGTGAACAAGATAGTAGGATTAAATAATATCTTCACAAGCAAAGATTACCCCTTAACCCAGAGAAAGAAGGAAATTAGGCTTTAGAGCTGTGGCCTCAGACTGACTCCTATCTAAGCTGCCTGCTCCAAGCTACAAAGCACTCCAGTATTTACTGATTTGGCTTAATGACGCAATAAAAATCTGATGCTTTTCATCTTGAAAAGCAATGACCCTTAGGTTCTCATCAATCCCCACCTGTGTCTTTTCATCCTGTTGACCACAAACAAGATCAGTGACAAAAAGAAACCTTAGTAAAGTTCAGCCTACACTGGGAAAATGTTAGCCTTGGTTAAATAAGAACCAGATTATGGACAGAGCCATGAGGTAATCAATGGTGGTCAAGGCCACTACAGATTAAACCTAACCAGGTATGAACTGGCCATTGGGAAACTTCCAAACCTCCTAACACCTGGTCTGTTCTAGGCTGGTGGATTGAACATTTGTTTTGGCTAATTTGGTTTGAAGTCCAGAAGCAGCCGCAGTTGACCCACTGTCATGATCCTGATGTCATTCTGTTTGTGTGGGTTAGTGAGGCATCTTCCTTTATAGAAGATCATTGTGAGTCATACTGCTAGTTTGCACCTTGACTTATTTCTACCATTACTTTAAAGAGCTACAGTTTACCTACTTTGATGTGAATAAATTTGGACTCACTGTTTGTTTCATTTAGGATAAAATATTTCCGTTTCAGGCAATAATTTTCCAACAAGTTAAATATAAGATTCTAGAATTAATCATTTCCATTTAATTTCCCCAGAATGTTGCTACTCCTTGCTTTAATTTATTTGATTCAGAGATTGCTGTACAGAAATAAAATGTGTCTCCCGTCCCTGGTTTAAAATATTTTCCTCTTGAATCACAAATCCACCAGCAGAAATGTGTTCTCTCTGTCTAAGATTGATTCCATAAGGTTTTGAAATATTCCGGTATGTTTGTATACCGTGAGCATAGGTGGGTAGAGTTGCTAAAAAATATTCTCAAGTGAGAGTGCCATGATAGCACCGGTTCTGGCATAAATGGTAGTAAATGAGACCGAAAAGACGTGCACATTTCTGTGCTTTATTTCAGTTGTTTTTTCCTCCTGGAGATGTCAGGCACTATGGATTCTGGGCCATAACCATCAACCGAGAGCGATGCCCTATATCACCAGAAAAGGAAAACATGCTATCTTTGTGCAAAAAACTGCCTTAAAGTTAGGGCTGTCGAAATTAATTTGCCGACGTGGGTCGATTTATTCCTAGAATTAACTCTTTATTTATTTATTTTTAAACAATGAACGAATGCACAGAACAGCGCCCTGTTTATAATTAAACACACCACACATTAGCTCTCCTTCCTAGTCAGCCAAACTGCAGATTGTTGTGCAGCAGCATGTTTTTGATCCTAATTGACATGTGAGTATAATATTATTGCTGTATTGGCTTTGTGGTGATACGATAAGTTAATAAATTGTCTGTGGGTATCATCCGTCTGCTTCGGATGTCAGCTCTGTTGTGTGCGGTGCAGAGTTTGCGGTGTGTGCGGTGCAGAGTTGAAATGCTCCGTATTTATGTTGATTTATGCATGTTGGCTCACTATATAGCTTAAGCACATTTCATAGTGAGATACCGCTCCGTAAAAAATAAGAAATTATTCGGTTAAGGGGATGTTTTCAGACTTAAATTAGTGCTAACTATTCGCTAAAATACCTGTGTACATCTTCATAATAAGAGTGTTTATTTCCTGTTTTGATGAACTCGAGAACCTGCTGAGTGTTTACTTTTGGAAAATGGTAAATTATGACATTTGATAACTAACTCTATATTACATTTAATTTATGTGATATTTAACATACACTGCTGATTTACTTTACTGTATATTCAACATGATTTCTTTGGTTCTTCGAAAAACTGAAGAAATGATGGAGTAATAACTCGTCTCTGAATGCAATTGATCAAACATTCTCAAATCGTAGGGCTGGTGTTGGGGAACCCTCCTGATATGGGGGAAGTGGAAGATTATCTGTCTCTTGTTGCTTTCCGTGTACAATGTCGAAAATATTTAAGAATCGGAATTACGGTAACCAGATTTCTACTGTTTGGGATGGGTGGGTTCCTTTCAACAGGTTTCAGCAAAAATTGGGAAGCTGTATGACCAACGCAAAGAGATGTGTAGGGTTGTAACAACTCAGACTAATGCATTGAATGAGCTAAGCTGGAAGCTGACTATGGCCAAGGAACTGATACATGGAATGGGAACCAACTTGGAGAAACTTTCAGCCCGGCAAAAACCCTAAATTCATCTATGTGGGCATATGGAGATGCCAAGAAGGACTTTAAGGCCTGTACCCAAAACAGTTTATTCTTAACTGAAATTTGGCTCCCTTTGGCCTTTAATAATCTCCATCTGGAAAATACTGTATGTGCTGACAGTAGCCACCTCCAGAACCACCACCACAATGATTCATGGCTCCCCTAAAGATTACTGACACACAAACACATGCATGTTCACGTCAATTCTGGAAAAGCACGCACCCACTTATCTCAATGCTCTCACCTCTCTCCTTGATTATCTCTCCTAAGTGACAGAAGCTGAAGCTTTGATTAATCTCACCATCCTCTGCACTGACGTACAGCTGTGGTTCCTTCTGAAGTATAAGATCGTCTGAATGTGCTGCTCAATGGTGGCTTCAAAACCATAGTTAGCCCGTATCTGTCTGTTGTGTTTTTGACTTGTTTACTCTCAGTTGAGTTGTACTGAAATTGAAGTCCCCCTCGTTCATTCCAAAAGTCTCAGCAGATATAAAATACATTTTGATTAAAGCTTGTATACAAACAAGACGTCTCACTTTAACATAATATTTACGTCTGTGTCCTTGTCTGGAACATTTTTGGTTAAAACATGTTTGTTTTGTACAATGAAATTACTCACAATAGGCAGAGTATCCAGTAAAAGTAAAAAGTACAGAGTAGTAAAATTACCCCTAAAAGTACAATGTTTCCAAAAAAACTGCTCAAGTAAACTTAACTAGTTACTTACTATCCACCTCTGGTTGTGAAGACAGAGAAAATATACAAATTTTTATGCTAAATACGTTATTGATATAATTTGTAGTTGAAAAAACAACATTATTATGTTTAGGGCTGGACGATAATTCAAGAAAAATATCTATCGATCGATATTTTTACACAACAAATAAAAGTGTTTCAGTAAAATTATAGTTCGACTTGCATTCTTCATGTGATCAGATGAAAAGCTTATCCAAAACAAGCTCCTGGGCTGGATTACAACACCAGCTCACCCCTGAGCATTACCCTTCTTGGCCCATCTACCAGTGCTGCAAGGCCCAGCAGTGGTGGATGTGAAGAGAAGCAGTGAAGAGACTTTTAGAGGGGCAGCTGCTCAAAGTTAACAAAAGGGTACATAGAGCAAGATTTTAAAAAGGCTTAAAACAACATGACTTATAATATACCATCCTGATTAGCATCTGATTAATAAAGAATCTAATGGAGAATCGCAACATAATATATCAACGTTATCAGATGGAAACCATATAGGCCCTTTTCACGTGACGTCAGACAACTTCCACTCAGGTTTGCAGAACGAGACATCGCTATAATAATGGAGTTTTCACAATCCTTAAAACATCTTGCAATTATAAGATTAGGTGATGTACAGTGAACTGCCAACAAATTCTCACTTACGACACGCTCAAAACTTGAGAAAGTTTATACATTTTTCTTTGAGAGGTACTTGTTTAATTATGAAGGTAAGTGTTTTTGTCTTCTTTAGCTCCTAGATGATTTAACCATGTTAGCTTAAATTAGCTATAGCTTCGCTTTCTGTTTGACAGACTTCAGATCAGATTCTTAATTAGGTAACTATAGTACAGTTGTTGCAACTACTTTACCAGGATGCTACTGTTAGCCACAGAGACTATATTGGAAGCTAAGTTGTGTTTTTTTAATTATTCATATTGTGCCGTTCTCTCAAACATAACGCAGTCTCGAATGTAGTTGATGGTGAAGTGTCAGTGAGAGGGCGATGTCACAGGTCAATGAAGAAGAACGAAGAGGCTCATAACCTTCAGGTTTCTAAGATGTTCAGATGTATAGTTCTTTAGTATTATGAGGACAGTTAAGTTTTCTTTTCGTTGTGTGTTGCTGCGGTTGCAGCCTCTATCCCACAACGTTCATTTGTGCTTCAGTGTGTTTCTCAGTAACTTAGTATAGCTACACAAGACAAGTTTGTACATATCATTTGAGAGCAGAATTAGGTTGGTGGAAGGCAAAGACTGAGAAAGATTCTGTTTATGTCTAAAAATCTCAGAAGCTTAAAGGAATACTTCACCCCTGGATAGATGAATGTATATTTAAAGTGGGTCAGATATGTAGTAGAAATGTGAAATGTTTTTTGAATTTGGAGCAGTCTAACCATCATGTATTTTTTACTCATGTGGCTGAAATACAACCATTCCCAGAATGCACTTGGTTTGCTGCCCTTAGGCCACTCACAAACCACGCCGACCCGTTACAGGCTCTATTTCTGAGGAGGTAACGCGCTAAGTAGTTAAACACCAAAAGAACATTGCACCTGTGCCTAAACCATCAAAGGAGGCTACCACAACTTCTTTCAAAAGTCGATTCTAAAGCCTGCCGCACACGAGAGATATCTGCTGAGCAAACGGCCTCGAATGACTGTTAGCTCTGTTAGCTCAGCAGATAGCTCTAGTGTGCGGCAGGACCAACACCGATAGAAGCTTATCGTACCTCAAATTCACTCTGCTACTATTCCCAGAGTTTTTTTACTGTGTCAAATCAGAATCACTACCTGGCTTATTTCCGTTCTTAAGAATTTATTTAGGGATAAAAAAGTGAGCATAATATATATTACACAACTTAGACTTTCTCCTTAAAAAGATGTCAACAAGAGTCACGTAGTAGCTCTGCATATGATTTTTTTCCTCCAATTGAAATCACTATTTCCCTAAGCCGATACATTCTTTAGGTTAAGATATACTCCAGTATAGCCACACTAAAGGTTTATAACAAACAACACAACAAATGTGATTTATAACTTTTATTTAAAAAGTAAATAAAATAATATTAATACTTTTAACACTCAAAGCTCTTCAATAGCTTCAGCAGTTTCCTGATATATCCACAGTATTACCGTCAGTAACAAAAAGAAAAACAAACAAAATACTAACTTTACATTAAGCCGTCCGTCTGTCCCTGCGGGCTTTGGCTGGCGTTTCCAGCTGATCTTCGGGATCCTGAAGTAGGTTTCTATGACCCCTTATCCATGTGTGGTTCATCCGCAACTGTTCATCGGTGTACTGCGGCTCGTATAGGTAGTTGCGAGCACCCGATTCTCGCAACACATCTTCAAAATCACCTTCTGCCATTTGAAGTTCAAAACTACCTTCCATTGTGATTAGCCTACTATTCAAACTTTCTCCAGCAACAGCCTGTTAGCTTAGCTTCTACAGAAAGATGGTGGACACGACACGTTTACTTTCTGTGAGTGAGATCCCTCCCCATATGGGCGTGGTGAAAACATGCGGAACTAGCACTCAATACTGGCTGTAGTTTAATGCCTCTGGCCAAAAAATTCTCGGATGACGCAAGATTTATGCTTTTTTCAAGCCTAAAAAAGCACAAATCTCTCCTCTCAGGTGGATATGGGGGGGGGGGGCACGGTCATTCGAAAATACTGCTGGTTTTCTATTGATACAAAGCTTTAAATAACATTTCATTACATGTGTAGTAATAAACATTACTATGCCTCTATTAACAGTAACCTGTTAATACTTGACTCTGATGAGATTCCTGTGGTCCTGAATCACGTTATGTTCCTGCTGTGCTGGGAAAGCCCTGTGCAATCATGTAGTCACACTTCTTTTTCAAAGTGCTCACTATAGCACAATGGGCTTCAAAACCATTCCAGTGCCTCTGGTATGTACCAGTGCACTGCAGACCTCGCACCGGCCAAGGAAATAGGTTGGATAATACTTGTTAGACTTCATGATGTAGACTAAACAGTTTGTATTGATTTAGCTCAAGTAATTGTTCATCATTTTCTTGTGACAGGGTATTGCACCAGAGGCTACAAACGACATGGCAGTGTGTAAACCAGTGGAATGGCCAAACAAAAGTGTCAGGACTGCTGTGAAGTGCACAGTGTACAGAGCATATCCAGGTGTCTGAATTCTGTTCACCACCTGTACATTTAATGCACTTCTAATGTAACAAACACTACAGTGAATAACATGTATTGCTTTAATCATTAATTGACTGTTGACAGGCCTTCAGTTGTTTTTATGTTTATCAATTTAAGATAAATTCTTTGCACCATGATATGGTAAAGTTTTTAGCACCGTTTGAATTAAAAACATGTAGAGGGAGCTGTTTGCTATAATACGAGGGACTGGCTAACATATTGATATCTAAATTGAACTTCATATATTTCACATCAGGGCCTCTTCTGTATCCTAATGTCATGGCCATTGGAGAGAAACTGAAGGACATCCATCCAGAGCCAGGATATGCAAATTGCTGCATGGGCTTGAAAACCTTCATTTGGTGGACTCTAAATTTGGCCCTGTGCCATTTGGGTCTGTGATCTCTTGCCAATGCCCTCCTGAAATTAGCCGAAACATTATTAAACACCCTGGTGCCCTTCAGTTTCCTCAGCTGCCTGTTGATGGTTATACCTTTGAGTTTCCTGTACATTTTCAACTCACCTACAGGCAACAATGCCACTTAGAGACCCTCAAGGTGTCACGTGAGATCTCTGCTACTGTAGAAGCAGAAACCCGACAGCAGTCAGAGTGCCAGCTTTGATCCCAGCTACGCAAACCCCGACTTACAGCCAGCAGGTTCAGAGAGATCTGTCATGTCAGTGGGGAGTCTTCTGCCAAAGCCTTGGCCACCCGCATTCTGAGGGGAGCTCTTCAGACTGCTGCCATGAAAAGAGTTTTGGAACCGGAAATGGACATACTGATGCAATATTCAGACTATTCCGATGTTTCTGTCACATAGTGTGGCATCATCATCCACCCTGATGCACCACACCTCAGAGCGAGTCCTGATGCTAAAGTGTTTGACCCAAAAGAAACGCCCCCATTCGGGCTGGCTGAGGTAAAGAGTTGTGATGTTGAGAATGTTGCACAGGTTAAACATCTGCTTACAGTTAAAGGTCGAGCCTACCTTAAGAGGAGCCACAAGTACTACTATCAGGTTCAAGGCCAACTTGCGTTAAGCGGGCTTCAGTGGTGTGATTTTGTTACAGATACCCACACTGACTTCACTATTGAGAGAATTTTTAGAGACGAGGAGATTATCCACTCAATGCGGCAGAAGCTTGATGAATTCTACTTAAAGATCTACATGGATGTCTTCCTAAGTTAAAAACCGTTAGGGAGAAGTTGAGAAGTTTGAGATGAAAGTAGTTCAGAGGAAGGTAAACATTAGATGAGCTTTAAAAGATTAATCAGTTCATTAAACCTGAATGTGATGAGCCGCCTCCTATTTCCTGTAAAGTGTAAATGTGTAAATAAAGAGATGAGTTTTGAATCTTATTCTTTTTTCATTTAAATGAATTTAAAAAACGCTTAAGTTACAGTAATAGTTCACAAGTGCAATAAGTTGATTGATAAATGACAACTATTTTTGCTTACAACAAGAACTTATAATATAATTTCATCTATACATCTTAGTTTATCCAGAAAAATGCAGCTCTTCCATTAAAGCATCGCTCACTGGTTATTAACCTATAACCAGCTTACACTGGTTTGTCTCCTTTGATCTCAAGAGGGCCCTGATAGTTTGGCATGAAGCAACAGGTGACCCACAGTTGATTGACCGAACCGACAACCCCATCCCAAATGTGGTACTCTTTCACTCTGCGTATGGCCCTCTCAACTAAATTTCTTAGACAGGCAATTGCTGGGGTCTTGTGGGTGTCATCTTTGCTGAGTTGAGGAATTTTCTTCAGTGGAGGGATGATGAGTGTTGCCCCAACCTCTGACAGCATCTCCTCGATCAGGAAACCATTGTCAGCCATAACTCCGCCTTCGGGCTGACGTAGCTGTAAAATCTGTGATTTTCGAGTGATTTCTGTATCTGAGATTGAGCCAGTGTACAATTTTGATACAAATGTGATCACACCACATAGAGCGATACCAATCAGAACCTTGTGATTTTTGTAACTGGAAAATGTCTCCGACTGTAGTGACAGGGAGGTTGTTGTTTCACAGCTGATCTCGGTGCAGTCTATTATCACTCTCACTTCAGGGCAGTAAATTCTGAACTTATCAGGCATTGTGGCCTGCACTTGTTCCCTTGTCATCCACAACGGTTGCGAGCCAAGAACCAGGTAAAGGTAGCTTGTCCATGTTAGGATGGTGCGACGAACTGTAGACAAGCTGACCTCAAAGATGGATGCCAACGTTTTCTCCAGAAGCCCAGCTGCAACGCGACAGAGAAACATGAATAATTCATCAATGAGTGGAAGTTTACGCATGGGGCTAGGTGTATCGATGGAATTCAAATTTATCAACCCATGGAGGCCTGGATTTAGAGTCACACTTGAAATTAAAGTGGGAAAAAACACACGACAGGCTGATCCAATTTTGATGTAATGTCTTTCAAACAAGTCAAAATGAGGCTCAGTATTGTGTGTGGCCTCCACATACCTATATGACCTCCCTACAACGCCTGGGCATGCTCCTGATGAGGTGGCGGATAATCTCCTGAGGTATTTTCTCACAGACTTGGACCAAAGCATCCACCAACTCCTGGACAGTCTGTTGTGGATTCAAGTCTAGGGAACGGGTGGGCCAGTCCATACCATCAAGGCCTTCGTCTTGCAGGAACTCCTGACACACACAAGCCACATGAGGTCTAACATTGTCTTGCATTAGGAGGAACCCAGGTCCAAACACACCAGCATATGGTCTCACATGGGGACTGAGGGTCTCATCTTAGTACCTAATGGCAGTCAGACCATCTGTGGCCAGAAAATGGAGGGCTTTACAGCACCCCACCCCAAAAAAAGAAATGTAATCCGACACCATTACTGACCCAGTGCCAAACTGGCCATATTGGAGGACATTGTAGGCAGCAGAGCATTCTCCGTGGTATCTCCAGACTCACCTATCACATGCTTTCGTCTGTGAAGAGCAGAGGGTGCCAGTGGCGAATCTGCCATTCTTGGCGTTCTCTGGCAAATGCCAAACGTTCTGCACAATGTTGAGCTGTAAGGACAACCCCCACCTGTGGATGTCGGGCCTTCATACCACCCTCATGGAGTCTGTTTCTGATTGTTTGAGCTGACACAAGCACATTTGTGGCCTGTTGGATCTCATTTTACAAGACGCCAGCAGTGCTCCACCTGTTCCTCCTTAGTATTGATTTGCCCAAATGTCATATCATTTGACTACACTTCGAGGGATAATCATTTCTCTTTCATCAATAATCTCAACAGTCAACAGTCCATGACAGGGCAACATAGAGACAGACAGGACAAACAACCATGCACGCTCACGATCACACCAAAGGGCAAGTTAGAGACCCCAATTAACACCGCAGTTATGTCCAGAGTACCCGGAGGGACTCATACACAGGGAGAACATGCAAACTGGATGTGGAAAGACCCCAGGCCAAGATAGAAACCCTGGCCTTCATGCTACAACTGTACTACCAACTGTGCCACTGTGAAGCAATATCAACCATTGTCTCTTTGTTATACCAACAGAGAGACAATTGATAAGAAAAGAGAAAAATTATTACCTTGAACAACCAGAAGTACACTTGCAGATTTCACTGCACCGAGTTTAGTAACCAAAGCAATCTAAATGTGGACAAAAAAAGCCATGCTCCAAGGCCACTGATTGGCTCAGTGTACTTTCCAATGCATCAGGAAATTCAAGTGTGGGTGGCTGTCCTGCACCAGCCTTGGCATTTTAATGCCCCAACAATGACCCTTATTAGACCTTGAGATTAATTAAACGTGGGATGAAACAGGTGTTCAGCACATGGACTATTATGCCTTTACATTATTGAGCCGATTATCCACTAACTGTATAACAATATCAACTGACACTGGATTGGCTCATCAAAGAAAACAAAGATGCTAAGAAGAAAGATGCTTAATATGAAATACTTACTACCTTTAATCCCAAAAATGTGGGCTAACTTAAAAAAGAACAGTTGGTGCTGATTTCCACTAAGTTGTTTATACAGACTTTAATGGCACTGTCTACTGATCTACCTTATTGAAACCAAAAACGGAACTTCCTTTTAATCTTGACATGAACTAAGATCTATACCGGTACATGTTTAAGACAAAGCACAAACAGAAGCAAAACCAGAAAGAAACATCCAAAGGAAATATCAATCTGTTAACCTATGCCTGTGTCTCTTTTCCTTATACACCAAACATTTGAAATCTGGCCTTTAAACCTTAATGAAAGTCAAAGTGACAGAAGCTGAAGCTTTGATTGATCTTTAATGGACACGTATTGGCAATAGTAATGATAACTGCATCCTTTTAACACTGAAGGTTAACAATCTTTATATACTAAACCATAACCGGCATTTTTAAATGCAGTGTTTTAATTTCAACTTTGTGGTTGGAAAATGTATGTGTTATTGTTTAGAAAATAGGTTACTGCATTAAATATTACGGTACTCTGAACTTTTAACGTGATAGACAGCTTTAAGTGAATTGGGATTTAATCAAGTAGAATGCTTAGAGCAAAGGAAGTTGCTGAATTTTTTTTTTTTAAAGGGACTACATCATGCTATTTTATAGCTTTCAACTTCTGGGATAGACATAAATATGATAAAATGTTATCGTTGGTGTTACACAGTATTAATTTTTCCTAACATTTAGCCTTTATCCTGTAGTTAATGTTGGACCACGAAGTAAAACGGCTTGTTTCTCAATAATTCCGCTTCCTGCCCCACCCCCCACCATTCCCCTCCTCTCCCGTGCAGACCGTCAATACATTTTTTAAGTTTCTCTCTAAAGCTCTCCCCGTTTTCAAATGTTTAAGTTGTTATATATCGGGGATTTTGCCTTCTAACTGTCTTGGAACTGTTCGTTGTGTCTCTATAGCCTCTGTAAATTGTATCTTTCTACAACCATTCGCGCATGCACACAAAGATTGCTTTCCAACACTGAAAAACCAATAGAGAATAGATACAGAAACTGAGAACTATTAACGAAAAATGTCTTTGTCAACACATCTGCTACTGGGTTCAAACTTACTGACAGAGAAGTATAAACTAGGCTCAAGGTTGAACGAGTGCTGAAAAATAACAAAAGAGTCCATGACCGAGGTGGAAGACAAAATACTGCAAATGTAACAGGAAATCTGTTGGTCAGTTGAGAGTGGGATGTCTCCTCCTCCCTCCCTCCCTCCTTCTCCCGACCCTTTGGTAGCTCCCAGTGGACTCTGGTCTATGAGCTGACCACGTTAAATGTGGGACCGCTCCTGCAGGGGTAGACCCAGTCGAGCAGCGGCGGAAGGATCCAGAACCTGGGAGCGGAGCACCGTCTCCATCAAGCCCAGCATGTGTGCAGCTGCCGGGTGTACTATGGCATCCGAGCTACCAGTTGAGCTGAGGCAGAGGGATCAATAAAAACCACGGCTCCTCGCCCAGTTTGTGCCGCGAAGATCCAATTTTTGCCCGCCGACACACCAACTACTAAGGTAAGCGGTTATCCATCTGTCTGCTGTTAGTAAAACTTTATGATATAATATGTGAGTGGCGTGGGACGTGCTTTGGTGCACACATTATCGGGCCTGGGTGTCCGGGTGAGGAAGCTGTTCACTACTTGGCGGAGAGAGGAGGGCCTTTTGCAGCTACAGCGGTTCTTTTAAGAGCCACCCAAAAACCTCTTAAGAGCATTCCTGTCTAAATAGTTTAACCTCTTTATAATTTTTATGTTTTTATTCTTGTCTCTGTATAGAAAACAGCTGGTGTCATGCAGCTAGAGGTGATTAGCCACGGTGTTTATCAGCTTACATGTCCTGCTGATGCTGTGACTCCACTCACTCAGTCACAGCATCACTGACACCCGTCAGCTGATTGGTTGTCGCGGCGTGACTTGAAGCTGTAGTTGAGATTTCTCCAACTTCTGCGGCAGACATAAAATGCAGCGCATATATTTTTGGTCACGCACCAGCCCCACTATTTGGTCGCGCAAATGAGGCAAAACATTTTTTTTGGTAACGCAGATCTGCTTCTGACGTGTAGCATGATCCCCAGTACCGCTTCATAGCCCTCCTCCATTGACTTTATATGTAAATCGGACTCTCTGGTCGCATCTATCGTGTTGGGTGTTTAAGCACCGTAAGATGTGTTGCATCTTGGTGCTGGTACAGTCAGCAAATGTTACAGATAAAATGGGGTAACTGTATCACAGACCTGTTTAAGGTTAGTTAGGTTAGATAAGGAGGCATTTTATACCCTCTTCATTTTAATCGTTATATGGGTGTCTTAGGACCACTAGTGTGGCTGGTGGTATTGTGAAAAATCATCTTATGTATTCAGATGACTTGGTGGTTCTATGTCCGAGTACTGCAGGTCTGCAGCCGCAACTAGGTATATCCAATGATTATGGAGTTGAACACAGCATTGTGCATAATGTAGAAAAAAGTGTGGTTTTGATTTGTCGGACCAAGAAAGATAAGCAAATTAAGTTTTCAGATTTCATCTGTCAAAAACTGTGATTGTTGTCATCAAAAAAGTAAAATATCTTGGTCATATTATCACAGACGATATGACAGATGATGACGACATGTATAGGCAGTCCTGTATGTTATATGCTCAGGAAAATACACTCGTATGCTCGTAAGTTTAGGTCTTGTTCTGATAAAGTTAAGATAACTCTGTTTAAAGCTTATTGTACACCGCTGTATATGGCCCATCTATGGACTAATTACAAAAAATCTAGTCTATGTAGTTGTCTTGCAATCAGAGGGTTGTACGTTCAATTCCAGCTTCCTCCTGTCACATTTTGATGTGCCCATGGATAAGGTACTTAACCTCAAGTTGCCTACCAAGCTCTCGGTGTATGAATGTGTGTATGTTTGAGTGCAAATGGGTAAATGTGGTTCATGTGTAATGTGCTTTGAGTGATCCAGTATGACTAAAAAAGCACTAAATGAGCTCAGTTCATTTTATCATTACTTTCATTCCTTTGAAGAAAGTAAGAAATGTTGGCTTCCTGACAAGGGCAAGTAGCCTTCAGACAGAAAAAAATACTGGTAGACTTTTGACTAAAAGAAGAACACTATACACTGTAAACCCAAATGTTCATTAAACTTAAAAATGTTAAATTCAAATTACTTCAATTTGCCTAATTTGTGAACATTACTTGTTAATTCTGCTTATGCTGAACTTTGTTGATGTCTTTTTTTATTGAACTTGTGTTTTTAAGTCCAATAAATAGTTTCTACTGAAACAAATTGAGTTCTAATTATTTAAACAGATGTCAATTCTTTACATTACTTAAGAATTCTGAGTAAGCTGTACTTTTAATATGATCTAGCTTTTTGTAATTAAGTGTTTAAGTTCAAACAACTAAATATCATCAATTTTGCATTTTGCACGCGGGAAACGCAGATCAGGTGACCATTCTCCAACCCTGGGCATGCGCGCGCCGGTATAAACAGGAAACAGATTCACCATTCCTCAGCTGCTAGCAAAGACATCAAAGCCAGTAACGCTTGTAATTCACTATCCATGTTGCAGTTTCTAACGTAATGTACTCCAGGCTGTTATTGTATGTTATCTTCCGGAGACGGGTCATGTGAAGGTTGGCTGATGAATCAGGGAAGGACACGCCATGACCGATGACACCCAATCCCCAACACCCAATAGACCCAACACCCAATAGAGCCAAGTGTGATCTGCTGCGTCATCGCTTCTAAAGTCCTCCGTTTTGAGACGTCCACACCAAAACGTCCTCCGGAGTTTCAAAACGAAAAACGGGGTCGGCAGCGTTTCTAAACTTCTCCGTTTTGGGTCTCCGTTTTCGCCGTTTTAGTGTGGATGGGAGGTGCAAACGTAGCAAAGGGTCACCGTTTTTAAACGAAAACGCAGTAGTGTGGACGGGGCCTTAGTTCCACCTGTTTACCATCTTCCCTCTTTTCCTGCAACTTTACTTCTGTTTTCTCTCTTCACTCTATAGCTTCCCTCCTCTCTACCTACCATCCATATTATTTGAAAGTTTTTTTTATGTTTCAGTTTACATTTTTAAATATTGTTGTCATTGATTATTAAACACGATGTTCTGCAGCGTTCACTGCCCTAGCCAGTGGGTGGACACTGAACAGCTGTGCCATGTCTTTCAGAACACTGATGGTGAGGAAAGTTTGTAAAGCAATGCTCCAATGCAGCTCCTCCGCCATTAACAGGAAAACATTTCTTCATGCATGCCGTCCCTTCACTACAATACAACCTCAGTGGTAATTATCTTGGAAGGAAATATTGTGATGGATGTTGAGAACCTGCCCCAGGCCATGTACATTGACTCTTGACCTCTAAGCACTGCATCTCAACTATCCAAAGTACATGAACACTTGTGCTTTTGTTCAACAAATACTTTTGAACATAGGTAAGACAGATCTAAAGAAAGGGGGAGAGTGTGGTTATAGATACATTTGTAAATTTAAAGATTCCAAAGTTCAGATGGGCTGAGTTCATCAGCAAAATTTCAGACAGTTCAGTATTGTAAAATAGAGATATTTGTTCTTGAAACAGATGTATGTTAAATAAAAAATCTGTTTTATGCATTCATTTAATGCATTTATTGATTGAAATATATATTTTGATTTTAAGAAATGCAAAAGTTAAGCTTGGTGGGTTAGAATATACAATGTATTTCATTTAGTCATGGAGTAATGCTTACTTAACAAGAGGTCTGGTCAATCATTGTTTAAACTAAGTATTTTTAGTTATTGCAACTCTGTGTTAGTGCATTCAACTTAAGTCTTCGATTCAAATCCATTAGGGGCTCAAGTACATTGAACGTACTTCACTGCACTCATTCAACTAATCTAGAGAGTAGAACTGGGTAGGGACGGTATAGGGACACGTCCCTACCAATATTCAACCGCTACTGTGTCGTCACTACTAATACAACCGCTGTCCGTAGAGTTTAGTTAATGATAATGGCGCACAAACTGCATGACTAACACAAACTAATGTGTTAGTCATGCATCAATATATTTTTGTAAGGTGACAGCAGAGAGGCTGAAGGAGATGGAGAAGGAACGACCAGAGGAGGTAGAGGACGGGAAGCAGTAGTAAATGAAGGGAGAGAGGCTGGAGGAGGTAGAGAAGGAGAGCCTGGACTAGATGTAATTATAGAGGCTGGAGGAAGTAGAAGAAAAGAAGAATGTGGAACAGGGGCTGGAAATTCACAAGTAAAGTTAAATAATGCTTGATGTGTTAGTCATGAGATTCAGAACTGTGACAGATTAAATCAAATGTATTTATAAAGAGCTTTTCATGCAAACAGAAACACAAACTGCTTGACATTATAAAAACAGTTTAAACATTAGAATAAAACAAGCCTTCATACACAGAATATAACATAGCAGTTAAAAATGTTAGTATGGTGATGATCTGTATAACAATGATTCCCCCATGTGGCTTTAAAATCAGAGCTTTATGTCAAATAGGCCTCTTTAACCTATAACATATGCAAAATAATTATTATTTGCAAAAGCAAAAAAAACTTCAACTTTTAAGAGTGCTGCCTTGGAGCACTTTTGTGTCCCCACCGATTTCAAAATGAAACCTACTCCATTGAAACAAATTCTTCATTACTTAAAAAATGTAAGGCAACGACTTAACTTGGTTTTTTTTAAAGTATATTCAACTTATCCGCGTTCACAGAGTATATTTTTAATAAATATTTTTAAGGCTGATATTATTTTAATACTTAAAAATAACTGAGCAGCTTATCATCTGCTTAACTTAATGATCCACTGTTTAAGAGGCATTTTCCCTAACAAGGTCATCCTCCTGAAGCTGCACACAACTACACAAATCTTTCATTTAAAAGGATTAATAATCCACACGCTGTTTAATCATATGGATGATAATATAACCAGACATTTGTATAAAAAGCTGAGGTGATCAATAAGGAGTATTTTTCAATGTACCAGTTGGATGGATAAGTCATTTGGAGTGTAGAGCATGAGAAGATTTAATAAGTTCATCATTGAGCTGGCACTTGGGTTCCTAAAGAGTTTTAATTAACCAGACCGCTGGGCAATGACAAACAGTTTGCATGTTTCCATTAAAAAATGCAGTGAGCTGAGGAACAGTCCACCATTTTAGTCATCAAATAACTGAATTAATGGTGTGGATAATCTGCCCATTTCTCTCAGATCTGAAAAACTCAGATAGGCCACCATGCATTTGGGCTTGAACACCAAGTGACATCTTGAGGTTAGAGTTAAGAAAAAATAAAGGCTACCTCTTAGGAAGTAAGGGACTTTTTTTTAAACCTGCACTGGTGAAACTCAAAAAATTACAATATTGTGCAAAAGTTAATTTATTTCAGTAATTCAACTTAAAAGGTGAAACTAATTTATGATATATATACTCATTACACGCAAAGCAAGACATTTCAAGCCAATACTTGTTATAATTTTAATGAATATGGCTTACAGCTTTTGAAAACCCCAAATTCAAAATCTCAGAAAATTAGAATATTGTGACAAGGTTAAAGTGTTACTACAATCAGCTAATTAATCCAAAACACTTCCAAATGGTACCTGAGCCTTTAAATGGTCTCTCAGTCTGATCCAGAAGGAATCATAATCATGGGGAAGATTACGTACCTGACCGTTGTGTAGCAAACCATCACAGACACCCTCCATTAGGACGAAAGCCTCAAAAGGTTAGAGCAAAATAAGTTGGATGCTCCCAAATTGCTGTTTCAAAGCAGGTTAATAGAAGGTCATGTGGAAGAGAAAAGCAGCAGGGATGACGTAGCCTGGAGAGGATTTTCAGGAAAAGGCCGTTCAATTGTGTTGGGGACCTTCACAAGGAGTGGACTGAGTCTGTAGTTAGTCCATCAAGTGCCACCACGCACAGACAGAACCTGGACTTCAAATGTCCTATTCCTCTTATGAAGCAGCTCCTGGTCTGTTGCTCAGTGGTTCAAAGTCCTATTTTCTGATGACAGCAAATTTTGCATCTCATTTGGAAACCAAGGTTCAAGAGTCAGAAAGAAGAATGGAGAGGCAAACAATGCAAGATGTTAAAGTCTAGTTTGAAGTTTCCATAGTCTGTGTTGATTTGAGGAGTTATGTTGAGATGAGCCTAATGGAGATGCTGTCTTCATTTTCCAAAAGGACTTGACACCTCCCCACACAGGCAAAAGTACCAAAACCTGGTTGACTGTGGGATTACTGGGCTTGATTGGCCAACAAACTGGCCTGACCTGAAGCCCATAAAGAATTTATGGGGCATTGCCAAGTGAAAGATGAGAAACATGAAACCGAACAATGCAGAAAAGCTGCATTGTTCAGTTCACTGCATTGTCTGTGATTTAAGAATTCTGGTCTTCCATAACACCTCAGCAGAACCACAGGCTGATCGCATCCATGCCATGCCACATTGAGGCAGTAATTGCTGTAAAACCATGTACTGAGTACATATGCATGATTATACTTTTCAGAGGTCTGATATCTCTCTATTTAGAAAACTTGTTTTATTGTTTTAATGTAATATTCTAATTTTCTGAAATTTTTAATTTCATACGCAGTAAGCCATATACATCAAAACTATAACAAATTAAGGCTTGTAATATCTCGCTTTGCATGTAAGGAGTCTATATCATACATTAGTGTCGCTTCTAAGTTGAACTACTGAAATAAATGAACTTTTACAAGATATTCAACTTTTTTTATTTCACCTGTGAAAAAAGTTAGAATTGGATATTTGATGAAATGTATGACTAACATGTGTAATGTTTCAGTTTTGCGATACTTTAAACTGACTCTCTCAAAACAAGTAAAAGCCCTGCAGGAGACATGGGGGACTGATGTTCACAAATAAGAGGCCAACATGGTAGATATGGTGATTAGATTGAGGAATTCCTCAAAGTGCTCCTTAAACCCTTTGAGAATAACGGATATTGTATATATCAAGAAAATATGATGGGAGAGGGAAACCTTTTTTTACAGCTAGATATACAATCACCCCCTCCTTTGCTGCAGTAGCAGGTGTTAAGGAGGAGGATAAGAGTACAATGCTCTACATCCGTCTGGGAGTCAACATGGCTGAGAAATCAAAAGGAACTCCAGAGCACAACTACAAAGAATCTGGTTCATTTCTTCAAAGTCCATTTGACTCATTACCCTTATAGACATCCCCCAGAGTACCAGGAAGTCTCCTGAACCCAAAGGTTACCATTTGCAGGTGATCCAACCACAAAATGCAATTCTCACAAAACAGTACATCCTAACATATGATCATTTACAAATAACAATTTTACTATTAACAGCAGTACAAAGATAATAAATGTAACTTAATTACAAACATAAATAGAAACTACTGTATTTATTGCACTGACATGCTGCAGTAGTGATCAGAATCCCTAAAAATAAATTATTATTATTATTATCAATAATAATAATAATAATAATAATAATAACTACCAGCTGGTTTGGCTTCAACTGACCCTGGGGCATAAATAAGTCTTTGGTAGTTGGTAGTATAAGGCCTATATTTGTAATACTCTGTGGTGAATCTAAGACCAGCAAATTATCCTATGAAAGTTCTTACCTTTGTGTGAGACTAATGGCAACAGACCAAACTCTGTCAAACATGGGAATTGTAGCTAAGGGGGAGCTGGAGGTCAAAGTCCACATCTAGAGAAACAAATGTCACCAGCAACAATGTTTTTAATCTGTGCTGAAATATCATGCACCAAAGTGAAAAGGAGGGTGTCATAATTTATTGGTTTAATTTATTAATTTATAATTTAATCAATAAAAAATAAAATAATATTTTGAACAGCATGTTTTATCAGACATTAAAAAGAGAGAAAAAATACACTGAAATTAATCAACATCCTTTATTTAGAGGACAAGTAATTATTTAATTTGCCAGCAACATCAGATAATAGATTACAAAATAACAGTAATAAATGTAAAAATGTTCTTACTCGAGCTGTTCGATCTCTTGATCCACTGATGATGAGTTCATTTTTACAGTCCAGACAGTTCACTTCTTGGCTATGACCCGTTAATCCCAGTGACATGTCACTTCTTCTGCTGTGGACCATGATCCTTCCATCACTGAACAAACAAGGCAAAACCACTGTTTAGACATTGTGTTGCTTATTATGATGTAGACGGTTCTTTTATTTCAATGAAGTATAACCAGTTCAATAAAAGAAAGAGTTAAAAAAAAATCAGAAATTATTATTTTTACAAAATAAAAGATTTTACCAAAATAAGTGTTCATTGTGACAAAATCATTCTTGTTTGCTAGAACCCTAAACTCGCAGGTTTGGAAAAGTGCAGTAAACAATGACAAAAATGAAAATAGTTTTTGTTTCACTACAGCCTGCTACTGGTGTAATACAGACATTGCTGGGTGTTAAAAGTCTGGAGATTGGTCGGTAGATGTAATGCAATGAGGGGCTATGCAGTACTCATCATGTGACTTGCAACAAATCAGCCACAAATCAGACAGAAATTAAAATGACACATCATATCTAAATAGTCAAATCGTTTATATAAAAGGTTAACAGCTGTAATTTTTATTCCCGCTGTTGCCCACTCCTGTATTGTCCCACAAACGTAATAATAAAAAACTTCACTCCCATTTCACTGTAATCCTGAAGGAATCACATGACCCGCTGGGATCCCACAAAACTCGACTTAAGAGAGAGGTCTGTAATTTTCATAATAGGTACATTTCAACTGTGAGAGACAGAATGTTAAATAAAGTAAAAATAAAATCCAGGAAATCACACTGTATTACACATTTTGATGTATTCATTTGTATGATTGTGCAATAAAAAATATTTTTCACATAAAAAGAAGCTAGAATTCTCTCACTGTTACTTGTTGAAGATTTTCTATCCTCCACTTGTTACCTGTATTAATGGCACCTGTTTGCATTCATTAGCTGTATAAAAGACAGCTGTCCACACCTTCAAACAGTCAGTCTCCAACCTCCTCAATGACCAGGACCAGAGAGTTGTTCAAGGACAACAGGGCCAAGATTGTACACCAGTGCAAGACTGGGATGAGGCAATCTACGATAAGCAAGCAGCTTGGTGAGAAGAGATCAACTGTTGAACAATTATCAGGTAATGGAATAAATACATTATCAATGGCAATCTCTCTTGAACTGCAGCTCTATGCAAGATCTCTCCTAGTGGGGTACACATGATCTTGGGAACAGCAAAGAAACAGCCCAGAACTACAAGTGGGGAACCGGTCAATGACCTTAAGCTAACTGGAAACACAGTAACAAAGGTTACTGTTAGTAACACATAACATCATCATGGATTAAAGTCCTGCAGTGCTCGAAAAGTTCCCCTGCTTAAGTCAGCACATGTCCAGGTCCATCTAGTTTTGCCAGATTTACATTTACATTCTTCCTCTCAAAGTTAAAATGTACCTATGATGATTCAGTATGCCTTGCTAAAGGACATTTAATAAAACATTTAAGGGCATCTGTGTATATACCTGAGGCTGAATGCATAATTTTGATTCCCTGTGAAGTAGAGAAGGTCCACATGATAACTAGAATTAATTAGAATGTATGTACGGCTAGATTCTAATAAAGGTGAATTCATTTTTTTCCGCAATGAGCCTTGAGATGGCATCTGTTGTAATTTGGAACTATATAAATAAACTGAATTGAATCTTTGTTTTTGATGTGGCTTTAATGGATTCTTTAGAACATAACATTCAGCATACACTGAAGCAGTCTACACCTGAGTGTAAACGGTCAGGATGAATCAGCTAGGTAAAAGGCCATGCTTCTGTGCCCTTGGGGCTGGGAAACAGTTTCTGGCTGAAACACAGTAGTTTAGGTGTATTAGTATTGTCCAAATGGCTACCTTAGTTGCCTGGAAGATGTAATTTCATGAGTTAATCTGTTTTCAACAGCTTTTTACATTTTAAGCAGCAGTGCTGCACTATGCCTGATGGTGATGTCCTTCCCCAATTGTTCCCCAAGTGCAGTCGGAAATTAATGCTGCCTGAGGAGTGCAGGCAGTCAAAGTTTGCTGTGAAGGTGCTGTGTAACAACTTGCATTAATAAGACACAGCACAAGTTGATGACTTGATGGAATCAGCTGGGATTCCTTAAATAAAAAACTTTTCAAATGATTGGCAAAGCAAGGCAATTTTATTTATATAGCACACTTTCAACACAAGGCAATTCAAGGTGCTTTACATGATTAAAATTAGAACATAGAAAATAGAGCATAAATTACTTTGAAGATTAAAATACAAGAAACCATTTACAATAAAACAGTAATAAAGACAATAAGTTGTATGAAAATTAAAAACAAGCAAGTAAAAAGCAAAAAGCAATTGTAGGATCAGTTAGTCATAAGAGAGTCTAAATAGGTAAGTTTTAATTTTAGACTTAAAAAAGTTCAGTGTCTCTGCAGCTTCGCATTCTGGTAGTGTGTTCCAGATGTGAGGAGCATAGAAACTAAAAGCTGCTTCTCCATGTTTGGTTTTGGTTGTAGGGACGATCAGTAAACTTGGGCTGGAGGACCTGAGTGATCTGGATGGTTTGTATCGCAATAACAGATCTCTCTAATGTACTCTGGTGCTAAACCATTCAGTGATTTCTAGACTAATAAAAGCACTTTGAAGTCTATTCTTTGAACTACAGGGAGCCAGTGGAAGGACTTTAGAACTGGGGTGATGTGTTCTATTTTCCTGTTTCTATGAGAACATGAGCAGCAGCATTCTGGATCAGCTGCAGCTGTCTGACTGACTGTTTAGGTATATCTGTGAAGATCAAGGCGGCTAAAGATAAATGCATGGATGAGTTTTTCTAGGTCTCCTTGTGTCATCAGTCCTTTAATCCTAGAAATGTTCCCCAGGTGATAGAAAGCTGACCTTGTTCTTGCCTTTGTGTGACCCCGGAGGTTCAGGTCTGAGTCCATTATTACACCTAGATTAGGGGCCTGGTTGGTAGTTTCTAGTTGGGCCTGTTTAAGATGATTACTGATATGTAGTCAATCTTTTTTAGGTCCAAAGATAAGTATTTCGTTTTTTTTATTTTGTTCAGTTGGGGGAAATTATTGGACATCCAGCTGTTAATTTGCTCAATGCATTTATTAAGGGTTTGTATGGGTTCAACATCACCTGGTGATATTGAGATATAAAGCTGAGTGTCGTCGGCATAGCTGTGGTAGTTAATAGCATTGGTGGTTATGATTTGGCTTAGTGGGAGCATGTAAATGCTAAGTAGGAAGGGCCCTAGGATGGACCCCTGGGGGACCCCTCATGCGATCTCTGTGTTTTGCGATGAGAAGTGGCTAAATGACACAAAGTAAATCCTGTTATTGAGGTAAGATTTGAACCAATCGAGTACTTTACCATACATTCATTGGAATGAATGTATGGTTGAACAGAAATTACTTGTTCTAAAGTGCCTTGAGAGGACATCTGTTATAAATTAGTGCTATATAAAAAAAAACGGAAATAAATTGAATTAAGCAATCTAAATTGAAGTGATAAATAGTAGTTTTGTTGTGAGTTAAGCCAAATAGGTGTTAGCTCTTCCAGTACTAATGTTACCTAGGTCATGGGTATTTGTGTTAAATCAGTTTGCTGAGGTTAAATAGTTAAGTTTTCTCCAGTTTGTCAGAGAATATTAATTAAACTATGTTCTGAGTATATTTGGCATAGAGTGCTTGGGTGTGTTTAAGAGTACATCTGGAGCATATATAGATGGATGTTTATGGAGAATCACTTAACTTACCGTAATTTCCCAGCCATAAGCCGCTAACTTTTTCTCATGCTTTGAACCCTGCAGCCTATACAACGGTGCAGCTAATTTAAGCATTTTTACAGCTAACAGTCACTAGGGGAGCTCCTCAATCTACGGATTGTACAGCTTACGTCTCTCACCTTTAAGAGATACTTGCCTTTAAGTGGAAAGCGCAAAAGAGTGATACAGTCAGACCATTGAAAGCAAAAATGGAAAAGAGAGTTTTCAAACAAAAAGTTTTCATGGCCAAACCTTCATTATGGGAAATAAATGAAGAAATGCATATGAGACAGCTTTTAAGTTGAAGGCAGTCAATCTGGCTATCAAATAAGGAAATTGAGCTGTTTCACGTACCCTTGGCACCAACGAATCAAAGGGGAGATATTGGAGTCGCCAGCATTAAGAACTGTCTCAGATCAAAAATACGTAAAAAGCTTTCGGAGGTAATAAACGCAGATAGTTTGAACTTAAAGATTTTCTAGAAGATTGGCCGAACACAGAGAGAGAACGGCTGAGGTGTCTCCACCGTGCAGATCCACATGAAAGCATTCGCCACCGAAATGAAGGCTAAACATTTTGGAGCTGGACCATCCTGGTGTCTTAGATTTATGAAAAAAAAGGACTGTCCATCAGGGCATGGACAACTGTGTCAGCAACTGTCTCCCAAGGAAAAAATAAACTTCAGTGATTTCACACAAAGAAAGATAGAAGAATATTCCATCGGATCAGACGAGATCATGAACATGGATGAGGTGCATCTGATGTTTGACCTGCCTCTCACTAGGACTGTTAACAAGAAAGGTGAATCTACGTTTATGGTGAGAACAACTGGTCATGAGAGAATGAACTTCATATGTGTTCGGGCTGCACAGCATCAAGATTATAGATGCCACTAATGGGGATTTTTAAGCGCATCACAATGTCAAAAGAATAGATCCCGAATGGCATCTGCATTAATGTCAACAAGAAATGGTGGATGATAGAAAGCATAATGAAGGAGTGGCTGGCTGAGTGCTACGGGAAGCGACCTGGAGGATTCTTTTGCCAAAAAAAAAAGCACTGCTTGTTTTGGACAGCATGAGGGACCATATAACAGATCCTGTGAAGACAGTCATCAAGAGCCCAAACTCAATTCCAGCTGTGACAACGAAACATCTGCAGGCACTGGACATTAAAGTGAATCCTGCATTCAAAGACGCACTACACATTCAGTGGGAGGTGTGGATGACAAGCGGTGACTAATTATTCACTAAAACTGGTTGCATACGACAAGCAACTTATTGCTCAAGTCTGCTAGTGAGTCCTGACAGCATGGAGAAGTGTCAAACCAACGACGATCACCAACAGGTTTCATCAGGCTGGACTGCTGCGTGATGAAGAGGAGGATGGCTGGGGCCCTTCATAGGATGTTTGATTCCGACACTGACGAAGAGGAGTTCTTTGGCTTTGAGATTGACAACGTCAGAGAGACTGGGAGAGTGGCTGATAAAGCCATCCCGAGACTGTTCGAGTCTGACACTGCAGAAGAGGACTTTGGTGGTTTTAGAACACATGACAAAGACAAAGATGAGGATGAATGAGTGAGTTTTGTTGTTACAGCCGTGTTACTGCAATTTAGCCTAAATGATGAAGACGAGGATTACTGTAAGGACTCTTCTGGTAGGCTGGTTATATTGATATTGCCTCGTCAAGTGTTGTGGGCTTTCTTTATTGTTATGGTAATAAGCTATACTGTAGATCACTACCGGGATGTGCGCTGTCCAACCCAGTTCATATGGAATTACTATGACACTTGTCAGCGCACTGTTTAGTACCGGACAGTGGAAACGGTGGGAAGAAAAAGTGGAGCCGTTTCGTTGACGTCAAGTTTTGTACATCTTTTATGCAGAGCCTATGCTATCATCATGGTACTGTCCAGTCTGAAATTGTTTTGTCAAACTACAATTACAAAAAAAAGATATCTGAGCACAAGAGTTACTCAAATAAAAACTTGTCGGTTTGATACACTAAATAATTACACATTAACCAATAAGTGACTTTTTCAAAAAAAGCCTTAGAGATGCAATCTAGTGTAAGAACTACCTTCCTCCACTGATCAGGTGAGAGTCGGTGAGAACAAAGCGACAGACATCACCCATGTGGCCCGAAAAGATTTCCAGTGGGTTTCGCTGGAGCCTCCTGGAGTCGTGGTGCAGAAGGTATGCTCCAATTTTAGCAGCCTGAGACAAGTATAGCACATCTTCATCCAATTGTAACCATGGCAACAGCCTAAAAACAAGATAAAGATAAGAAATATTCAGAAAAGAAAAAACAGTTACAGCTTGTTTGTTTCAGAGAAAAAAAACGATGCATATCAAACACCAGCAATAACTACAATTACTCACACATCATGTACATTACAGAGAAATACAATACAGTTACATTAAACTTTAGTGTCTATGTGATCTAGAGAAAAAGATGGTCAGCTTTGCAGAGTGAAAGCAAATTATTTGCATACTTTGTTTTCCATTTGAGAAGAATCCACCTTTTACAAACTCCATTATACCAGTTCTGAGCTGTCTTCACTCTCTCCTTCAGGGGGATGTTGGGATATCTGCAAGGACAGAAAGAGCACAAAAAAAAAAAATCAGCATTAATGAAGAAAATTTCTTGGATTAAAGGACTGATGTTCTGGCAAGAAATAGAGAAACTCATCCATGTATTTATCTTTAGTTGAACTGATTAATATAACAGCATCTCCACAGGTCTGGTTAAAAAGTCAACCAGACAGCTGCAGCTGATCCAGAACGCTACTGCTCACATTTTCACCCCATCTCCTAAATCCTTACACTGGTCCCTGTAGTTTGTAGAATAGACTTTAAAAAACTCTCGTATTCATATAAGTCATTCAATGGCTGTGCACCACAATGGCCTCCTCTGCATCTGCAGAATCAGAACCAAATATGAAGAAGCAGCATTCAGTTTTTGTGCTCCTCTAACTGGGAACAAACTTCCAGAAGACTGTTAAACTGCTAAAACACTAAGTTCCTTTAAATCAAGATTAAAAATAATTTTGCATTTGCCTTTGGTTATACCAACCAGATTTAACATAAACCTTAGTCTGTTTTTCACCTTTTTCCTTTAATTGAGATGTGTTGTTTCTCACTTATTTTATTTCTTATGTAAAGCACTTTGAATTACCTTGTTGCTTTAAATAGAAATCTGTCTTGCCTTAATAACTGAAAAGCTGTATGTCGTACAACTAACTGAGATGATGATCCCTAATTGGTGCTTTGAACCCATTTCAAAGTTCTCCTTCATAAACCAGTTGTTACAACATGTAATCACATTTAGGTATAAAAACACTGTTGAAAATATCAGTTCCTAGATAGCCCATACAAGGAAAGCATAGCTGCTGTTTCTACTAGTTGAAATGATGTTAGCTTGGTCTGGTAGAATAATGTCTGGAGTTCAGCCTGTGCTCAAAGCCCACAGGGACGAGGTAATTTTTTGACAATTATGGAATTGAAATAACTCATTTTAAATCACCACTCGGTTCTAAGACTAAAACTGATTAAAGCATTTTACATGCCAAACATTCTAGAAAAATAAACTAAACCAAAAAGAATGAGGCTCATCACATATTGTTCTATTTTTTTACGCAGGCTGTTTGCAGCAAAATATGCTGCAATTCGGACCCTGAATTTCCCACGCTGACCTAAGCGTGTGATGTAAATCGACCCTGTTAGAGCGATCCCGGCAATTCCAAGTGAGAATCTGTGGAAAGACATGAAAATTGATGTTCTTCATCCAACCTGAATGAGTTTGAGCCGTTTTAACAAAGAGGGCTGTGGATGTTTAATGCTGGTAGAAGAACGCTCCAAAATCTGCACCTGGACTTGCACCCAGAGGTGGTTCAACAAAGTATTATCCGCTGGTTGAAGCAGGTAAGATGGTCAAATTCTCCAGGGAAATGTGTGCTTTAATGACATCGGGCACTCAACAAGGAGGCTGCCATTGCACCAAAAGAAAGATAAAAAGACAGAATACAGTTTACACGGGTACAGAGACTTTCCTTTTTGGCGACAAGTCCTGTGGATTGATGATACTACAGTGAAATGACCATAATGACCATTGTTACATATGGAAGAAAATGAGGCAGGATTGTAAGCATAGGAACATCATCCTTAACTGTAAAGTATGGGGGTGGCAGCATAAAGTTGTGAGGTTGTTTGCTGCAGGAGGAACTGGTGAACCAGATAGCATCACGAGGAAAGAACATTATGTGATGGGCAGATACAAAAAGGAAAGTGTGAGTGAGGTGACCTAAAAACCTAACTCAGGTCTGTCAGTAGGAATGGGCCAGAATTCCAGCAAACTATTGTGAGAAGCTTAAGGAAAGAGGCCCAGAACATTTCACCCAAGTCAGAATGTTCAAAAGCAATACTAAAACTCCTGAAGGAATTTATGTAAACTTATCTTGGAGACAATACCAAATAAACCTTAGGCATATTGTCTCTCTCATTATGGTGGCATTTCACAAATAGAAAAAAGTAGCTATAAGGTCAGTTCCAAATAATTTGAACTCCATTATTCAGTAAGTGCTAAATACTTCAGATATCAGGTTTTTCCTGCGTTCAAATTTGCCTGGCGGTCGCCTCCAGCTAATTTTGTGCCGTCCCAGCTGATATCGCGCTGCCCCCAGCTATATGGACAATATTTTAACTGCAGGTGCAGCGTATCAGCAGCGGTGTGCCGGGGAGCGCTGAAGTAACGACAGAAAAAGAAGATAAAATTGTTTTCCATAGAGTGTAAAAATTGCGTTTTCCCACTAGTTGGTGCTATCTGCGCCCTGATTTCCCCCCGGCTCTTCAACCAGGTAATTATTTTGTTTTTTGCATCCAAGCATGTCTTTTTTTTTATCCTCTGTATCAGAGTAACATTACTGTTTTTTAGCATTACAGATATGGCCTGTGAAAATCAGCCACTATTTTAAAAAGTGACCTCGGAAGCAGAGTCAGGAATCCAGGTGAAGCAGTGCAGACAAATTATCGTAACGGGAAGTTAAAAGGTAATCATAGTTGTGACAAGATGGGAAAATTGTGTCAGGTATGAACGTAGTTCGCAGGCAGGGACTGGCGAGGGTCAGAATGCAGGACAGGACAGTTCCTCAAAAACACAGAGCCAGTGGGTTTGACAAGCACTGGCTGAATCAATTTACCTGGCATTTATGCGTCATTTTTAGCCGGGGACGCCGGGGACATGTTCCCAGGACTTTTTATGACTGGTTTGTTCCCACCAAACCTGAAGCCTGGATCACAACAGCCTCGGAGCACCGTACAATCATCGCTTTGGCATCTGACCTACTTTGTGAGCAATCCAGTTAATTGAGAAACTAAAAGGAAATTTTTCTAAATAAAGTACTGCAGATTACAAATGTGATCATATTTATGGATCTAAACAGATTATAAAGATGATATAGAGCTCTCCTCCTGTCTAATTCACTGAGAAACAGAAAGAGAAAATATATTTATTAAATGTGAAGACTAGATTAACAAATATGTGCATTTCAACAGTAAATACTCCTCTCTACTACTGTGCCCACTGTCATGTGTTCTTTCCGCGTAGATGCTACTTTCAAGAATTTTACAGACTCCTTTCTGCTCCAAAAACCTTCTAGAATGTTGCAAGTACTGTTTCAATAACTAAATGTCATGGGTCTGGCGGAAGTTTTTTTGTTTTACCGTGAATGGGTGAAAATATTACTATAATATATTCGGTTGACTCTCACTTTCTATTATGTGGAGAGAGTATGTCTGAAAATCTCTCCAAGTTTGTGGTGAATGCAGATTATTCTCACTATCTCAGCATCCAGCGCTCCCAGAGAGAGATTTGATTTATCCACCTGAAACAGCAGATTAGCCGCAGGAACCGTTCTATTGCAGGACTCTGATCTGTAAATAAAGTCTATGTTTCTCTGCACAGAACGGACAAAAACAGCAAAGGTTGCAAAGGTAACGCATTTTATTCTTGCGCAGATACTTCTGGGAAGGAATACATATAAATTTGCCATCCTTGTGCTATATGTGCAATTTTGATGTCTGCCATCTGAGAAACAAAACACGTAATCCTTTGGCTTTCCACTGTTATTAATTTAATAAAAATTCGATTTTCAACACCTGTTTATACCGTAAGTGCTTATTGTGAGCAAACGTGAAAAAGATTAATAATAGGTTATGAATAGTTAATAAAAAAATTAAAGTTAATAATAATACTTAATGTCTGGCTGCCAGATGTGTGGATAAATCCCTACAACTTAATGTACTTTCAGTTTAAAGTTGGTACCTTATGTTTGTATGTATATTGCTTTAATAAAATAATGCTTTAACATGATAACTGTCATAGTCTTATTAGAACGCTTAACTAAAAAATATGTTGCCTTTAAAATAACTGAGTCATTTGAATGCACAGAATTCGTGCATGTGTTGGCGCATGGTCAGGATGGTACCACCTCTGCGTTAAATTTGAGCCAGGAAAAACCCTGGAAATGTACAGATGGGTCAGAACTATGTTGGCTGTTGGGCACACATTTTGCATAAGGGTTTGATCGTTATCTTAAAGGTCACGAGTAGTTTTTCTCTGATAATGGTGATCTGGCTTTAAGACTCAGGGGTACAAAACGCTCATGCAGAACGTCTGTAGTTCTTAAGTAAAAGTACAGTTTCACACATTTTCGGCTCATTTGATAAGCAGCTAATTTAATTAAACTTAGCACAAAGTAGTTAACAATCTAATATCAATGTTGTTCCTTCACCAGTTCATTCATACATATGCATTTTTGGCATCTTTATAGTTTTAAATGTTCATACTGAATTTTTTCAGGTGTTTTATGCATCAACTCATTTCTCCACCTTAGCAGCTGACGTAAGGTAATTTCCTACATTCTCGTCAGTCTGCTGTAAGTAGTAGTGGGCCTTATAAAAGGTATGAAGAAGAAATGATATAAATAGCCAAAGGTAGAGATTTTGTTTATACCGCGGTAATGCATTTTGATGATGTCATCAATCTGTGCCTACATACTTTGGCTGAGAACACCAAGATATTGATGTTCAATGTTTGTCTTCACACTAGATATTGAAAGTTTGAAGTTTTTCGTTTTTCATCTAAAGAAAAAGAAACATGTTGAACTTGAAGTATTTTTAATTTAAATATGTGCAGGTTTCTTTTTGGCAATATTAAACGTATAAATAGGCAGGAAAGCATTAAAAGTTTAACTTTAGTTTCATTATATTTAGTTTATATAATGTAAAATATATTTTATCTTTATGTCTGTTGAGCAAATTTTTGTTGGGTTATATTGGACAAAGAATTTAATATCTTTTTTATTCATTTTGCACAATAAGTGTTCTTTTAAATAGCATTCTAAACATTTTTTAAGTTATTCTGCTAATTATACTACAAAGTAATAATACACATATTCAGCATTTTTAAAAATAATGTATCTTCATAATTAGTGAAGACACTTGCCATAATCCATCAATGGGTTTCATACGGTTTGTTTACAGAGGACAACTTGATAGAGGTACCCTACTGTCTACCGGTATGAAGCTGGGCTATGGATCGCTGATCAGAAGTTCTGAAGATCTAAAGTGGATGGTGGACGTTCAGGGCTAAATACTGTTTTCCTTAACACAATAGAAAAAACTTAACACATTTTATTAGCCAGGTATTTTTAAATGACTGTTCAACAGATGACATATAAGCCCTGTTGCTTAAAATAAACACACAGAGAATAAGAACCCCTTCAGGGAGACACCAAAACATTCTTACATCACAGGCTCCCAAGATTTACACACCAAAGTCGAAAACTCTTTGATAAGGTTAAGATGTCAATATAGGGGAGCAGTGAACATTATTTGAATAAAGCTATGACCCAAATCTCTGTGATGCAAAAGCAAACGAAGCAGGTGATCTGTTCTGTAAGGTTCTACTTATGTTGCCTGCATCAGTTACACGCACGATCCCCAACATGTCATAAACGGTTTCGTTCATGTCCGGTGTTAAAATATGACAGAGGAAATTCGTCCTGTGTTTGCAGGTAAAACTCAGGGAGGTAATTCTTCATTAGCTCCACTTGAATTGGATGGATTTTTGTACGTTCTGTACAGAACCCCACTGATCCATTTAAAGCCGAGTCCACGCAGAATAAGGACGAATGATCGGCAGAGGCTAAAACTTTGGCAGTTCAGGCAAAAATAAAAGCAACAGTGTTTTCATCTGTTTCCTTACATGTCCGTCCCGTCCCAGCTTATTCCGCTGTTCAAACAGCCTTTTGCAATCCTCCTCCAGACACCGTCCCGGTTTAAAAACCGATTCATACTCTTACAAACTTGACAAAGACGTCCGAGAGCTCTATGATCCAGGTGGGAAAAGATGTGGTAGAGCACATCCTCAGGGAGCTGGGTAAACAGCATGGCGGCGGGAGAAACTCAGCCCTTTTGGCCACCGAGCACAGCTCTCAGCTGGGTAAATACCGGAGATTACACCGAGCACACAACCAACAATGTTCCATAAGCTGAGGCACGGAGGAACCAGGAAGAGATTCTGTAGCAGCGCCTTGACGTCATGACGTACAGGGTTAGATATGAATGCGCTCTTTCACATTCAGAGCTGTGCAAACCTGGGTATATGCTGAATTAAAATAAGCCTTTAACGGGGCAAGGGCGGTCCAACATTACATGGGACACTAAGCACGAGGTGGACAGCTGAAACCCCTAGTTTGAGGTTCATAAGTGTTTTCATTTGTAATTCTTTCAACTGTAACTTTATTGCACCATATTAATTAATTAAATAGTAGAACATAGGCAAGCCTTTCTTGCCAATGCTCATCTTTTTTTTTTTATCTCTCAGCCATGTATCGTGTTCAACTTCTCAATTCAGACTCAGTAAAATCAGTAAAAAGAAGGCAAGGCAAGGCAATTTTATTTATATAGCACACTTTCAACACAAGGCAATTCAAGGTGCTTTACATGATTCAGTGATAATGATACCAAATACATGATTACAAAAGCATGATAAGAGAAAAACAGAAACATATAGGTTTAACAGATAGACACAATCAATCAATAAGAAAAGATGATGTAAGAACAGATAAAACACAATAGGTTAAAAAGGAAATAAAAAATAAGAATAAAAGTTAAACCACGAGAATCAAAGAGTGATCAGAAAGGGTGATTTAGGGCAAAAAGGCAGCTCTGAATAGTGGAGTTTTAATCTCTGATTTAAAAGAGCCTAACAATTCAACATTTTTGCATTCTTCTGGAAGTTTCTTCCATATTTGTGGAGCATAGAAGCTGAAAGCGGCCTCTCCTTGTTTAGTTTTAATTTTAGGAATGTTAAGCAAACTCGAGTTGGAGGACCTGAGTGGTCTGCTGGGTTGGTATGGTGACAGCAGATCTCCAACATACTTTGGTGCTAAACTGTTCAGTCATTTATAAACTAGTAGGAGTATTTTAAAGTCTATTATCTGAGCTACAGGGAGCCAGTGTAAGGACTTAAGAACTGGGATGATGTGCTCTACTTTCCTGGTTCTAGTGAGGACACGGGCAGCAGCATTCTGGATCAGCTGAAGTTGTCTTGATTGATTTTTTAGGTAGACCTGTGACGACGCCGTTACAGTAATCAATCCGACTAAAGATAAAAGCATGGATCAGTTTTTCAAGGTCCTTCTGTGATATCAGTCCTTTATTCCTATAAATTTTCTTCAGGTGATAGAAAGCTGACCTTGTTATTGCCTTTATGTGACCCTGGAGGTTCAGGTCTGAGTCCATTATTACACATAGATTAAGGGCCTGATGAGTAGGTTTTAGTTGTATAAGCTGAAGCTGTGTGCTGACTCTGGATCGTTCCTCCTTCGGTCCGAAAATAATTATTTCTGTATTGTTTCTGTTTAGCTGGAGAAAGTTTACCAGACGAGTGTATTGTAATACTTACTGGCAACTATTATTTATTGAGATTTTTAGTGTACAAAAAATGTGAATCCAGACCAGACCCCTGAAAAATCTCAGATTTCTTTCTTCTTTTTTTTGTTTAATTATTTAGATCTTCTGTGATGGTTTAGCAACCTGTCCAGGGTACATCGGCTCTTAAACATGACTGCTGGAGATAGGCAGCAGCTCCACTGCAAAGGATGGATGGATGGATGGATGGATCCTTTGATGTTATTACTGAAATCATTACGGTGATATCTGTATATCTATAATTATGTGTCACCAATATTCTCCGAATTTCCCCTTTGTGGTACAAAAAAAAGATACTTTCAAAGATAATTTCATTTATTTTTTTTAAATAATGAAATTAATTATTATTATTATTATTATTACTTAATTATTTTTTTCTAATGCTGATATTTTGTGCAGGTTCTTTAAATAACTTTATTGAGCAAATAGCAAGTATACAAAACACAAACAAATGAAGTATGGAGTACAGAGTAATTCAACAGATATAAACACCCAGGAGTGTTATATAAATACTGTATGCAAAAAAGCCTTTTTTTGATTGTTTGATATTGATCTGATGTATGATTAAACATGTTGGGTTTTTTTTGGCGTTATCTAAAAACAAAACATGAACATTTTTTCCATCGTAGGGGAGAATCCATCAAAATACGGTTTATGACATATAAACGCTTTCCAAAGCCCATCTGTGAAAGAGCAGTACAAAAAAGATCTGCACATTTTTTATGATACCCACATGAGCCATTTTGAACATTTATCTCTCTCTTAAAGGGAGGGTGGCATGTAAAAGTCCCTTTTAAAAGCTTTTCATCGCGTTCTTATGTCATTCCCTCCTTAAAAATATGCCTAAAGTGTTTCCAAGGTTAATTTATGTATGTTTGACAAATTTTTTAAAACTCTGACGGCAGCCATGTTGAGCTCTAAATGCCTGAGTCCTCCTAGCTATGCCCTCACCTCCGAGCAACACCCCTACATATTGATTACCACCCACGTCTCTCAATAGCCCTCCCTCCCACGCTCCCTGAACACAAAAGCAGAATGTAAAACAGCAATCAGCTATCACCTGTGGAAATTAGTGTACATAGTTATTTTTCCAAATTGCGCAATGCCTTCTTGGAAGAAAAAAAAGTCTGGTGCACCGAAAATGCTACAGTACTGTAATTTCAGTGATGCTGTGAGTGACCGAGTCCCAGCATCACAACATGGAGGAAGTATTGATAAACACCAAGGCCTATGACCCCGACCTACATGACACCAGCTATTTTCTATACAGAGACAGGAATAATAGAAAAAAAAACGTTATAAAGAGGTTAAACTATTTAGAAAGGAAAGCTCTCAAGAGGTTTGTTGGTGGTTTCCTAAAAGAGCCGTTGTGGCTGCAAATACACCGCTCCCTTTGCCGAGAAGTGAGCCATGAACAGCTTCCTCACCCTCTGGAGGATTAAACTCGATCCAGGCATGTCTCCACTACAGCACGTCCTGCGCCACTCACATATTATACACTTTTACTAACCGCAGACAGATGGACAGCCGCTCAGCATAGTTGGTGATTCGGCGAGCGAAACTTGGACGAACGCGGGACAACACCTCCTCAAACTGGGCCTGCCGACACAGCGAGGGGCCAATCCCAGCTCTGCCTGAGGCCAGGCCAAACACGTAATGCAATCAGCTCAGAGACTAGAGTCCACCTGCAGCTGTGCTCCGCATGCTGGGCTATCGATGGAGCTGGCGCTCCGAGAATGTTGTGATGACGTTGAAGACAGAGTTTAGAGGGGGAAACGTCCGAGGATAACTGTTCCTAGGAGTTTTTTTCCATGTGGGTCAGAGATTTTCCTGAAAACACCTGTTAAAAAGTTTAGTGTTCTTCAGTTGTATAAATCATTCAGTTTATTTTTGTTGATATGTTACTCAATGAGTAATACAATATGTTAATACAAAATTACATGAGTAATACTCATGTAATATTGTATTAACAGATTTTTACCTTTGGAGTTGGTAAACGTGGAAACAGTTTTTATTTCATTTGAATTCTCTTGGGCAAAACTAGGATTGTTTTGTAGCTCTTATTATTAAAGTTTCTTTAAGGAGTTGTGGATGCTGATGGCTGTGGGCAATAAGGATCTCTTTTATTGGTCTTTGTTACAGCGAAACTGAATAAGCCTCCGACTAATGACACCCTCTAGTTATATGACAGTCTCATTAAGAGGATGCTCTGGGTTATCCATAATGTTATCCTTGTTTGCAGCATCGTCTTAGAAGGAGCCACAGTCGTCCCCAGAACAGAACCAATATACTTTCAATCTTTTGCTTTTTTAAGACTAACACATTTAAAGTTTAGGACTTGGACTTTAGTCTCGACTCTCTTGTTTACTTGGAACTTTACTGAAAGACTTGAGAATATTTGTTCCTTGGAAAACAATGACTGGGAATCTGTTATCAAATCATATCAAATCAAAATGTATTTATAAAATGATTTTCATACAAACATTGAAACTCAAAGTGCTTTAAAGATTAAAAAGGACCCCAAAGAAACCACATTCCCATTCCTCCACCACATATTAAAAGCATGATCACATTTATACACAGAGATCCCAGACCCCAGAATCCCTGGCATTCAACAGACCAACTAACCATCTATCTAACCATCAATCCATACGTGAAGCCAGTGTGATGAATTTAAGTGTAATGTGTCTCCTGGTCTTTGTTGCTGATTAATTCTGTAGGAGTTGTAAACCTGAGATACTCTTTTTGCGAAAACCAGAAAGCATGGCATTATAGTAATTTAATTATGGTGATTAAAACATCTTGATTTTCTTCAAAGACTTTAAAAACCACATCTGGAATAAAACTAACTTCTCACCAAAGCGTCAGAAGCGCGCTGCATGTCGGTTTCTCCATCCATCCATCCATTTTCTTAACCGCTTAATCTTTAATGGGTTGCGGGGAGGCTGGAGCCTATCTCCAGCAGTCAATGGGCGAGAGGCGGGGTACACCCTGGACAGGTCGCCAGTCCATCACAGGGCCACATAGAGACAGACAGGACAAACAACCATGCACACACTCACATCCAATGGACAATTTGGAGAGAGATCAATTAACCTGACAGTCATGTTTTTGGACTATGGGAGGAAGCTGGAGTACCTGGAGGGAACCCACACATGCATGGGGAGAACATGCAAACTCCATGCAGAAAGACCCTGGGCCGAGATACAAACCCACAACCTTCATGCTGCAGGGCAACAGTGCTAACCACTGCTCCACCGTGCAGCCCGTCAGTTTCTATGGGGTCATTTTTAATCTTTAAAGCACTGTGAGTTGCAATGTTTGTATGAAAATCATTTTATAAATACATTTTGATAACAGATTCCCAGTCATTGTTTTCCAAGGAACAAATATTCTCAAATCTTTCAACCTAAGTTTCGAGTAAAGTTCCAAGTAAACACGAGAGCGTGTCTCTGTATAGAAAACAGCTGGTGTCATGTAGCTCGGGTTAATTAGCCACAGTGTTTAACAGTATTTACTCCATGTCATGCCCTGACACTACATCATCAGGCTCTTGATTGGTTGACACTGAAGTTCAATTTTTTATTTTACGTCAGCGGCAGATGCAAAAACAGTTTTTACGTGCGAACAGTGTTGCGAGTAACGGCGTTTAAGTGTAACGGTGTTCCTGAGTTATTTTTTTAGGTAACACAGTAATCTAACTAATCATTTTTTCCCATTGTTGCAATGCCGTTACAATTACTGGGGCTGTAAAGTGGTGCATTACTTCAGTATGGCTGAATTAAATGCAGCGGCATCAGGCTTTCTGACAGCCACACTTCAGCTGCAGGGAGAGAGCAGGTGTCATTGATGAGCCGTTGTATGTATGATGATGAATGCTTAAGTTAGATTTTCGACAGACATTCATTTCATTAAAGCGGAGATTCCCTCCCTCCAATGCATCAAAGAGACTTGTGCTGAAAGATACGTCGCTCCTGAAGGCTCGCTCCTGAAGGTGGTGGTTTTGGTTAGGGACCACCGTTAAATCTCCATATATCCCAGAAAATACCAGTGAGAACTACACTCAACAAAAATATAAACACAACACCTTTGTTTCTGCTCCCATTTTTCATGAGATGGACTTAAAGATCTAAAATTCATTCCATATACACAATATTACCATTTCTCTCAAACATTGTTCACAAATCAGTCTAAATGTGTGATAGTGAGCACTTCTGCTTTGCTGAGATAATCCATCCCACCTCACAGGTGTGCCACATCAAGATGCTGATCTGACATCATGATTATTGCACAGGTGTACCTTATACTGCCCACAATAAAAGGCCACCCTGGAATGTGCAATTTTTTGCTTTATTGGGGGTCTGGGGACTCAGAACCAGTCAGTATCTGGTGTGACCACCATTTGCCTCATGCAGTGCAACACATCTTCTTCGCATAGAGTTTATCAGATTGTGAATTGTGGCCTGTGGAATGTTGGTCCACTCCTCTTCAATGGCTGTGCGAAGTTGTTGGATATTAGTGGGAACTGGTACATGCTGTCGTATACGCCGGTAAAGCACATCCCAAACATGCTCAATGGGTGACATGTCCGGTGAGTATGCTGGTCATGCAAGAACTTTTCAGCTTCCAAGAATTGTGTACAGATCTTTGCAACATGGGGCCGTGCATTATCTTGCTGAAACATGAGGTGATGTTCATGGATGTACGGCACAACAATGGGCCTCAGGATCTCATCACGGTATCTCTGTGCATTCAAAATGCCATCAATAAAATGCACCTGTGTTCTTCGTCCATAACAGATGCCTGCCCATACCATAACCCCACCACCACCATGGGCCACTCGATCCACAACATTGACATAAGCAAAGCGCTGACCCACACGACGCCACACACGCTGTCTGCCATCTGCCCTGAACAATGTAAACCGAGATTCATCCGTGAAGAGAACACTTCACCATCGTGTCAGACGCCATCGAATGTGAGCATTTGCCCACTCAAGTCTGTTACGGCGACGAGCTGGAGTCAGGTCAAGACCCCGATGAGGACGACGAGCATGCAGTTGAGCTTCCCTGAGACGGTTTCTGACAGTTATGCAAACCAATTGTTTCAGCAGCTGTCAGAGTGGCTGGTCTCAGACGATCTTGGAGGTGAACCTGCAGGATGTGGAGGTCCTGGGCTGTTGTCGTTATACGTGGTCTGCAGTTGTGAGGCCGGTTGGATGTACTGCCATATTCTCTGAAACGCCTTTGGAGACGGCTTATGGTGGAGAAATGAACATTCAATGCATGAGCAACAGATCTGGTTGACATTCCTGCTGTCAGCATGCCAATTGCACGCTCTCTCAATGCTTGTGGCATCTGTGGCAATTTGCTGTGAGACAAAACTGCACATTCCAGGGAGGCCTTTTATTGTGGGCAGTACAAGGTACACCTGTGCACTAATCATGATGTCAGATCAGCATCTTGATGTGGCACACCTGTGAGGTGGGATTGATTATCTCAGTGCCCACTATCACACATTTATACTGATTTGTGAACAATGTTTGAGAGAAATGGTAATATTGTGTATCTGGAATGAATTTTAGATCTTTATGTCCATCTCATGAAAACTGGGAGCAGAAACAAAGGTGTTGCGTTTATATTTCTGTTGAGTGTACTAACAAAATATTCGCGCGGAGGATTTGTTCGAGTGAGGTGTTTGCGGCGCGTGAAAAATTCTGCTCAAGTTGAAAAAGTCTGAACTCCAGCTTCATTTCGCGGCGCGTTAACCAATCAGGGGACAGAGTTTCAGTGATTCTGTGACTGTCATGGAGTCACAGCCTCAGCAGGACATGGAGGAAATACTAATCAACATCGTGGCTAATCACCCCGAGCTACATGACACAAGCAGTTTGCTATACAGAGACAGAAAGAAAAAAAAAACTATTTAGACAGGAATGCTCTTAAGAGGTTTGTGGGTGGCTCTTAAAAGAGCCGTTGTTGCTGTAAAAGCACCTCTCAGCCTTGAAACGGCCTCCTCACCTGGTTTCCTGGTAGCAGATCCCGCACCACGTCCTGCTCATATATTATAAACTTTTACGAGCCGCAGACAGATGGACCGCTGCTCAGCAATGTAGTTGGTGTTTCGGCAGGCGAAGCTTGGACCTTCACGGCACAAACTGGGCGAGCAGGTCACGTTCTCCAGGCGGCGAGGAGCCGGTGTTTATGAGAGGCTCGCTAGTGTTTATGGATCCCTCCGCCGTAGCTAGACTGTATCTGTAGCTCACCAAACCCCCAGTGCAGCGGTCCCAGCTCTACCGGAGGCCAGGCCGAACACGTAATCCACTCTGTCCTCCGTCAGCTCGGTCCATAATCCACTGCTAGCTGCACTGTAGCCCCAGGCTAGCTCCGCTGAAGCCCGGGCCGAACACGCTGTCCTTCGCCAGCTCGGTCCATAATCCTCCGCCAGCTGCACTGTAGCCCCAGCTCTGCTGAAGGCCAGTTCGCGCGTGAAAATACAATATTTGAAGCACGTCAAGTTCGCGTTGTACACGCTTCAAGGTGCGAATGTTCTAGCATCCAGCTGGGGGCATGTGGCGCGTTTTGACGCTTTTGGTGTGGACACAGGGTAAGACTCGTCTTTTCAAGCTTGCCATTTTGACCATATTTATTAAAAATCCTTATATGACTTGTTCAAGACTTGTCATCAGCCTCTGCTTTCAGAACTACCTGCTGTTTGCTCACTCTCATCTTTGTTTTAAACTCACCCTATTTAAATTGAGTACAACTCCTTTATTTATACTTTGGTCTTTAATTTAAGTCAACCAAGTGGACCCATTATTGTTTTTAACCACAAACTCAACCATATTTTTTCTTTGATTTGATCTCAAGTAACAATTGAATCAACTCGGACCAAAAGATTATGTTTATTTCAGCCTGACCTCACCATTCCACTAGTTTCTGAATCGAGTCTAGTTTATTTACCTTCATTAATCCAGATGTAATGTGTACCCTATTTTCAAGCATTGGTCTCTAAAGAGTCCAGTATTTTATTCCCCAAGAGTTTCATTTCTTAAATTATTCCTTCCAGCGTCATGTTATCATGACAAAATAATTTATTCTATCCTTCCCACTGATAAATTAATAAACCATACTTAATTAGAATGAGTTTTTAAGACTGTACTGCAGTTTCTGTTATCAGAGAACTTTGCTTTGTTTTAGGAATTCATCTTTTGTTTTTCTCTACAGAAAAACACTAGGATTGTTCAAAGTGCTCTATTTATCTCTTTCTTTGCTCCATTAATTTCTATCAAATTGTTTTTTTTATTCTAGTAGATTCATAAGCATCTATCTATTCTACACAAAAACCTCCTAGAACATTAAATATTCTGAAGCTCCCCCCTTTTCAAAATCTCACGGTTAACATGACATTTGACAAAAACACCTTTTAAAATCTTCTTAGGTTAACATGGGAATATCTCATATACTACAACCAAGCACCAAAAACCACATTAAGCCATATAATACCAGCTCCCCATTCATTGTAAAACATCCTAGGTAGAATTCATAAGGAATTTAAAATACACCCTTGTGATCACAGAACTGTTCTCACCTCTCTACTCCTCCAGAGGCAAGGCAAGGCAATTTTACTTATATAGCACATTTTCAACACAAATTAATTCAAGGTGCTTTACATGATTCAGTGATAATGATACCAAATACATGATTAGAATAGCATGATTAGAAAAACATTAGTTAAACACACAGGTTTAACAGATAGACACAATCAATCAATGAGAAAAGATGTTGTAAGGAACAAATGTATGCAATCAATATAGATAAAAAAATGATAAAACCTGTGAGGCCGCTGAGTCAGAGCTGCCTGAAGCCAGCAGAACATATAGTAGCAAACAAGCACGCATAGCCTAGCGCTAGCATCGATGCTAAGTAGCTTCGGAGGGAACTACCTCAGCTTTTGTTTCCTTATTCACGGTGTGTTTAAAAGATATACAGGTGCTGGCCAGTAAATTAGAATATCATCAAAAAGTTGAATTATTTCACTAATTCCATTCAAAACGTGAAACTTTTACATTATATTCATGCAATACACACAGACCAATGTATTTCCAATGTTTATTTCTTTTAATTTTGATATTTATAAGTGACAACTAATGAAAACTCCAAATTTGGTATCTCAAAAAATTAGAATATTTTAAAGGCCAATGAAAAAAAATGTTTTTTTTTAAATGTTGGCCAACTGAAAAGAATGAACATGAAAAGAATGTGCATGTATAGCACTCAATACTTAGTCGGGGCTCCTTTTGCCTCAATCACTGCAGTAATGCGGCGTGGCATGGACTCGATCAGTCTGTGGCACTGCTCAGGTGTTATGAGAGCCCAGGTTGCTCTGATAGTCGTCTTCAGCTCCTCTGCATTGTTGGGTCTAGCGTATTGCATCTTCCGCTTCACAATACCCCATAGATTTTCTATGGGGTTAAGGTCAGGCGAGTTTGCTGGCCAATCAAGGACAGGGATACCATGGTCCTTGAACCAGGTACTGGTGGTTTTGGCACTGTGTGCAGGTGCCAAGTCCTGTTGAAAAGTGAAGTCTGCATCCCCATAAAGTTGGTCAGCAGCAGGAAGCATGAAGTGCTCTAAAACTTCCTGGTAGACGGCTGCATTGACCTTGGACCTCAGGAAACAGAGTGGGCCAACACCGGCAGATGACATGGCACCCCACACCATCACTGACGGTGGAAACTTTACACTGGACCTCATGCAACGTGGATTCTGTGCTTCTCCGCTCTTCCTCCAGACTCTGGGTCCTTGATTTCCAAAGGAAATGCAAAAATTGCTTTCATCAGAAAACATAACTTTGGACCACTCAGCAGCAGTCCAGTCCTTTTTGTCCTTGGCCCAGGCGAGACGCTTCTTACGCTGTTTCTTGTTCAAGAGTGGCTTGACACACGGAATGCGACAGCTGAATCCCATGTCTTTCATGAGTCTCTTCGTGGTGGTTCTTGAAGCGCTGACTCCAGCTGCAGTCCACTCTTTGTGGATCTCCCCCACATTTTTGAATGGGTTTGTCGTCACAATTCTCTGCAGGGTGCGGTTATCCCTAGAGCTTGTACACTTTTTTCTACCACATTTTTTCCGTCCCTTCGCCTGTCTGTTAATGTGCTTGGACACAGAGCTCTGCAAACAGCCAGCTTCTTTAGCAATCACCTTTTGTGTCTTGCCCTCCTTGTACAAGGTGTCAATGGTCGTCTTTTGGACAGCTGTTAAGTCAGAAGTCTTCCCCATGATTGTGGAGCCTTCAGAACAAGACTGAGGGACCTTTTAAAGGCCTTTGCAGGTGTTTTGAGTTAATCAGCTGATTAGAGTGGCACCAGGTGTCTTCTATATTGAGCCTTTTCAGAATATTCTAATTTTCTGAGATACTGAATTTGGTGTTTTCATTAGCTGTCAGTTGTAATAATAAAAATGAAAATTAATAAACACTTGAAATATATCACTATGTGTGGAAGAAAAGCATACAGTATACAAGTTTCACGTTTTGAATGGAATTACTGAAATAATTCAACTTTTTGATGATATTCTAATTTACTGGCCAGCAACTGTAGCTTATAACTTATGGCTTTAAACCACTTCAACGTTGTGGTGCTCCAAAGTGCGATATATGGATTTCAGCTTCCTCTGTTTCTCTCAGAATGCTTCTGTGTGCACATAGCACATAAATGAGCAGTTTCAACTCGTCACGTGGCGGGGCGAGTGTGTCAGAGAGTGAGGGCGTCTCTGTGAGACCGTGCCTGTGACATAGATAATGGAAAAGATGTACCACTATCAGCCATTCACAAAATTCAAATTCAGTACCTCACGATTACCATGAGGGGCAGCACTAAGACGTTTTTAGACCAAAAAATGTAGAATTTAACAAGTTAGCACGCAAATGTCAAAAAATGCCCTGAAACTGAAAGATTGCATTGGTAAAGAGCCATTTATACAGTGTATAAGCAAAAAAAAGGTTGTTTTGGGGTTTACTTACACTTTAAGTTTATTAATTCATTTTGGTTAGTTCTATATCTATTTATTATTTTTCAAATGAGACCTTACATACATTGTGAATGTGATTGTGGAGTTCAAACCAAAAATTCAATTTATTTCTCCTATATGTAATTTTTAAAAAGAGCAACTGCATCTAGATTTGTCCTTTATTTACACTGAAATTTGTAGGTTTTTTATTTGTGGTCATATATAGGAATGGTGATTCATTCTCAGCTACCCTTTGATTAATTAGATCAAAATGTATTATATTTGAACAGCCCTACTAAAAATAGAAAATAAGAGGGTTTTTAGACGAAGTTTGTATGTTTTCCGTTCTTTAAGCACTGTTTCGAGCACCGTTTAAGCACCGGCACGTTCCAAAAATACCGGTTTGGCATCGGTATCGGATAAAACCCAAACGATACCCATCCCTAATTCTAACCCCATTAGATGGAAACTTATCTGATGCAGTAATATAAGATTGTCCCATTCTGGTCCAGGACCAAGCCCCCCCTTTTCTAAGAAGAAAAAAACAATACCATTGAAAAACAATGCCATTGTAATGCACAACGCTTAATATTAGGGCCCACATGGTTTTTGTTTTTGCAGAAAACGAAATGATGTTTTTGTTGGTCCTTTTATTAAAACAAACATCACTGGCTATTTTCTCACTGGTTCTGTATCTAATCAGTTGGCCTTTAATTTACAGCATCTATTTTTCCCAGTCTTAAAAAGCGTTTGTTTGAAAGCCCAATGTGTTTACTTTTTTCTTACTTTTTCAATGAATTAAGCTATATTTTAATCTTTTAATTTTATTGTAATAACCTAGGGAGTATATTTTGAAAAAAGATTTCCAATGTGCATTTGGTGACAAAGAAACAAAACAGTGCTTCCTCTGTATGTCAAATAGTGATTTTCACAGACACAGGGCCACACTGCCCTGAGGCCTGTTTATCCACTAAAACTGCCAAGGTTGTGTCACGGTCAAATGACTACCAAAAGTTGATTGACCTTATGACATTTTGTTAGGCACTTAACCGTTTAGCATCAGTAGCAGCAATTTGTGCTCATTCACATCATAAGGGTCGTCAAGCCTTCAGTTACAAGTGGCATCACTGCAGCTCTTTGATCAGCTGAGCATGACTTCACATGGTTGGAATATGTAGATTGTTTTGCTTTCATTCTTTCATTCTTTCTTACTTCAAATAAAAGATATATCTGCTGGTTCAAAGTTGTGCATGTTCCAAACACTGAGCCGTCGATCAAAATCTTTTATCGTTGGCTTTCCAGTTGAACTATCATAACTAAAAGAAATGAAGTGGTTGTGAGGAGGAGGGATATGAAGAGTTAAGGGAACTGCAGTAGTGGTGGTGGGGGTGTGGTGCTGTGTGTGCATTTGTCTGTTTGTGTGTGTGTGTTGGGGGGTGTCCTTTTGATCTTTTCAGGGCAGCAAAGAGGGAGGGAGCCACTGGCAAACACATTTAGCTTGTAATTGTTCAGATCAGACTGACAGTCAGTCTTGCAAATGCATGGACAAACAAAAGTTTACAGCTCCAGTTGGAAAAGTCAACAGGTCCCACATAAGGCTTGTACATAAAAAAAATAAACTGTGGTAGAAAAGCTTGGCTTTGATCAGCTGTTTGCATTTCAATTATCCAGCATGCTCCAACTGATTCATCTATCCTTTCTGACCTGTAAATAGTGTATGTATTCATCCTCAGACCCATCCTTCTGTTACCTGTCACTCCATGGTTGTTTATGATGGTGATAGCGCACGCTAGACCTAAGCATGAACGCGCATGACGCCATTAGACATGCTGCCCTGGAAAGCAGTCAAGAAATTTGCTTTTCCAACCTGAACATTTGCTATTTAAGTGAATTTACAGTCATGAAGAGGCAGCCACGGTGAAAAGGCCAGGGCTCATTGTACTGACCAGGGCATTGCTGGAGCATGCATGAGAAGAAATTTTATTATTTCTTTTGTGTGTGTGTGTGGTTAAACTTATTTATAGTCCCTTTAAAATAAACTTTGATGATGATCATCATTATATATGAAAACTGAAGCCAGGACCTGCTTTACTCAATATGAATTAATTTGATTTGCAATTTTCTCTTTAATGCTTTGTCTTAACATTTTGTAGATGTATTTTAAACCTTGCAATTTATCTTTTTGATTAATCATAAATAGGCTTTTAATGTTGTATTTAGTATGTATAGGCTTTCTTTTTTATGAACTTAGCTTCTGTTTCATACGAGTCTAAGTGAATTTAATAGGAACTATTAACCAATAATAAATGGTAATTTATGATTTTTAAACTACTTTGCCTTGAACAGTTTATGATTAATAAATTTTGCATAATTAAAAACACAATAAAGCCAATGCTAATTTAAAATAAAAATGAACAAAAATAAAACAAAATAAAATGAATAAAAATGAAAATAAACTTAGTTAACAACATATTCTATATTTATCAGAACTCTTAATTATATGTTCACATGAATAACTGATGATCACTCATAGTTGATGTTTATTTTGTGTTAGTCAACCTGGGATTGTCAGAAAGTGTTGGATATGGTTCTCTGTAGTTATATTTGCAACACAGAACTGAGCTCAGCAGTGTTTGTCACTCTTGCTCCTCTTTTGCGTTGAAACCTATAAAAACATGATGAACAGACTGTACAAAACAATAAACTATATAATATTAAAATTCAAGAATCCATCAAGTCTTTATGGAGCAAACAAAGGTTTCTTTGGAAATTTCCAATGTTCCTTAGTGTTTCACATTGAACACAAGTCACTCAAAGCTAGAATTGCTTTTTGATGAGGGTAGCTTCTGTGTCAGCCTGAGGCATTCAGAGCTGGTTTAGGGAGACAGGGTCGCGGGCTCTGGTCACCGCTACTATAACAACCTCCACAGGGGAGGTCGAGGTGGGGGGTTAAATTGCTCTATACACAAATAAAGAAGGTTGTTCTGTTTGTTTTTTTGGGGTTAAGTACGATGGTTGAGGATCAATAAAATGGATGAAAGCTGGTTTACACTCAGCTATCCTGACCATAATTGCTCCACATTTGCATGGCGGCATTGGCAACACAGAAGGTGTGATTTTTCCCACAACTCAGTTCTTGTCTGAGGCTGACTTTACACTATAGCCCGGTTTGGAGGCCGTAACGGTTATGGCAACCCTATTTAGTGTCACTCCAATCAAGCTCTACAAAAATCTGGTTTCAGAACACACCTCTTTAAACTCTAGATTTGTATTTTATTCTATTCTTTTCCTTATATTTCAGGCTCTATCATACTATTTACTGTTTCTCTATTTAACCTCTTTTTTCTAAAAAATGTGATCTTCCAAAAATGCTGACATGGATCCGGTCTCAGTGTATTGTATGATAAGTCCTCAGGGACAAATCCCTTAGTTAATCCAATGTGGAAGGATTTAAGTGGATTAATGTCAAGTATTGTCAAGACTGTTTGATTTAGTGCTTTAGGTTAGAAGGGCTGTGATAGCTGACAGGTTTAATTCACTCTTCCCTGGAAAATAAAAGCAGGATGGTCATTGTCTTTGCATGTATCCTTGTAATATAACACAGAATGTTTAACTTTAGTATTATAATTGATTTTTTGTTTGTTAGCTTAAAAAAACCCTTAAGATTTTTTTTCTTTGGAGAAAATTTTTACTACTAAAATTATCTAAGGGCTAAAGTCAACTTTGTTCACTTAAAAATCAAATCAAATACAGAAACATTTGAATAGGTTCAGCTGGATGACTGCAACTCACCATTCAAAGGTATAGGCAATACCTGAAACAATTGTTAACATAAATTGGTTGCAACTTAAGCATTCATGTTTTACGCTGTACATTATTCATATAGTGGGGCAAAAAAAGTATTTGGTCGCCACAGTTTGTGTAAGTTTGTCTGAGAGAGGTCTATAATTTTCATCATAGTTACCCTTCAACTGTGAGAGATAGAATGTAAAAAACAACACAAACAAACAAAAAACCTAATACAAATCCAGAGAATCACACTTTATGATTTTTTTAAGCAAATGTATTTGTATAAATGAAAAAAATTTTTTTGTCAATAACAAAATACTTCCTGTGCCATTAATAGAAAAGTTGTCCAAAATCATATTTTACTAATATTATCACTGAGTACTCAATGGCAATCATCGAGTTTTATACAACAATCTCAACATAGTTCTTTCCACTCAAGACTCTCCCCATCTTAATTTCTCTGAGTTGTGCACCTGATTCTGAAACTTCTTCTTGACAAAAATAATTAATATTAGGGCCCAGATTGCGCCCCTGTCTGATGTTCAACTTGCCCAGCCTATTTTTCAGCATTCACTTGATCATTTTCACCCAATTTCTCTGAACTCTCTCCAAGACATGCTGTCTGAGCTGAAACCTTTTAGTTCGCTGATTGACCCGAGGCCTCCAAATGCCTTAATTTTACAAAGTTTATATTCTCTTTTTGGACTTACACACGTCTCGGAAGTGCTTCCTGATTGTCTTCCTGGCGAATATGGGGGCTTAACAATAAAAAAATAATAAAAAGCTGACAAATCTTCCGGTGTAGTCTTCCTTTTTATTATTGTTTTATTGTTAAGCAAAAAAACACATTATAATTGTCTTCCAGCCCAAATTGGCCCGGAAGGAGAATTTTTTTTAATTTTACCATGTTTATACTCAGTCCAAGAAGAATATAAATATGGTAAAATTAAGGAGTCTGAGGCAGACTAAAGCCCAATTTATGCTTCTCCGACCGCAAATTTGCACTCAGGTGCAGACGTATTGATGTTTTTCGTTTTTTCTATCAGCGGCCTTTGACACAACAGATCATGTGATCCTATTGATGCAATTGAACCAGTTAGTTGGGATCCAATGAGGTGCTCTTTGCTGGTTCAACTCTTATTTCCAAGAAAAGAGTTTTGATGCAATGATGGATGACTGCTCCTCCTCCTGGACTTCTTCCCATTGTGGTTTCCCCCGTGGTTCTGTTATTGGTCCCCTTTTTTATTTATTTATATATTTTACCTCTGGCTGTAAGTTTCAAAAAACTCCAAGTTATCTATCACCTCTAAAGCCTAGTTTATGCTTCTCCGACCACAAATTTGCACTCAGATGCAGACGTATTGACGGAGACGTTTTCTCTTTATAGTACACCGCTCTTCCACTCCATTCTCTATTGTTTTGCTCAACCAGGACAGCAGGGGGTGCTATACGTTTTCCTGGCGTCTCTGCCTACTTCACACAGCGCCGCTTCTGTTTTTTTCTAGGCTTGTGAACACATTTCTTCCTCGAGGAGCAATCAACGACAGAAAGTAAGTTTTAATTAAGCTGTAAAGCTTTTTACTAGAAGTGCGGATTACAGAATACTCTAGAACCACATGGAAAAAAAACACAGCAGCTGTTTTTTGTTGTTTTCCTACACCTCTTTTTGTTCAAAATTGGGAAAGGAACAGATTAGATAAGTTATAATTTCAATATAAAGCATGTAGTGGCCAAAGACTGCATTAACTACTGATTACAGCGACTATAGAGCCCCGTTCTGGTGAAGCGATCTCTGGTTGTTAGTGAAACTGACCAGTCAGATGAATACACTCTCCGTCGACTAAGACGGATAGTTAAAATTTGGGCCTCTACTCCGTGCGTAGGTGACGGAGAGCTCTTGCATTGACAGTAGGGCTGGGCGATATAGAAAAAAAGCTTATCGATAAAAAAAACAGTCATATTGATCGATATCGATAATTATCGATAAAAAAATCACATAATGTAAAAACTATATTTTAAGTGCCCAGTCATTTTGTTATTCTTCATTGAACTAATTTTAACTAAGAATTAAATTCATTAAATTTTCAAACACTTCTTTTTATCATAAGTTTGTAAGACAGAAACAAACCAAGAGACCTGAGTAACATCAGTAAATACAAAGAAAAGTAATATTATTAACATATATATATATATATATATATATATATATATATATATTTATATATATATATATATATATATATATATATATATATATATATATATTTATCATGTTAGTAATTTAAATTAAAGGCTTATTTTTATTCTTTTTAATCTTTTAAACATTTATGACACTTTATAATATTAATGGATGAAACCTTTAAAGTAGTTTGTCAATAAAGTTTTGTCAAATTCTCTTCAGCTGTAGGCTAAAGCTAACTAGTTACTCACCAGTGTTGATGGGCTCCAACACTACAGCTCAGTCACTGAGAGCTGAAGCCAGCAGGTCTATCCAACCCCTGATGTGTTTTTTTAAGCGTTTTTTCGCTTCTGAGGACCGAGAGCAGAACCGAGGGGAGATTTTAACAGCCACAGATGTTAGCAACGCGACGCACCTGGGTACGTTTCCTGTGTTTCTGTAAGAGATTCGTAGCGAGCTGGAGAGGGAAGTCCTGCTTAAAACAGCTGACCTTAGTTTTATATTTCGTTCATTTTTGCTACGTTTAGTGTTTTAGTGTATCGAGGATCGGTTCAAAACGGGACGTAACCTTTACCGCAGCTACTGAAACATTTATCCGGGACAACGTCCTCTGCTGCTTCTTTGTTGTTACGTCTGAGCGCCGAAGCTAAGGTTAAATTCTGTTTCAGCTCAAATCATTTCATCCTTTTTGTGGTTTGAAAGGAGAGAGGGTGGCTGACAGAGCTGTGTGGGTCATTGTTAATGATTCGTTTGGATTAAGTAATGATTGTTGTATTAAGCTGCCTGATAGGGTATAATGAAAAAACGAGGGGGAACTTTTTGTTTCTATCGAACTTTTTTATCGATCCCCTTTTTTTTCTATCGCACCACAAATCTATCATCGATATATATTGCTATCGAATTATTGCCCAGCCTTAGTTGACAGATAATGGCGTTGCGTCAATCCGTCTCCGTCGAAACGCAGAAGCATAAACTAGGCTTAAGCGGAGAATTGCCAGCTTTATGATTCCCTAAAAACCCATGATCCTGTGCAGCCTTTCATTGACTGTCTTACAAATGTAATGTCCTAGTTTTCTGCGAAATCTCTCCATCTAAATGACTCAAAGACCGAGCTGATTCCCCTAGTTCTCCTTCAGCCCTTAAGCTGGACCTTTCTCTTTTCTCGTCCACTATAAAATCCACCATTACCAACCTTGAGGGCATAATGGACCCCTCAATGAAAATGGACCAAGCAGTCAAATCCTGCTTTTTTCACCTCAGATCACTTGACAAACTGAAATCTACTTTAAAGAGGCAGGACCTTAAGTCAGTGGTCCATGCCTTCATCACCTCTAACTATGACTCTAACTCAGTTCTTTATGGTGTTAATTTGTCTTCTCTTGCCCGTCTTCAACTTGTTTAGAATACGGCACGTTTCCTGACTGGTACTGGTCGGCTGCAACATATTACACCAGTTTTTGCACAGTTGCATTAGGTTCTATTTCACTACTGGATAAATTCAAAATTGTATCATTTGCCTTTGTATCGCTCCATGCTTTGGCACCTCTCTATTTGTCCCAGCTGCTCAGTTCTTATGTTCCTACGTGGACCCTTAGATCCTCGATCAACACCTGCTGCTTGTCCCCACAGCTTGCATTAAAGCCTGTGGCAAAAGTTTCTTCCCGATTTGTGCTTCAAATCTTTGGAACCAATTGCCGTTTGCAATCAGATTTGCCCCATCTGTTCATACCTTTAACTCTCATTTGAAAACCTATTTTTATTCTTTAGCTCTTAACTTTGAGTAACTTCTGTCTTAGTTTTTATTCGGTTTTATCATTATTCGGTCAATTATTATTTGTATTTCTGATTGCTCTGTCCTTTACCTTTTTTCCTATTAGCGTTCTATTGATTTTATTTCTGTTTTAAATCAAATGTCTTTTGTCCAGCACTTTGGTCGGCTCCCATGCCATTTTCAAATGTGCTATATAAATAATCTTGTATGGTGTGGTATAATTTTTACAGTCCCATGCTTCACAGTAGGTATGGTGTTCTTGGGATGCAACTCAGCATTGTTTCCTCTCCAAACATAGCGAGTTGAGTTTGTACAAGTGAACTTGCCATGTTTGGCAAGCTTTAAATGGGCCTGGATATGTGCTGGCTTAAGCAGGGGGACTTTTTGAGTACTGCAGATCTTTAGACCTTGATGATGTAGTTCGTTTTAACAGTAACCTTTGTTACAGTGATCCCAGCTCTCTTCAAGTCATTGACCAGTTTCCCTTGGTTAGGTCTAAGCTCACTGTTATCATGTGTAGATCATGTGTATCACACAAGGTTAGATCTTGCATGGAAGGTCAGTGATCTTTTATTCCATTTTCAAGTAATTGCTTTACAGAATATATCTTCTCACCAAGTTGCTTGCCTATCATAGATAGCAAGCAACTTCGTAGATAGGCAAGCAAATATTGTATACCTCAGTCTTGCAGAGGTTTACAATCTTGTCCCTGGTGTCATTGGATACAAGGTCGTATTGAGGACATCACGGTCTAGACATTACTACGTTTTGCTGTGTATTTAATGTAAAATAATCTAAAAATGGACTTCATACTCTCTTTGCTGTAATCTGGGTTTACGGTGAAAGCTTAGGCACAACGGACAAGGGCTAGCTATGAGTGGAAAACGTCATCCACTCTTTTTCTGTTGATTCTCTGTTTTATCTGCCGTTACAGCCATTTAGCCATTTAATATGCTGGAACATGTTTTTCTGAGCCATCTTTAAACGCACCTTAAGCATACCCATGCGCAGTTATCATTGGATCGACAAGATGAGCAGAGCAGCATGCTGAGCAAATCAGCCAGAGTCAGCAAAAGACAGAAAATGCCAAAAAATATTGCAGTTTTTTTACAAAAAAGTTTTGAGTTGAGTTATGCTGTTGAATGCAGGAAATGTTAGCTAAATGACACCTGGTTAATACATACCAGTATAACAGGTTAAACTGGTTAACAACACAATACTCATGTTACCTATGTTACTTCCCTTGCTAGTTAGTTCTTGCTAGGAATAAACCCAATTCTGGTTCATTTTTGTGCAGAAATCATTGCCACGATAAACAAAGCAGGGTCAGGAAGGGTAAACACAGGTGAAAAGACAATATAAGTGCCTGAAAAAAATATTTTCAAGGGTTATTTCCACATTCATAGCCGTCATGTAAGCCGAGGACACATTTCCCCAACTTTGCAAAGACAGCGGAATGTTCTTGCTTTCTAGGTCTCCAGCGCTGCCAGGGAGAGATTTTTGTGTTGCTTCATTTGTGATTAAGGACTGGAAGACAGGTGAGGCCAGAATCTGGGGAAAGTATTTTGTTTCTGCACAACAACTCCTGCATCAAATAAAATTTAAAGGGCTTATATCATGGAAAATCAAGTTTCTGGGGATTTCGATAATCTGGTAGTGCAATTCTCTCATAAAACCCCCCACCAGAGCTGTTTTTGGCTTCATTCACACATGTCTACATTTTCCTCCTTAATCCTGCTCTACTAGCAGCTGCACCACCCTCTCTTAGAAAACGAGTGAGTGTTCAAATTGTGACGTATTTTACATCACTAAGTGAAAACAAGCAACTGCTAATGCACAGAGAGCAGCCTACCTCTGGTAGAGTTGCAAATGCACCCTCCCCCTTCTCAAAGTTCATAGCAGCTCCGTTTTTTGGCAGCTGGAAATACTATTTTTGTTGGAATTTTACTTTCTCTGTGAAAATGCCAATTTGGCTGCAAAGTTTACAGGACTTTATTCTACATTCCTAAAGAACAGCGGCTGGATCAAAGAACAAAGATGCCTGATGGTCAGAGAAGTAAGTGGGTACATGCTAATGCTAATGTGTGTTACCCATTTATCAAGCTGCTTATTAAACCTTTAACAGCATTGTGTGGTTAATTAATTGATCTGTAGCATCTCAGAATTTTCAGTAAACGGGTACAAACAAGACCCATGACTTTTTTATATCCTGGGCTGGAAAGATTAGCTTACTGGATTTAGATGTGTTAGTTTGAGGTCCGTCTATACCTGGTAGATTTTGCAGCTGAAATAAGCTTTGTTGACTCCGTTTTTTACAAAAAATAGATAAACCAAATGTCCAAGCCCTTAATAGAACAGCGTTTCATTGTGTCACTTGGTGCACTTCAAATTCACTGTAAGACACCAGGTCAAGTTAAGTCTCTACCCGTTTTTCTCACTCAGAGCAGCACTGTGCTCACGGTCGTGGGAGAGGAGGGGAGCCGGGGAGGGGGGCAGGAGGGGTTATAGAGAAACGAGCCAGGTTACTTCGTGCTCCAACATTAACTACAGGATACAAGTTAAATTTTAGGACAAATTCATTCTATATAACACCAATGGTAATATTTTATCATATATATGTCTATCCCAGAATTTGAAAGCTGTAAAATAGCATGATATAGTCCCTTTAACTGTGTAATATTCCTAATAAATAAAAGGGACATAATTCATTGCAATATAATTATACAATCAATCAGGGGTGGTGTTATTTTCTGTCATTATTTTTTTAAACTAATAGAAAAGCTAAAGGTTGTGCTTCATCAGCTGCAGATTTCTAGTCATTTTCAACTTTGTTCACAGAGATTAAAAAACTGAATAAGTAAAAAAAAATTTCCAATGAAAACGCCTGAGCAACATCTCACACCTAAACACTGTACTCGCTGCAATATTATCCAGTTTCAGCGGTGTGCGGAGTGATGCATGGACCAAAACACAGTCCCTTTTAAATGCAACGATATTTATTGAGGTGCTGCTGGTGATGGTGTGGATGATGAAGGTAATGATGGTGATGACAGGAATAAGGAGACAGAACAACCAGGTGGGAAACAGCAGGTAACAGCGGATAACACACCATGGAGATGAAAAGGTCAAAAATGATCCGGCACTGAGTGAAGGGAAGTGACAAGTTATAAAGGCATGAGGTAAGGAAGATCAGGTGTGGTTGATTGGAGAGACAGATGAGAATGCTGATGAGGAGACTGAGTGAATGAGGCAGCATGACATCCAGGAACTGAAAGTACCTTTGAGATTTATGGAGGCTTTGGAGCGCTTAGCTCAGGTGGAAAAAGACCGGTGGATTTTATCCACTGATCAAGGATAAACTCAGGCAGTGGATTTCCTCCTGCTGTAGCAATCAAGAAAGTTTTGTGTTTTAAGGTTCTTGACTATTGACAGATCAAGGTTTTCTCCCCATTACATGTTTTGACAGCTACCAAAACATAAGGTAAAGAAGGGTAATCTGTTGATAATCAAGAATCTTAAAACAAATGTTACAAAAAAGACAGAATGGGCGACTGTGGCTCAGTGGTAGAGTAGTTGGCTTGCAATCGGAGGGTCGTAGGTTCGATTCCAGCTTCCTCCAGTCACATGTTGATGTGCCCCTGGGCAAGGCACTTAACCCCCAAATTCTACATTGTCCTACCGAGCCATGTTGGGTGTCGGTGTATGAATGCAAGTGTGAATGGGTGAATGTGGCTTCAATGTAAAGCGCTTTGAGTGGTCAGTAAGACTAGAAAAGCGCTATATAAGTTCAGTCCATTTACAATGAACACCATAATACTATTAAAAGGGAAGTCCTTGCTCAGAGAAGAGTGGCCTTTTTTATTACAGTGCAGTATATGATGACTAGAGTGGATTTAGCCTCTCACAAGCAGGTGCGCAACTGACTTCCATGGACCATGAACAAACAGCAGGTAAAATGTTCATCTGCTCCATCCATGAGGGCATGATGGAGAATCTTTGTTCATCGTCTAAGAATTGAATATTTAACGGGGGGGGTATTATGCTTCTTTCAGGCACATAGTACCATTCTATAGCACACACAAATAAAATTCTTAACTTAAGACTGTCTGAAAATCCTGGATATATCGAAATCCACCTTAGAGAAAATTTCTTCTCATTACTTCTGTATTTGACGCCTTGATTTTCGCCTGTCTCTCTCTCTCTAAGAATTCCTACCCTTTCTCACACTCCCTCTTCAGATTCTCATACACCTTATATGTATCATCAAAGCATGCACATGGAGTCGGACTAGGAAATTGTTAACAGAACTTTTCTGTGTGTTGCATTTTACTATTTAGAAAAAAATACATACATTTTACATTGGTGAACAATGACAACACAGGACATCATAAAGCCTAATTTATACTTCTCCAACAACGAATTTGCACTCCGACACAGACCTATTGATGGAGACGCTTTTCGTTTATGGTTCTCTGTTTATTTATCTCCGCTCTCCATTGATTTTTCTGTTACAAAGGAGTGTTACCAGGACAGCAGGGGGTACTAACTTCTTCATGTCGGCTTCTGCCACCCATTGCAGCGTACTTACTGTTTTTTCCTTCAGTCTGTGAACACATTTCCCCCTCAAGGAACAATGGAAGGCAGAAAGTAAGTTTTGATTAAACTGTAAAGCTTTTTAATAGAAGTGCTCTGAAAACACACAAACAGAACACAGCAGCATTTTTTGTTGTTTTCCTACACCTCCTTGTGTTCAAAATCGCCAAACAACCAGATTAAAGTGTAGTCGGATTTTTGAGATTCTTAATAAATGAGAGAGATTCCTTTAAACGTTTGGAGGTTTTAATATGATTTGAATTTATCGTACAGGAGGACAGCAACACATCACAGTAAATGTGGAATACTGACCTGTCTCAGTCTCACAATAACAAGCTTATATTATTACTAGCAATCTTGGTCTATCTATTCTACTCGATAAAGTACAACTCTCAAGATGAAAATCAGAGACTTTGTGACGCCTTCCTCTTAGATTAGAAAGCTGAGATCTTTGTGTATCTTTAAGGATGCCCGGTTGAAGAACCATCTCCATGGTAACACAGGATGGGGACTATCATTATCAAAACTCTCCAAACATGTCCTGGGTAAAGACGTCACTTAATAAGACTAGTCATTCAAACTGATACTACAACATTAAGTAAACCAGGTCACAGTTGATTACAAAGTACAGAAAGTACATAACATTAAATTCTTTCTACCACAAGAGAAATTATCCATTTAATATTAAGCATGTAGTGGCCACATCAGGGCCACTGCTGTCCAAATGCAAGGTATGCAGAGTGTGTAGGGCCTCAGTACCTGGGGATGGGCCCCCAAAAAATGATTATATAGTTGAGTTATTACAGTAGCTGAATGATCAGAAAATACATAAATTAGTTGCCCACCATTGAGTTTTTTCTTAGTTATGTAACCTATCAGTCAAAATTCGGGCAAAATACCTATTCTTATAATTTACAAAAAAACCTCCTAACGGTACAGTCCAAATGTTTACAGTAAAGGACATTTCCGAACAGATTCTGGACTCCATCCAACATCACCCATTCGTGAGTAGAGTTATTATTCATGCTGGCACCAATGACATTCACAAACAGCAGTCTGAGCTCTTAAAGCGGGATTTTATTTATCTTTTAAATCTTTTGAAAGACAAACTTCTATCTGTTTTTATTTCTGGCCTCACTCCGATCATCGGCAGAGGAATAAGTCGTTTCAGCAGGCTCCTGTCTCTAAACACCTGGCTTTCCTCTGCCACTGTGATGCACAATATTGGTTTTATAGACAATTTTAACATTTTCTGGGGCAGGAGTCAATTGTTTTGGGCAGATGGACAACATTTAAACGGAGAAGGCACACGCATGCTAGCACTAAGCCTGGCATACCCTCGCTCACCCCTGTCCCCTGCACCGGCCCCAGCTCCTCCTGCCCTCTCTGCCCCATCCACCACATCCTGATGTGCAGCTGGTCCTTGTTCCTATAAACTCAAGCCTGATTTTAACATTAACTCACATATCGGACATGGACCTTGTCCCACTTCATTCATACCTGTTATTATCTGCAGAGAGCGAACAAATAATCATAAAATACTTATAAAAAGTGGAACTGCTTTTATAAATTATAAAACTCTTTCCACCAAACCTGTTTTATTTGATAATTTTACCACTTTTGAATACACTGCTTTTTTTACACAACTCCTGTGAAGGATCATTTTAGCTTGTGATGTGAATCTACGTATAGATAACCTTTTAGATCCTTTATCAACAGATTTTAAAAATATTTTTAAATATATGGATTTTAGCCAGCATGTCATGCAGCCGACTCACAACAGAGGACACACCCTGGACTTGGTCATCACATATGGCCTGTCCACCAGTGTGTCCTCTGTTGTTGACTTGGCTGTGTCTGACCACTACTGTGTGTTTTTCCAAATCACAAGTTTTATCCAATTAGAAACCTCTTTGACAACTGTCAGGAAGCGTCATCTAACCCCTGAAGTGGCTGCAGGTTTTCTTGAAGCTTTTAAAAAGTTCCCTCCTGTACCTCTACCTGCCCCCTGTGATTTTATTGTGAATGATGTAGGCTTAAATCTGCTGGCTCCATTTAAAGTTGTAAACATACATTACCACGTACAGTACCATGGAGAAATGAAGCTCTTAAAAAATTTAAGAGGAGCTGCAGGGTGGCAGAAAGGAAATCAAGGAAAAATTAAATCACAATAAATCATCAGATATACATAGAACATCTAAAATTATACAATAGCGCTTTAAGAAATTCCAGAAATACATACTTATCCAGAATTATCTCAGAACATAAAAATAATCCCAAAATTCTGTTTTCCACCAATGACAACATTCTTAATCATACCTCTTATACTTTTCAGAAACCCCCCTCAAACACTCTCTGTGAGGAGTTTGCAGACCACTTCAGAGGGAAGGTAGACACCATCAGAGGTATTATTTTATCCTCTCAAACTAACATGGTTTTAGACAAATCTGAGTGTCTGCCTTCACCAGAGGAAACACTGGACAGTTTTGTCCTGGTAGAAGCTGGGACCCTTGATAAAGTTTTCTCCTCAGTGAGGCCAACCACAAGCGCCGTGACAGAACTCGATCAAAATGACCCTATTCCCGTCCGGTTTTTAAGCAATTTTATGGTTCTTTTAAAGATGAGATTTTAAACTGTATGAATTGCTCCTTTCAGACTGGGTTTTTTCCTGTTGGCGGTAATGAGGCTCCAGCTGAAGAAGAGCAATTTAGATTTTAATGATTTAAACAATTACCGATTGGTATCTAACTTACCATTTTTAAGCAAAGTTTTAGAAAAATTTGTTTTTATTCAACTAAATGGTTTTATTCAACTAAATGATTTTATTCAACTAAATGATTTTATCAACGCTTATAATGTCCTAGAGAAATCTCAGTCTGGTTTTAGGATGAACCACAGCAGCGAGATGGCGCTTTTAAAGATTTTAAATGATTTTAGACTGAACTATGATACTAAGAAGGTGACAGTGTTGGTTCTACTGGATCTAAGCGCTGCCTTTGATACAGTAGATCACCCTATTCTTTTAACCCGTTTAAAACAGATCGGCCTCTCTGGTGCTGTTGATAAGTGGTTCACATCATATCTCACAGATATGGCGTTTCCTGGCTAATCTGTACTCAGCTCCTTGTTTTGTTTTTTTGTTTACTGTTGCTTTTATGTGTGTGTGTGTGTGTGTGCGTGCGTGCGTGCGTGTGCGTGTGTGTGTGTGTGTGCGTGCGTGCGTGTGTGTGTGTGTGTGTGTGTGTGTGTTGGATTGGGGTGGGTGGATGGAATGGGGTTGTGGGGGTGGGGGTAGTGTTTGGGGCTATAGTTGTGATGATGATTTTATGGGTGGGGTTTTGGGGGTCATTTTAACCTGTAAAGCACTTTGAGAAGCTTTGCAGTTGGAAAGTGCCGTATAAATAAAGATTGATTGATTGAAGGTTTGGATTAGCATCACCGTGGTGCTGCGCAAATGATGTAGAGAAAATACGAACTTAGAGAAAAAAAACAGATGACGCCCGTACATCCCTTGCTGCTAAGTCTGTCTTTATTAGCTCCCTGCAGGTGAAGTAGTTGGAGTCTGAGCTTCTGTGCTGAGGCTTGTAAGTATTCCAGTGCTAGCAGAGGCTAGCTCTAGTAAAACGGCAGGTTACTCAGTACTCAGAAATCGGAGAAGAGCTTAGCCAGTGTCTTCCTCTTTGTCCAGTTTACTTCATCCAAAAATCTAATTTTTGGATGAAGTGTCATATAAATATTACTCATCTTTCAGCAATCTTTTTTACCATGTTGTTGCTGTTTTTATGTAACTTATCAGCTATCTGTCAGCAAGCAGCCTATTGTTCTCTAGTATGTTTTGTAGTTCATGGTAACCTTGTTAATTAACTAAACACTGCTAATCACACAATTATTGTGTGTACTATGTTTACTTCTGTATGATTTAAAAAAAGGCTGCACGGTGGCGCAGTGGTTAGCACTGTTGCCTTGCAACAAGAAGGTTGTGGGTTCGTATCCCAGCCCAGGGTCTTTCTGCATGGAGTTTGCATGTTCTCCCCGTGCATGTGTGGGTTCCCTCTGGGTACTCTGGCTTCCTCCCACATTCCAAAAACATGACTGTCAGGTTAATTGATCACTGTAAAACTGTCCTTAGGTGTGAGTGTGTGCATGGTTGTTTGTCCTGTTTGTCCTGCCCTGTGATGGACTGGCAACCTGTCCAGGGTGTACCCTGCCTCTTGCCCTTTGACAGCTGGAGATAGGCACCAGCACCCCTGCGACCCACTAAGGATTAAGCGGTTAAGAAAATGGATGGATGGATGATTTAAAAAAAGCTCAGACAAATTATCAGCCTCTGTTTAGGGCATCTTTATCATTTTGTGCTGCACTAGCAGGGGGTCAAAATGTCCCTTTCTGACGGTCCTATAGTGTTAACAAAATGGTGAATCATAAAATGTGTCCAATGTAAAAATTTGGACTGACTGATGGATTAATTACTGAAACAATCCTGTTAATAAATCATTAAATAGTTTTTCTAATACATAAATAGCATAATTTCTAGAACTATTTCATTCAAGATTTTTATTATGTTTTCATTTTTGTACTATTGACTTGTTGAAAAGATTATTTTCGGCACAAAAAGCATGTTGAATTACCTCTGGAGAAGTGTATAAAAATACATTGTTTTGTTCTAAAGCTGAATAATAGTGTCTAATCTAATGATACAGAGGAGGCTTTACATGTTTTAAAGGCATCTTTAAGGAAACTGAGAAGTATTTATGTATCTCGAAACAGAGCCAAGTGTCCTCTTTTCTCATTATCCGAACTATTGTCACCCTAATCTGATATCTTCCCTTTTGGTCATGTACGAAATGCCACAATTGTTTTGTTTCATGCGTATAAATGAAGTATAGGTTTTGTCCATGTTCCATTTTATTATTATAATATAGTTGAATATACTTTCACAGTGCCATGAAATGAAATGCTTTACACATAAACTGCAGACTGATGATGGTTCATATTTTTTGTCATTTTTTTATTCCACTGTAAAAAAAATCTGCATAAAATCCGAATGTGTTGTTACTTTTTTTTTAGCTTTTGCTAATCACATTTTTTTTACATTTCAAAAACATTCACAGGATCAGTGCTTAAATATTTACAAGGAGTTACATGCAGCCAGGAGGAACATTCTGAAGATGAGGAACCATCTTGAAACACTAATCAACAACCCCATCTTCCTAAAAAACTGCGGCAGCCATCTACTTCCACTTCAGCACAAAGCTATGAACCCTCAAGTGGCGTTACACAGACACACCACACAGCAATTGTCTCAGAAGGTACTGTACACACACCCATCTTGGAAGGTCCTCCAGCAGGTAATGAGGAGACGAATGTACTGGTGTTATTTTACTGTATTGGTGTTGTTTTGTTTTCCCCTTGAGCAATAAATTATGTAACATAGTCTTTGTCTGGCAAGGTACACAACAAGGGCCCTGGCAGGATTCGACCCCACGACTCCAGGGTGAGAGTCATGCATGCTAACCAGTCAGCCAAAGGGATATCCCTGTGGCCAAGTAGCCAGGGCACACAATCAATTGGAGTCATTGTGACAGGAACTCCACACTGTCACATTAATCCCCCACGAAATAAAACAGACGAAACGCAGGTAGGATGATCTGATGACAGCTTCGCTGAGTCAGCAGTCTTTGACGTAAAATCGAAAGTGCGCATGCGCAGTGCTGCAGGGTAGCATGGAATGTGGGGTAGCACAGAAAGTCAGAACACCGGCACCAACTCCTGCAGCAGCTCTGCTCCAGTTCTCGGATCTCATCCGCGGCTCGGCCCCATAGTTCGGTCCGGTGCTATCATCTTGATTCGGCTCTCCTCCGCGTCTGGAACGCCAAAACATATCTTTGCCCTCGCATCCATCGCCGCAGCTCTGATATCCTTGTGATTTCACAGCTGTTTACCTGCTTTTCCAGGTCTAAGCTCCTCCCACGTCTTACCATAAAAAATAAATCCAACCTCTGCCGCTCTTCTGTCCTGTTCGACTGGGACCTGATGAAGTGTTTTGATCTCTTTTGACCAGCCAAAAACTGAGCATTTTGCTTGGAGCTTCAACATGGTGTTTCCTAATCTGAATGGTAATTGTTGTTTACTACTGTACCTGGTGGGTGGAGACAGGGCTCTGAGGAGGTAGAGACAGCACGCTGAGGCGGTGTGGATATTCCCATATTTTGTCTTGTGACGTAGAAAGCCAGAAAGATTTTGAACAGCTTAATTCAGAGACTGAATGCAGGATAGATTGAGAAACTGCTTGTAAGTTAAAACAGCATGGATGTCTGTTTTTTTTAGATTTGTATTCGTGTATATGCAGCAGAGACACACAATAACACAATAAAAGAGATTTTTTTCATAATATGTCTCCTTTAAGGGACAAGTAATCCTGGAGCTGAGAGTAAACAACTTTTTCAAGAATCTTATGCTTTCTGTACACCTAGAGACTTTAAAAAGATTTAGAAAAGACTATAAAAGATTATCAGCTCACATCTAAAGACTTGGGTTAACACTTTTTTAGTCTTAGACCAAAGATTTTATAAACACTGAATCTTGTAGGGACACTATTTACAAGACACCACCTAGACAATTTTAGCTTCCCACCAAATTCCCACCAAGCGGACAGAATCCTTATAACGGTCACACAGTTGAACAAATGGAGGGCACAGATTACGACTATGTGCGCATGGTTTAATAAACAAAAGGTATGGATTCTTACCCCTCTAAAATTATTTCTGCACCTGACCCCTGCTGGACTCTGTAGATTTGAGCCTTCACTTGAGTGAGGTCGCTTTCATTCGTTGTTGGTTGTTTTACGTCACTATGACTACACTAGGACTTGCGATATCAAACATTGTTTGATTCAAAAGACGAGAGAAAGACTGAAATAAATCGGGTCACCAGCTGCAGATTATCACGTTACATTTAACGATCAAGACAACGGGAGCGTGCTGAGACTACAGCAAGATTTCTAAAGACTACCAGTCTTTAGTCTGAGACTTTGAAAATACTTTGTTGTACGCCCAGCATTAGAGAGAAAAGTATGTTTTGATATTGGCCTAAAATTTGAAAGAGAAGTCTGATCAAGATTAATTTCTTTTAGAAGTGGATGCACAGTGTTTTAAACAATGGCCTGTTTAAAACACTGGGGAACACAACCTGAGGAAAGGAAGCAATTCAATTCAGTTTATTTATATAGCGCCATTTCACAACAGATGTCATCTCAAGGCACTTTACAAAAAGAGTTATTACAATACAATGTTTAGTGTAGAAATTACAGAACCACAGAAGATTGCGTCGTGGAATTCTCAGCAATCCCTCATACTGAGCAAGCATGCAGCGACAGTGGGAAGGAAAAACTCCCTTTTAACAGGAAGAAACCTCCGGCAGAACCAGGCTCAGCACAAGCGGTTATCTGCCGCGACCGTCTGTGGCTTGGAGAATACACAACAGAGACACAGAAAGAGCAACAGAACCGATGCACAAGTTTGTTGCAGGACGTGGAGAATTTTCCGTCACTGCAATGCCATCTTAGTCAGGGTCGTCAAGCAGGGCTAATCCGGAGCACCTACTATAATAGAAAACAGGTTAGTGCTTGAATTGACAGCACATCATGCAGTTGGGGAGAAGTAGGAGAGAAAGTAGGAACAGACCCTAATAATGTCCTCCAACAGCCTAGCCTAAAGCAGCATAGCTACTAACATTAACCTGTCTCCTAGCTACTAGGAGACCTGGCTACCAACACTCTGTCTGTGTCCTCCTGACCCGTGGACGGTGTAGGGCCGGTAACGGCCCCCGTCATGCCGGGGTCTTCTCGGAGTCGGGTTGTTTGAGAATGCAGCCCAAAGTGGGTGGTAAACTCCATCTAAGGCTAAATACCGGCACGAGACCGATAGTCGACAACTATCTTAAGGAAAAATAGACAGAACTGAGAGGACAGAGTTGAAGAGGGCGAGAAACGTTTAAGAGATAAACGGGTGGGGTCCGCACAGTCTGCCCGGGGGATTCAACCCGGCAGGTAATGGGCGGCCGCACTGTGCGGGAGGATCCCCTTGAGGGACCTCTCTCCGGCGCTGGCTGGCCCCTGTGGGGCACATTTCTTCCGCGGCGGTAAGCCGCGACCGGCTCCGGATCTTTACCTGGCTTACATTAATCTATCTCTACCTAGCTACTCTACCTCTTCCTATCTCTTCCTAACTTTTGACACTCTGCCTGACTACTAACATTAACCTGTCTCTTCCTATCTACCTGTCTGACCTGACTCTAACTACCTATAAACATATCTCTAACTGTAAGCTTTGTCAAAGAGGAAAGTTTTTAGCCTAGTTTTAAAGATAGACAAATTGTCTGCTTCACGAACCAACCCTGGGAGCCGGTTCCATAGGAGGGGAGCCTGATAGCTGAAAGATCTGCCACCCATTCTACTTTTAGAAATCCTAGGAACTACCAGTAAACCTGCAGTCTGAGAGCGAAGGTCTCTGTTAGGAACATATGGAACAATCAGGTCTCTTATGTATGATGGAGCTAGATTATTAAGGGCTTTATATGTCAGAAGGAGGATCTTGAATTCTATTCTAGATTTTACTGGGAGCCAGTGAAGAGAAGCTAAAACAGGGGAAATGTGATCTCTTCTTTTAATATTCATCAGAATCCTAGCAGCAGCATTTTGAACTAACTGAAGACTTTTAATTGTATTCTGTGGACTACCTGATAATAGACAGTTACAGTAATCCAGCCTTGAAGTAACAAAGGCATGGACTAGTTTTTCAGCATCATTCCTGGACAGGATGGTTCTAATTTTTGCAATATTCCTAAGGTGAAAAAAGGAAATCCTACAGACTTCTTTAATGTAAGTTCTAAATGACATATCTTGGTCAAAAATGACACCGAGGTTTTTTGCTTTATTACTGGAGGCTAATTTAATGCCGTCCAGGTGAAGGGGCTGACTAAGTAGTTTCTTTTTCAGAGCTTCTGGTCCAAAGACGACAACTTCTGTTTTATCAGAATTTAGAAGCAAGAAGTTTAGAGTCATCCAAGTTTTTATGTCTTCCAGACATGCCTGTAGTCTACCTAACTGATTGGATTCATCAGGATTTATGGATAGATATAGCTGTGTATCATCTGCGTAACTATGGAATTTTATCCCATGCTGCCTAATTATTTTACCAATAGGAAGCATATATATAGTAAAGAGAATCGGCCCAAGCACTGAACCCTGTGGTACTCCGCAAGTAACTATTGAGGTTGAGGAAGATCTATTGTTTACCTGAACAAACTGAAATCTGTTAGACAAATAAGATTTAAACCAACCTAGTGCTGTTCCTATTATACCGACACTTTGAAGCCTTTCTATGAGAATATTGTGGTCAACAGTGTCAAAGGCAGCACTGAGATCTAACAGGACCAGAATGGTCACCAGTCCATTGTCTGAGGCTATGAGAATATCATTAGTAACCTTCACCAGAGCTGTTTCAGTGCTGTGATGAGCTCTAAAGCCTGACTGAAACTTCTCAAACAGCTCATTATTGTTTAAATGCTCACATATCTGGTGTGCAACTATTTTCTCAAGAATTTTAGATAAGAAGGGAAGATTAGATATCGGTCTATAGTTAATTAAGTCGTTTTGATCAAGAGAGGGTTTCTTAAGTAGAGGTTTAATTACAGCAATCTTAAACTCCTGTGGTACATATCCATTGACTAAGGATAGATTCATTATATTTAAAATTGGAGCAGCGATCAGAGGGAAAACTTCTTTTAAGAGTTTAGTTGGGATTGGGTCTAAAACGCAAGTTGAAGGTTTAGATGAAGCTAATAATTTTAGTACATCACAAAGTTCGGCTGCATTAAAGCAGTTTAAGCATATATTAGGTTCCACCATTTTTGAGGCTGCCTCATTAACTAAGGAGGAAGCAAGCATATTGGGAAGGTTCCCAATTATCTTATTCTTTATGGAGTCTATTTTATTTATAAAGAATTGCATGAAGTCGTCACTGCTTAGAGCTTGGGGAATGGTTGGCTCGATAGAGCTATGATCCTGTGTGAGTTTGGCAACTGTATTAAAAAGAAACCTAGGATTATTTTTATTCTCCTCGATTAAAGATGAATAATATGCTGTTCTAGCTGTGTGAAGGCTCTTTTTATATAGCAATAAACTATTTTTCCATATTAAAAAGGAATCATGTAAATGCGTGGAGCGCCATTTTCTCTCTAGTTTTCTAACATTCTGCTTTAGGGTACGTAGCTCTAAATTAAACCAGGGAGTTAATCTTCTATGGCTAGCCACCTTCCTTTTCAAGGGGGCAACTTTGTCTATTGCCCGACGCAGGGAGGAATTAACGCTATGAACTAAAATGTCAAGTTGTGAGGGGTCACGAGTTAAATCACTGTTTTCTGTTCTGCATTTATAAACTGAGGAAATTAAAGTTGGAAGAGCTTCTTTAAAATTTGCTACAGCGTTGTCTGATAACGTTCTGGTATAATGAAGTTTTCTTTCAGGTTTGATATGATCCATTAGAGTAAGTTTAAAAGTGATAAGGAAATGATCAGACAGGATAGGGTTATGTGGAAAGACTGTTATTTCTTCACAGTCAATGCCATAAGTCAGCACAAGATCTAAAGTGTGGTGACAAGAATGTGTTGGTCCCTGCACATTTTGAGTAAAGCCTATTGAGTCTAGGATAGTGTGAAAAGCTGTATTTAGACTATCACTTTCATTATCAACATGAATATTGAAGTCTCCGACTATAATGACTTTATCAGTGTTTAAAACTAAGTCAGATAGAAAATCTGAAATCTGATCTAAAAATTGAGAATAAGGTCCTGGTGGACGATATAAGACCACAAACAAAAGTGGCTTTACTGCTTTGTTATGTGTATGAGGAAAGCTAAAAACTAGATGCTCAAAGGAACTGTAACTATTATTTTTTTGGAGATTAATTAGTAAATCGGAATGAAAGATAGTTGCTACTCCACCTCCTCGACCAGTACTTCGAGGGACACTAAAGTTTAAGTAGCTAGGGGGAGTTGACTCATTTATTGTGACATGGTCCTCTTCCTGCAACCATGTCTCTGCAAGACAAAACAAATCAATATTATTTTCACAAATTAAGTCATTTACCAAGAGTGTTTTTGAGGGGAGAGATCTTATGTTTAGTAAACCACATTTAATTGATTTGTTTTTATGTTCAGTCCGAGTTTTATTTATCTTTATGAGATTTTTATACTTTGCTCTAGTAGCATTAACTTTTAATTCATTAGTTTTGGGTAGTGGACGGGAAACTATCTCTATAGGGTAGTGGGTGGGTGGCAGTCCCTGTTCCTTGACCTGGACTCTGGGTTCCCTGAGGCTGGACTCTGGGTTGTCACGGCTTTGGGGAACTAGAGATAACCCTATCAATGTTCCTGGAAAGAAGCGAAGCTCCGTCCTCGGTGGGATGGATGCCGTCTCTACGTAACAGTCCAGGTTTTCCCCAGAAGGCCCCCCAGTTATCAATGTAGCCCACATCGTTTTCTGGACACCACCTTGACAACCAAAGGTGGAACGAAAGCATACGGCTGTACATGTCATCGCTAGTACGATCAGGCAGGGGACCAGAAAAAATTACAGAGTCAGACATCTTTTTGGCAGCCCTACACACCGAAGCTACGCTAATTTTAGTGACCTCCGACTGCCGTCGCCGGGTGTCGTTGCCACCAGCATGGATAACGATCCTGCTATACCGCCGTTTGTCCTTGGCCAAAAGCTTCAGATGGGACCTAATGTCCGCAGCCCTGGCCCCTGGAAGGCATTTGACGGTGGTCTTTCGTGTCTCTGGAGCCACATTCCTAACTATGGAGCTGCCAATTACAAGAATCGGCCTCTCCTGCTCGGCGGGTGCGTCGCTGAGCGGGGCGAACCTATTGTTCAGAGAAAGGGGCTGGAGGTTGGCCGCGGACTGGGGTCTGGCGCTAATCTTCCTACGAACAGTCACCCAGCTCGCCTGAGGTCCCGGCTGCACGGGAGCTGTTGAAGGACGGCTAGGTCCTGTCCTAGTTGACTCCGCGCTAGCTACTGCTGGGCCTGGCTGTTCTACAGCGCGGAGCCGGGCCTCTAGCTCAGAAACCCTCGCCTCCAAAGCTACAAAAATGCTGCACTTATTACACCTACCAACTTCACTAAATGAGGCGGAGGAGTAACTAAACATCTGACAGAGAGAGCAGGAAAGAGGAGGAGGTGTAGAGAGAGATGGAGGGACAAGAGAGAAAGCTGCCGAAGCCATGCTAGCCGTAAAGCTAAGCTAACCAAGCGGTACCTTACCTTACCTAAAAACAAAGTAATTAACCCAGTAAAACGCTTAAAGAGTCCTAAACCGTGAAGAAACTTAACGTTTTAATGTGTTTGTGTGTTAAGCAACTCAGAAAAAACTTATTGACAGAGAAAGTTAGATCAGTTCAAGAGAGAGAGAAACACCGACTTGCTACAAACGAGTTAGTCACAAAACAGGAAATGACGCGATACGTCTTACCAACGCGATACGTCTCCACCCCAACAGCTCAGTTGGGAAGCAATTGATTAACTTTAGGATGAAGGAACCAGCACTGTCAAAAGCTTTTTTTAGCATAAAAGATGGAAGGCAGTCCTGGAGGCAATAAGAAGGTCTTAAGTGATGAACAAGGTCTGATAATTCCTCCAAAGAGACAAGCTGAAATTGGCACCACAATGTAGAGCACAGAGGAAAAAAAATAGGGTCCGAAGAAGAAAGAAATGAAATAGAAGACCTAATCTTCAGAACTTTAAAAGAGAAAAAAGCCTGGAATTTTTCACACAAATTTTGTGAAGGGGCAACACCACTATCATTGCTTGGATTAACAATGCTGTTAAAAACTTTGAAAAAACCTGGCGCTTGTGGCTGTTTGTGGATACAGGTTACACATAAACTGAGATTTAGCTGATTTTAAAGATTTTTGAAAAACAAACACTCCCATGGAGGCCAGAAGGTAGACTGAGTGTTGGGGTGCAGTCTTCAGGAGTTCATCTTTCCTGTGCCTGCTCAGAACCCCCACAGATGGTTTAAGCAGAGATTAACAGAGGAGCGAGTGAGCGTGACGCAGGTCGGGCAAGTTATTACGAATATCCATCCATCCATCCATCTTCTTAACCGCTTATCCAATTCAGGGTCACGGGGCAGCTGGAGCCTATCCTAGCAATTATCAGGCGTTAGGCAGGGTACACCCTGAACAGACGCCAGTCTGTTGCAGGGCCAACACAGAGAGACAGACAACCATTCACACTCACATTCATTCCTACGGACAATTTAGAATGATCAATTCACCTATCATGCATGTTTTTGGACTGTGGGAGGAAGCCGGAGTACCCGGAGAGAACCCACGCATGCATGGGGAGAACATGCAAACTCCATGCAGAAAGACCCTGGACCGGGATACGAACCCACGACCTTCTTGCTGCAAGGCAACAGCGCTAACCACTGCGCCACCGTGCAGCCCTTATTACGAATATATGATAAGTAAACTGGTGAAGACCGACGGCCTAAAAACTGAATGTGGTTGTCTGATATCCCTGTCCGGGCGACTGGGGTGGCTGCTCCTATGCGAAAGGAGTGCACTTAATAATTTTCCGGGGAGATACCTGACCGTGACAGAACTCGATCAAAATGACCAGTAAACCAAAACCCTGTTGTGAGGCTGCCAGATTCTGTGATAAAAAGTGGGTCGGATGGGAAGGTCGGGAATGGACGTAGTTAGAGATAGGTTCATAGGGGCTAGGGCCGGAATTGAGGTGGAAAAGCTAGATATAACATAGTTACGTGGCTGTGATTTAGAGCTGGACAGGGACTACTGGTTTCTAACTTGATAAAGAAACTGATACCGGGGGCAGTTTGATGCAAATCACCTCCTACCATAATAGCCACCAAAGCCACTTGAAGGTGCGGCATCAGTGTAGAGTTGGATATCATCTGGAATGGAAATGAAATTATTGTAAAAGAAAGAAATACTGGTCCAAGAAAACAGAAAGTCACGCCAAAGCTACAATTCCAACGACATGGCTTATCAATGACGAGCCGGTCGTGGAGCGATGGTACGCTGGCAGCAGTGGAAAAGAAGTGAGATATAATGGCCTGGGGAATAATTTGAACGGTGTAGTTAAGGTGACCGAGAAGTGACAAAAGCTTTTGCTTGGAGCATGAATCTGTCAGAATAAAGTTGGAGGGGATGAGGGAGATCCGATAGACCTTTTCAAGTGGCAACGAATCCTAAAAACGGGTAGAATCAAGGGTGATACCCAATAATTTCAGAGAGGTAAGGGGACCCACCGTCTTCTCCTCTGAAAGAGGAACGCTGATGTCAGAGAATGCCTCAGTAAGGGCACGTAGCCCCATACGAGGCGGTGATGAAACTGAGGTGATGACCAAAAAATCATAGAGGAGATAAAGGATGTAAGGCAGATGGTAGGTATTTAGTGGAATCCAACATAATGCCTCAGAAAGGGAATCAAAGATTCTGGGGCTACTTCTGCAGCCAAATGTGAAGTAGTAAGCTCCCTTCCAGCAGATGCCGAAGAATCGCCAAAAGTCTAGATGAAGCGGGAGAACCTTAAAAGCACTACTGATGTCTGCTTTAGCCTGCTAGCGCGAAAAGATCAATGGCATGGTCAACTCTGGCATACTGCATGGAGAAGTCGGAGAAGGGAATGAGGCTGTTAATGCTGGGCATGGAGGATTCGTGGAGAGCCGAAAGGTCGATAATCAACTGCATTTTGCCAGAATACTTATGGGTAGAGGCTTTGGTATGACCAGAGGTTGGGTGGCAGTGACGAACAGGCGGTCAGGGACCACCGAGCAGCAGGCGGTGGAGACCCGAGAACGGGGAGGAGCCATCGAGGTGCAGGCGATGGCAGGGTGGGAGGGAGCACCGCATAAACTGCAGGATAGGGACAGGCTGCAAACACTCTGCAATACAGCTCGGAGTGAAGAGCGCCCCAATATGTCCCGTGATTAAACTTAGCGAGCCGAACCACCACCTGAGAAGAAAACTGGGTGTGGCCCCCGAACCAGATAGCCATGTCAAGCACAATGGAGAGGTGGTCATCAAGCTTTGTCTGCCGGTCGGGGAACATGGAACAAATGGTATCTCTATAGAAAGAAAAGGTAAGGGTGGACTTGGCTGGGGTAAGGTCCTTGGACCTGGGGCTGAGGGTAGAGCACAACAGCATAGGCCCCAGGCTGGTCCGGAGTTCTCTAGGCTGACAGGAGAGGCCTTTAGACGGCTGAAGGCGCTGGGCCAAATTGATATTGTACCGCTGAAAATCTGCTGGTTGTTGTTAGGCTCAAGTGTTGATTCAACAATGGATCAAAGAGTTGCTAAACAACGTTCTCTGCCCAGAGAATGCTCCCCTGAACCGATGCAAGTAAGTAAAATTTGCTTAACTCCTCAAGAGAGACAAAGAAGGATGAGTTCAAAGTGTTGCCTTTATTGTGGATCTCCCCAGCATTTCATTGCTTCATGCGCAATTCGGCCAAGAGAGTCAGCCCGTCAGTGAATATAGGAGACCTGGCGGGCAATCCTAAAAAATAGATCAATGATGACAGAAACCCTTAATGTAAATCCAAAAGCCCCGTTTCAGTGTTCTGCTTTGGTTGATTCAAGCTCAGAGCAAAACTTAATTCATCCAGATATTGCAAAATGTAAGATTCCAGTTTTTGAGATCGGACCTCCCATAAAGTCCTAGCTTTAGATGGAAGTTTTATGGCTTCAATCTCCCAACAAACAGAGCCTGTGTCTCTGGAAATCACCATGAAATTATTTAATATTATGTTTACCCAAACAAAGAGAGTCTTAGTGTCCTAGGTTATGCTTGGCTATACAAACACAAACCACAAATCAACTGGTTTAACCATAGGATTGACGCCTGCAGCCCATCATGCAAGAAAGACTGTCTAAAATCTTCATTACCTGATAAAAACAACAACAACCATTCCTTAAGAGCAAGAACCAGACCTCTCCAATGTTGCCCTAGAATACCATGATCTCCGCTAAGTGTTCAGAAAAGATCTGGCTCTCTTTCTTCGACTTCACCACCTTCATGATTGTGCCATTGACCTTCTTCCTGGAGCACTTCTCCCTTCGGGTCATCTATTTAGTCCCTCAACAAAAGAAAGAGAGGATATGGAAAAATATATCTACGACTCATTAGACGCCAGATTCATTTGTTCCTCTTCATCTCCTCTAGGTGCCGGATTTTTTTTTTTTAGCCAAAAAAGTTAGTTCACTACGCCCCTGTATTGATTACTGTGGGTTAAACCATATAACTGTCTACGTTTTGTCAGCTCTAGAACCCGTCTCCAGAGCCTCCATTTTCTCTAAATCATCCATCCATCCATCCATTTTCTTTACCGCTTAATCCTTAATGGGTCACGGGGGTGCTGGTGCCTATCTCCAGCTGTCAATGGGCGAGAGGCGGGGTACACCCTGGACAGGTTGCCAGTCCATCACAGGGCAGGACAAACAGGACAAACAACCATGCACACACTCACACCTAAGGACAATTTGGTGACATCAATTAACCTGACATTCATGTTTTTGGACTGTGGGAGGAAGCTGGAGTACCCGGAGGGAACCCACGCATGCACGGGGAGAACATGCAAACTCCATGCAGAAAGGCCCTGGGCTGGGATATGAAACCACAACCTTCTTGCTGCAAGGCAACAGTGCTAACCACTGCACCACTGTGCAGCCCCTTCTCTAAATCAGACCTGAGAAATGCTTACCATCTCGTTAGAATTAAAGAAGGAGATGAAAGGAAAACCACATACATAGGTCTCTTTGAATATCTAGCCATGCCCTTTGGACTCAACATTGCACCAGCAGTATTTCAAGTCAAGGCAAGGCAATTTTATCTATATAGCACACTTTCAACACGAGGCAAGGTGCTTACATGATTACAAAAATGTGGAAATTAAAACTGAATTACTAAAAGAAAGCATAAACGACCATTTTTAAAAGACAGTTTATGTAAAATTACGAAAATTTTTTTAACTGATGAAACACAAGAATCAATTAAAACATTTAGCAATAACAGTAATTAAAGGAAAAGCTAAATAGGAGGGGCCCTAGGATGGAGCGCTGGGGTACCCAACATGTAATTTCTGTGTTTTGTGATGAGAACTGGCTAATCAAAACACAAATAAGTTCTTGTTCTTAAGGTAGGATTTGAACCAGTCAAGTACTGTACCAGAGAGTCCGACCCAGCTCGCTAGACGTTTAGTAATATGTCATGGTCAATGGTTTCAAATGCCGCACTGAGGTCTAATAGTACCAGTACTGTGGTTTTACCACGGTCAGTATTTGTATGGATATCATTGAAAACTTTGACGAGGGCTGTCTCTGTACTGTGGTACCTACGAAAACCAGACTGATAAATATCAAAGCGGTTGTTCATTGCTAGGACGCTATTTAATTGTTTGAACACAGCTTTTTCAATAATTTTACTGATAAATGGGAGATTAGACATTGGTCTGTAGTGTTGCATCAACTTGATGTCTAGGTTCTTCTTCTTTAGAATTGGTTTGATAACTGCTGTTTTTAAGGCTTAGGGGAAAACACCTGATAGGAGGGAGCCGTTAACTATTTTGATCAGATCCGCTCTGATGGCTGGGAGGACCTGTTTTTAGAAAGTTTGTTGGTAAGATATCTAAGCAGCAGGTGGCAGAGCTTTGTTTTTCAATAATTTCATCAAAGCTTGTTATATTTATTGTTTGGAAGTGAGTCATTTTCTCTGCATGGGTGTTAATTGGGCTCATAGTTGGTATTGAAGTTGGAACTGATGTACTGATTGATCTTCTGATGTTCAAGATCGTTTCAGTAAAGAAGCTGGCAAATTCATTACAGGCCCTGGTGGAGTTTAGTTTACGGGGTGCTGTCACTGGAAGTGTAGTTAGTCTCTCTACTGTAGCAAATAATGTTTTAGCATTATTGTTGCTTCTGTGAATAATCTCAGAAAAGAATGCTTGTTCATTCTCTCTTTATATATATCTCATAATGAACCTGGAGTCGAGTTTTCTGCCATTTTCTCTCAGCGTGCTGGCACTCCCTTTTTTCATTACAAACCAGTGGATTGTTTCTCCACGGAGACTTCTATTAACTTGAGATGGTTTTAACCTTAAGAAGCGCAATGTTATCCATCATGTCTGAGATTTTGGATAGAAAATCATCTGTCAGTTTATTTACTGAGTGTGTGTTGGTGGATGTTGGTGATTTAGATAAGGTTGGAGTGTACATCAGTTTAACGTTTTCAGGTGAGTTTTCTTTAAGGAAGTGTTTTCTGATTAGGTATGTTGGCTTGGATGGTGCTTTCAAATGAGATTCAGAAATGGTCAGATAATGCGATATCGGTTATGGCAATGCTAGAGATATTTAATTATTTGCCAATTAGTAGGTCCAGAGTGTGTCCTCGTATGTGCGTTGGCTCAATGTGTTGGATTAGGTCAAAGTTATCAAGGGCGTCATTTACTGCTTTTGTTCCGCTGTCTTGGGGTTTGTCAGTATGAATGTTGAAGTCCCCTCAAATTGCTATGTGGTCATAGTCTAGGCATATTGCATGGCAAAGGTCATTGAAGTCGTTATACAATTTTGTGTTTTGGTTTTGGTGGTCTGTATATGTTTACAAATATGACTTTGTTTGGTTCATTTGTTTCAGTAGCTAAATATTCAAGGGTGCTGAATTCACCTAGCGATACCTTTTTGAAGTTTAGCGATAAATGAAAAATTGTGGCCATGTAGTCATTGATTAGCAGTAATTTTTCTGATAGTGATCTTATGTTTTGTGTAGCTGCGTTAATATTTCTTTCCGAGATCGAGAGATTCTGTTTGCAAGGTATTACTTTTAAATTCTGTACTGCTCGGATATTTGTAGTTTGTGTGAACATCTCTTTTTTATAATAACTGGGATTTTACTTTCAAGGTGAGAATGAGAGTACGAATGAACAAACACCATCTTCTGGTAGGAAGTTTGTCTGACAGTGTTCCGTCGGTATCAGATGTCTGATATGATGAGTTGAATTGTAGAGCAATGTTTATAGTTCCTGTTTGGGTGTGGAGTTAAAAGCAGGATTCCTTTTTTTTCTTGAGTCTGAAGGTTTTCAGAAAATTCCCGGAATGGTGAGTCAGGAGTTGACGATGAGTTGGATCTGCTGCTGATCCCCCTGCCAGCCGGTGTGTTGATTGGATCTGCCATCTCAGGGAGCATCCTCTGCACAGTAGAATCTGCATGGTCACCACATAGAGATGCTGGAACTCTGTGTTTCTTTCGAAGGTCATCTGACGGCGTTGTTGCACAGTTATCTGGCATGACTGTGGCAGGCTTATCACTGATGGGTGCAAGGATGTCCTCTTCTCTACGTTTTACAGCAGGTTGGCGTTCAGTGTGTATCTCACTTCGAGGACAGGTTACAATAGATGACACCTTCCAGAGGTAGAGCTTCTGACCTTTCTTATTGATGTGACGTCCATCTTTTGTGATTAGGTGCCTTTGTTCACAGAATATATTAAAATTATTCAGGAATAGAATAGACCTTTCAGCACAGACAGTTTTAATAAATCTAGTAAATGCTTTGATCCGACTAAATTTCTCGTCTGAGGGCGTTGCTGGAACTAGTCCAGCTATGTGAAGTTGGTGTTAAAGTCCTTTAATATTTCAGATTTCTTGTGGGAGATGTCGACTGTTCCTGCATGGACAACAATTTTTTGTAGTTCTGGGTTGCTGGAGTGGAGCAAGAGGAGAGGAGAGGAAAACACATCCTGCTCCTTCGACAGTCACAAGCATTTGGTCCATGCAGCAAATCAGTTGGGGTCCCTCCTGCTGACCCTGATGTCTCCGCCAACCATCCATCAGGGCATCGGAGGTCGTTCCAGTCCTGGGCCTGGAGGAGAAACCCCAACCTTACCGGGATCTGGCTGAAATCTTTAGGAAAAAGAAACATTCCCAACTACCACCCCATCACTCCTACGGCATGGCCATCAATCTCCTGCCAGGGACGGCGCCCCGGCTCAGCCAGCAGTTTCCACTCTCCCGGGAGGAGACAGAGCAGATGTAGGCCTACATTTCAGAGGCTCTCGACCAGGGATTCATCAACCCTTCCACTTCTTGTGCGTCGACAGGGTTCTTCTTTGTTAAAAAGGACCGGACCCTCCGTCCCTGTATTGATTACCAGGGTTCGAATTAAGTGACCATTAAAGATCGTCATCCACTTCCTTTGGTGAACACTGTGCTAGACTATCTGTCCAATGCCTCCATCTGTACTCGCCTTGACCTGCGGAACACATACAATATAGTCTGTATTAGAGAGGGTGATGAGTGGAAGACGGCGTTCAGCACTCCCACCAGCCACTGGGAGTACCAGGTCATGCCCTTTGGCCTGTGTAACAGCCCAGCAGTCTTCCAACGCTTCCTGACCGACATACTCAGAGACATGCTAGGACGATGTGTGTATGTCTACCTGGACAACATTTTGGTCTCCTCTACATCGGAGGTGGACCGCGACAGGCACATTTGTGCCGTTCTAAAATGACTCCTCCAGAACTACCATACTGTAACCTGGAGAAGTGTGCCTTTCACAAGCGCTCCACCACCTTTCTGGGATATGTCATTTCACCTGACGGTGTGGCCATCAACTCCCAGAAGGTTTCTGCAGTTACCACCTGCCCACTCCCTACCACACTCAAGAGGTTGCAGTCCTACCTCGGCTTTGCTAATTTTTATCGGCGGTTCAGTCATAACTATAGCTCCATAGCTATGGAGCTATAGCTATCAAGTGGGTTCGTCTGCGCCAGAACAAAATCCCCTACTCAGCCAGGGACTGGAGCACTTCGTCCTCTACCAGTCCCGTCTCAACCATGGTCACATATCAGGGTGGATTATGTAACTGGCCTGCCCCCTGCTGACTGCATGACCACCATTGCCACCTTCGTGGACTGTTTCTCCAAGGCAGACAATCTGGTCGCCCTGCCCAGCCTATGCATGGCCAAGAGGACAGCAGAGTTGGTCCCTGAGCACGTTGTACGCCTCCATGGGTTCCCCCGGGATATTGTCACCGATAAAAGCCCACTATTCTCCCACCAGGAACCAAAGGTGGAGGTCCCAGTGGCCCAATCAGTCGTCCGCCGAGCCAAGGCTACGTGGATCCGGGCTCGGGGGTCCATCAAGCGGGCTAACGCTGGTTACGTGGCGCAACACCACTGTCGTCACCGATCCGGGTCCCCGTTTCAACCCGGAAATCTTCGTGGGTCCCTACCCAGTCATCCGACGCATCAATCTGGTCACCTATCGCCTCCGACTCCCAGCATCCCTGAAGGTTCACCTGTGTTCCACTGTTCCCTCCTGAAGCGTCGCCTCACCTCACCTCTCTCCCAAGGAGGCTAGTCCGCCACCTCCTCGCTTCATAGACGGGGGTCCAGCCTACACGGTTCAGCGTGTCCTTGATTCTTGTCCTTAGGCAAGAGGATTTCAGTACCCGATGGACTAGCAGGGTTATGGTCCAGACGATCGCTCCATTCGTCATAGCGCCATATTCTGAACTCCACTCTCTTCGAGGCTTCCACCGCCTACACCTGGACCATCCGGGCTCCTCAAGGGGGGCTCCTGTCAAGAAGTCATCAGGACCAACTCAGATCAGATGAGCATCTCATCAACCATTGGCTTAAACCCCTCACCCACACACTCAAAAACTCCACTCACTCACCTCCACAGTGCTTATCCTTCAGCCTTGTTCTGAAGCTCAGCTCCCTACCTGCACTAACACATCACTCCATTGTTCCAGAGTCCAGCTGCTTCCCACAGCTAGGAGTTTTACCCAAGTTGCCTGTTGGAGAAGTTCCAGCAGGTACGTTCCAGCCCTGCTCCAAGTTCGTCCTCCATCTCTGCTCCAACCGGACCATTGGCTCCAGTCTCGCTCCGCGTCTGGAACATCCACTCTTCCAACAATGATCTCTGTCTGATCACTGCACCCTGACAATGTCCTGTCATTGCTGAATTATATTGTCTTATTTTTTTCTTATTGCATTGTGTTGCTGCCACTCATCCGATGCTTCCACTGCCAGAACTCCTCCAGTCTCCACCTTCAGAGCTGCTCAATCTACCGCCGCCATAAGGGCAGTGGGATCTGCTGCCTCCATCTCCAGAACTCATCCTACCCTTCATTCCGGAGCCAGAACTTCTTCTGCCTCCACCGTCGCCAGAGCTTGTTCTGCCTGCACAGCAGTTAGAACTTCGTCGCGGCCAGGTCTTTGGACAAGGGCCACCTAGTCTTCGTCCAGCCAAGGGACGCCATCCTGGTCGTCTTTTCGACTCTTTCCCTGCTAGGGGACATCATCCTGGTAATCCGCCTGACTGTCATCCATCCAGGGGACGCCATCCTGGTCCACCACCTGACCATCGTCCATTCCGGAGACGCCATCCGAGCCGTCTGCCTGACTTCCAGGCCAGACAATGCCATATTACAGGTGATTAACTCCTGCCCCCATTTAATCCCATTATATGGAAATCCCCTGATCGCTACTCGATATATATACTCCTCCTGAATGGCTCCAAGTAGCTCCAAACTTGTCTGGGTGAGTAAATGAACGTAATATTTGTGATCCGCCGCAGCAATCAGTGTTACAAGTTGACTGGAAACATTTCGCACTAGAGTCCTAAATGTTCTGGGGTTTTTTTTCAAAATTTTGGAATTTTTTCTTTTGCGAATCTCTTAGTTGAAGACACAAATAAGTTTCACCATGTTTGACAGGTTTGCAGTACAATGCAAATTGTTGGACATTTAGAGCCTAACAGGAGATGGCGACATTCACAAAGAATACTCCGATGAATGCAAAGTGTGCCTTAACGACTTCGGATGCAACGAGATCTGCAGGGATACTTTTCTGTTTCTTATTGGGTACGTTTCCAAAAACAGTCTTTTGTTTGCAGGTCCTGGAGAAGGACGCCACCCCGATCGACCTCCTGACTGTCGTCCACTCCGGGGACGCCCTCTGGGCCATTCTTCAGATCTCTAGTGGCATTCACTGTGCTGTTTGCCGGAGCTGCGATGGCGACTGGGCCAATAGACGGAGCTGCAACGGGGACAGAGCTACAGATCGGAGCTGCGACAGGAACTGAGCAAGCAGAAGTGGGAACTGTGGCTGCAGCTGACAGGCAGGTAAGGATGGGGACTGGTGGGACGAGGCCAGTATATGTCTGAAAAGGCTGGATTTTGCAAAACCCATCCAGCAACTCTAACCGTTTTCTTTGCAGGCGTCAGAGATGGGACCTTGCTGGTTCGGGTCGTGGAGCTTGTGTGCGCCGGGCTGGCATCGGAAGCTGAGCACGTTGCAGGTCTGGGAACCCGGAAGCGATGCTGCGGCGTTGGGGGCTGAAGCTGTGGCATCTGGAACTCAGGCTCGCAGCTGTCGGCGCCGGATAGTGGGACGAAACCCACCGTATAAGGCCGTGGGGCGGAAACCACGGAAGCGTCATTTGGGAAAGGACCCACCGGAGTTGGGAGTGTTGGAGCCGGGGAGCCGTAGGAGGCCGAGAGGATGGATGGCCTCCCCTCTGAAGAAATCCACTGCTTGGCTGCCTGGTGAATGACCCACGCATCTCCAGGTCCTCCAGGTCAGAGCGAGGCAGGGCACAGGCGAATCGAGGAAGGAGCTCGCTAAGGAGTTCCTGCGAGGCGATCTGAGGGGAGAGGAAAGGCGACAGCCCTCAGAAGACGACACAACAACACGTCCGTCAATGTCTCAGGGCCGGGAATGTCCGCTGGGTCTTTACGTAGCCGGATCATTCTATCAGAAGTTACTGTCTCGGTGAGGAACAGACCCAGGTGCAGATGTTGGATAAAGGTAAAGGAAGATTTAATGGAGAGACAACAACACAAGAACTAAAGACTTCAATAATCCGGCGAGGACTAAGGCGCACGCCAGAACTTAAATAGTGGAAGAAAAAAGGAGAACAGGTGAATCTGATCTCACAGGTGCAGTCACTGAACTAATAATCAGGCACAGCCTTGCAGGCTCTGACAAAGACGGCTGAATCATGGCTTCTCAGACGCATCCCCCTCCCACCACAGTTTGGCGTCACAAAAAAGATTCCGAGCAAGTCCGTCAGGACCTGACCGGAGGGTCTGATCAACCTGGGTCCACCTAACCCATCTCCAAACCTCGCTGAGTCTTCATGACGGGGACTGCGTTCAGCGCTCTCGATCGACTGCGACGGAATCAGCCAACTTCGTCTCAGAGACAAAGCCTGACATTCATTCTCAGGTTGCAGCAGAAAGTTGCTGAGCAGGCCATCTGGATCCAGGTATCACACTGCAGGAAGGTTCCAGCCCCCTTTGACCTTCCCAGCACACCAGAGCCAGATCAGTGAGGGAATCTGTGCCCTCACTGCAACAAGTAACGTGCCAAGCTACCTACCCATCTCATCATGGAGAGAAACTATCCCTGGCCACATTCAGCATCCATGGATGGTCGCTGCGCGGTTCAATGTGTGCCTTCCTCTCGAAATGGTCTTCAGCCATTCCCTTCTTATTCCCGGATTTTTTCTTAGCCAGATATCTTCCATACAACCTGGATGCCCTTTTCCGGTGCTTTGTAAATTTGAGTAGATTTTATCAATTGCATTCAGAGACCAGGTGACAATTTCCATCTTTCAGCTTGTTCGGTTTGGTTTAGAGAAAAATGCAAAAAGATGCTCAAGACAGAGGGACAGGAGACAGAGAGCTGGGAGATAAGACACAGGAGACAGAGGGAGAGAGAAAGCGTCCACCTACTACCACACACACTGTCCTACTGGTTCTGTAGATTTTCATATGTAAAGATATGATTAAAGGTTTACCGTCATCCTGGACATGACTGTTAAATGTTATTGTGTGCACAAGGCCGACTTTAGTGGGATTTTATTTTGCAGGTAATTAAAAAACACAGGAATTGTACCAAAGTAAAAATTATAATAGTTTCACACCAACAATAAGGTTTTAAAGAAGCTCTTCCAACTTTAATTTCCTCAGTACATAAAAGTACAATAGAAAACAGTGATTTAACTCGTAACCCCTCACAACTTGACGTTCTAGTTCATAGCGTTAATTCCTCCCTGCGTCTGGCAATAGACAAAGTTGCCCCACTGAAAAAGAAGGTGGCCAGCCTTAGAAGATTAGCTCCCTGGTTTAATTCAGAGCTACATACCTTGAAGAAGAACGTTAGAAAACTAGAGAGAAAATGGCGCTCCACGCATTTACAGGATTCCTATTTAGTGTGGAAAAATAGTCTATTGCTATATAAAAAGAGCCTTCGAACAGCTAGAACAGCATATTATTCATCTTTAATCGAGGAGAATAAAAATAATCCTAGGTTTCTTTTTAATACAGTTGCTAAACTCACACAGGATCATAGCTCTATCGAGCCAACCATTTCCCAAGCTCTTAGTAGTGATGACTTCATGCAATTCTTTATAAATAAAATAGACTCTATTAAAAATAAGATATTTGGGAACCTTCCCAATATGCTTGCTTCCTCCCTAGTTAATGAGGCAACATCAAAAATGGTTGAACCTAATATACGCTCAAACTGCTTTAATGCAGCCGAACCTTCTGATGTACTAAAATTATTAGCTTCATCTAAACCTTCAACTTGCGTTTTAGACCTAATCCCAACTAAACTCGTAAAAGAAGTTTTCCCTCTGATCGCTGCTCCAATTTTAGATATAATGAATCTATCCTTAGTCAATGGATATGTACCACAGGAGTTTAAGATAGCTGTAATTAAACCTCTACTTAAGAAACCATCTCTTGATCAAAACGACTTAATTAACTATAGACCGATATCTAATCTTCCCTTCTTATCTAAAATTCTTGAGAAAATAGTTGCACATCAGATGTGTGAGCATTTAAACAATAATGAGCTGTTTGAGAAGTTTCAGTCAGGCTTTAGAGCTCATCACAGCACTGAAACAGCTCTGGTGAAGGTTACTAATGATATTCTCATAGCCTCAGACAATGGACTGGTGACCATTCTGGTCTTGTTAGATCTCAGTGCTGCCTTTGACACTGTTGATCACAATATTCTCATAGAAAGGTTTGAACGTGTCAGTATAATAGGAACAGCACTAGGTTGGTTTAAATCTTATTTGTCTAACAGATTTCAGTTTGTTCAGGTAAACAATAGATCTTCCTCAACCTCAATAGTTACTTGCGGAGTACCACAGGGTTCAGTGCTTGGGCCGATTCTTTTTACTATATACATGCTTCCTATTGGTAAAATAATTAGGCAGCATGGGATAAAATTCCATAGTTACGCTGATGATACACAGCTATATCTATCTATAAATCCTGATGAATCCAATCAGTTTGGTAGACTACAGGCATGTCTGGAAGACATAAAAACTTGGATGACTCTAAACTTCTTGCTTCTGAATTCTGATAAAACAGAAGTTGTCGTCTTTGGACCAGAAGCTGTGAAAAATAAACTACTTAGTCAGCCCCTTCACCTGGACGGCATTAAATTAGCCTCCAGTAATAAAGCAAAGAACCTCGGTGTTATTTTTGACCAAGATATGTCATTTAGATCTCACATTAAAGAAGTCTGTAGGATTTCCTTTTTTCACCTTAGGAATATTGCAAAAATTAGAACCATCCTGTCCAGGAATGATGCTGAAAAACTAGTCCATGCCTTTATTACTTCAAGACTGGATTACTGTAAATCTTTATTATCAGGTAGTCCACAGAAAACAATTAAAAGTCTTCAGTTAGTCCAAAATGCTGCTGCTAGGATTCTGATGAATATTAAAAGAAGAGATCACATTTCCCCTGTTTTAGCTTCTCTTCACTGGCTCCCAGTAAAATCTAGAATAGAATTCAAGATCCTCCTTCTGACATATAAAGCTCTTAATAATCTAGCTCCATCATACATAAGAGACCGGATTGTTCCATATGTTCCTAACAGGGCCCTTCGCTCTCAGACTGCAGGTTTACTGGTAGTTCCTAGGATTTCTAAAAGTAGAATGGGTGGCAGATCTTTCAGCTATCAGGCTCCCCTCCTATGGAACAGGCTCCCAGGGTTGGTTTGTGAAGCAGACAATTTGTACATCTTTAAAACTAGGCTTAAAACTTTCCTCTTTGACAAAGCTTACAGTTAGAGATATGTTAATAGGTAGTTAGAGACAGGTTAGACAGGTAGCTAGGAAGAGATAGGTTAATGTTAGTAGCTAGGTAGAGTGTCAAAAGCTAGGAAGGGATATGAAGAGGTAGAGTAGCTACGTAGAGATAGATGAGATAATGTAGAGATGTAGAGATAATGTAATCCAAGTAGAGAGTGTTAGTAGCTAGGTCTCCTAGTAGCTAGGAGACAGGAAGAAACCTCCTGTCTCAAGTGCCTTGAGCTAGGAGACAGGTTAATGTTAGTAGTCAGGTAGAGTATCAAAAGCTAGGAAGAGATAGGAAGAGGTAGAGTAGCTAGGTAGAGATAGGTTAATGTAAGCCAGGTAGAAAGTGTTAGTAGCTAGGTCTGCTAGTAGCTAGGAGTCAGGTTAATGCTAGTAGCTATGCTGCTTTAGGCTAGGCTGTTGGAGGACATTATTAGGGTCTGTTCCTACTTTCTCTCCTACTTCTCCCCAACTACATGATGTGCTGTCAATTCAAGCGCTAACCAGTTTTCTCTTAGTCTCCTCCTACAGTAGGTGCTCCTGACCCGCCCTGCTTGACGACCCTGACTAAGATGGCATTGCAGTGACAGAAAGTTCTCCACGTCCTGCAACAAACTTCTGCATCAGTTCTGTTGTTCTTTCTGTGTCTCTGTTCTGTGTCTTTGTTCTGTATTCTCCAAACCACAGACGGTCTTGGCAGATGACCCTGGTGAGCCTGGTTCTGCCGGATGTTTCTTCCTGTTAAAAGGGAGTTTTTCCTTTCCACTGTCGCTTCGTGCTTGCTCAGTGTGAGGGATTGCTGAGAATTACACGACGCAATCTTCTGTGGTTCTCTAATATCTAAATTAAACATTGTATTGTAATAACTCTTCTTGTAAAGTGCCTTGAGATGACATCTGTTGTGAAACGGCGCTATATAAATAAACTGAATTGAATTGAATAGGTGTAGTAGTAATTCATCTGTACATAAGAAGCTGTGTACATTCATCAATGTGACTAAAAAAGGATGACTGATACCCAGTGTTGGGAGTAACAGCATTTAAGTATGACGGCGTTACTAATGGTGTTCCTTTTTTGGTAACAGAGTAATCGAATTAATTACTTTTCCCACTATTACAACGCAGTTACCATTAGTGGGGATGTTGTAGCGCGTTACTACAACGTGCTGAATGAAGCGCAGCTGCGTCAGGCTTTCTGACAGACACTTCAGCTGCAGGGAGAGAGATGGCGATGACGGGGTAGGCGGATACAATTAGTGCTCTTGCTGTCTCACTGTGTGTTTTAAAGACAGCAGAGAACTTAGTTTTAAGTTAGATATTCGATGGATATTAGTTTCTTTAAAGCGGAGACTCACTCCAATCTTTCACTCCTGATTTCCAATGCCTGCGCTCCGCACCGTTGCACACTCTGCAAGCTTCTCGCTCCAGAAATGTGCTGATAGAGTGCATACATCACCTCCGAACGCTCCCTCCTGAAGGCGTTGGTTTTGATTAAGGTTTGCTTTTCATTTAATCTCCATGCATCCTAGAAAGTACCTTTGAGATCTATACTAACAAAATAACAATGATTTTTTAAATTAACATATGTAACATTTCTTATTAATATGTTACTGGAAAATTTTATTTTTCTTCATTAGCTTCCAGTTCATGTGTCAAAAAATCTGTCTTACTACATCCAATTACATTGTGCTCTATTTAATAGGCAATATTACTGATGCTTAAATTTGAAAAATGCAATAGACAGATTTTCTTTTGTTTCTTTTTACACAAATTTGTGTGTCCTAGTTTTGCACTTTAATGAACACTGTGTGATTATGTATGAGCAATATTTACTTGTTGTATATTTTTTTCTTTTTCTGCATTTTCTGTATATGGTAAATGGTAAATGGACTGAACTTATATAGCGCTTTTCTAGTCTTACTGACCACTCAAAGCGCTTCACCTTGAAGCCACATTCATCCATTCACACTCGAATTCATACACCAACACCCAACATGGCTCAGTAGGACAATGTAGAATTTGGGGGTTAAGGGCCTCGTCCAGGGGCACATTAACATGTGACTGGAGGAAGCTGGAATCAAACCAATCCCCTCCGATTGCAAGCCAACTACTCTACCACTGAGCCACAGTATAAGATGTATACTGCATCTCATTGCATCAAGTTCAAATACCAAATGTTCTAAAATACTGTATATGTTTTTTTATTGGTCATTCAGTAATAAAACTATTTGACGTTACAGATATTATAAAACATAACAAGTGTTATTGAACAAAAAAATAACCCCGTATTTACTTTGCTGAGAAACTAATTCCTTTACAGTGTAATAACTGAGTTACCAACTCAATTACTTTTTTGAAAAAGTAATTTGTAACTATAATTAATTTCTTTTTTAATATAACATGCCCAACACTGCTGATACCTTAGTAGTTTCAGCTCAAACTAAGAAAGCATTAAGGCGCTGTTGACTTTTCTTTTTTTAAACAACTTTGTGGAACCAATGTAGGTTACCTGGGAACCCGCCTGATTAGGTTGTTAATGCTTTCAAATTGGCCTTTTACATCCCAGAAAGTTAGAAAGCTCTTGATATAAAAATGAATTGTGCAAATAAAATACTGTTATATTTCATGTTTTTTTAACATTTGATAAATCAGAAGCTTCCTTGAGATTAATGCTTTTAAAAAAGGCGTTGTTAAGAAGAGACACTGTCGCAAGCTAAAAGTGTATTATTAGGATCAACATTGATAAACATATTGTAGTTGGATGGTACAGTTTTTTTAATATGCAATTTTTTTAGAACAGAAGGAAACCGTTGTACAACACCGTTGAACAATTCTAAAGAGAAGTCAAATTGACAGCTTCATATTATAATTAGTATTTAAAGCAAATCCAGTATTTCCCGGGGTTAGGCAACAAAGCGGCCAGTAGGAGACTGAAGAGTAAGAGGAGCAGAGAAGAAGACAGAAAACAGACAGGAGACTGGACAAAAGAAGAGTAAAGAGGATGCCAATGGGAAACTGGACAGAAGTAGCCAGTCAAAAGGTTGTGAGAAAATGAGCATCAATACTATTTTGTAAATATGTTTTCTGTCATGGGTGTAGCTATGGCAATTAAAGTTGATGGATATTATTTGCATACTGCAATTGATTAATTAAAAACAAAGTAGTTAACATGCTGTTGTTTTTGTTGATTAGTATCAGTAATATGCATTTATTAATCTTCTTCTGGCACTGAGGCTTCTTCTCTCCCCTCCCTAATTTAACAGCTGTTATACAGTCACAGAAACTTTCCAGATGAATAGAACTTACCTTTGAAGGGGCTTGGAGAGTAGTCCACATGGTGACAGGATCCAACATAAATAATGGGCTAAACTGGTCCGCTAGCTTTCATGGAAAATGTGGCTGCTGCAGACACAAACTGGTCCACTCGTTCTGGTCCACTCGTGGACATTGTGAGTATTGCGACACTTGCTGCATCACTTCCTATTGTCAGTGCTGAGCTCTGCGGAGGTGCTAGGTGTTTGATGCTCAGGTTCTCTTCAATTGATCTGTTTTTCTCTGTTTGGAGGTTTTTCTAAGTTAGTTTACACACAAGCACACTCCTACACTTATTTCCAGTTGGTGCACATTATGTTTTGGGAACAACCGTGTGAAGGTTGTTCTTAGTGTGCTAAGATCTTGCTAGCTCGTTAGCTTAGCTACGTAGCAACTATGGCTACCTCTCTTCCGTCTACTTCTCCTTCTCCCTCTCCCTCTGTGGCTCCTTTCTCCTGTTCTCTGTGTCAGATGTTTAGTTACTCCACCGCCTCCTTTATAGAGGTAAGTGTAATAAATGTAGAATCTTGGATGCGAGGGTTTCGGAGTTAGAGACCCGACTGCGCGTTGAGAATCCAGTAAATAGTCGAGGCCCATTAGCCAGAATGGAGCCAACAAGGATAAAACCACCTAGTGGTCCTCCAACAGAACCCATGCAGCTGGGATCTCAGGCCGACTGGGTGACAGTACGTAAAAAGCACAGTTCCCATCCCAAAGGGCACCACCAATCTGTCAGCGTTTCTAACAGATTTTCTCCACTCAGTGACGCACAGCACCCACTGAGAAACAGACTTTGGTAATTGGCAGTTCCATTGTCCGAAACATGGCATTAAAGACTCCATCGACCATGGTCAAATGTTTTCCAGGGGCCAGAACAGGCGACATAAAATCCCACCTGAAACCGCTGGCTAAAGATAAGCATAAATACAGTAAGATTATTATTCACGCTGGCAGTAATGACACCCGGTTACGTCAATTCAACTCAATTCAAAAATACTTTATTGATCCCAGAGAGAAATTAACTGTTGTTGTAACTCATTACTAATTCATTTTTCAAGGAGTTGTTGTAGACCATGATGGCTGTGTGGAGAAAGGATTTCCTGTAGCGATCTGTATTGCAGCGAAACTGAAGAAGCCTCCAACTGAAGATACTAATATCTGTTGATACCTGTTGCTGTAGGATAGTCTCATGAAGAGCATGCTCAGGTGTCATCCATAATCTTTGTAATTTTATTAAGAATCATTCTTTGCATCATTATCTCCAGTTGTTCCACAGTTGTCCCCAGAACAGAACCAGCCTTCTTTATCAGGTTTTTGAGCCATTTTAAGTCCCTGGCTCTGATGCTGCTACCCCAACCTTGAAGGACCTCAGCTTCCTCAAAAAGTACAGTCTACTCTGTCCCTTTTCATAGACAGCTTCACTGTTGATTCTCCAGTCCAGTCTGTTGTCCAGGTGAACTCTGAGGTATTTGTACTCCTCAACCACCTCCACTTCTTCTTCCATGATGAAAACAGTCTTTGACTTGTCTCTGTTTCTTCTGAAATCTACAACCATCTCCTTTGTTTTGTTCACATTCAAGGTAAGATGATTGTTTCCACACCATGTCACAAAGCGGTCCACCAGTTCTCTGTATTCAGATTCATCGTCTGAGTATTTCTGCAGATGACAGTTCTCCATCTTATACTGGAAGTCTGAGGTGTACAGATTGAAAAGGAATTGTGAGAGTACAGTCCCTTGTGGTACTCCTGTGCTGCTGACCAGCTGGTTTGAAATACAATCCTTCAGTCTCACAAACTGTGGTCTTTTTTCAGGTATTCATTGATCCAGTTGATTGTTGAGGCCTCCACCTGTGTCTTCAGGAGTTTCTGACAAAGCAAATTGGGCTGAATTGTGTTAAATGCACCAGAGAAATAAAAAGCATGATCCTCATACTGCTGCCTGCTTTGTCCAGATGACAGTGAGTTGGTTGAAGCAGGTTGATGATGGCATCCTCAACACCAACCGCCAATCTATCCATGACAATAAGCAAACTGCAGGGGGTCCTGATAGGATCTAGTTTGCTTACTCAGGTGGGGCAGCAGGAGTCTTCCCAAGACCTTAATGATGTGGGATGTCAGTCCAGACCAAACATCTCTTATATTGTTCCTCTATACTTTGTTTTCCAGCTTCTTCCTGTAAGCCTCTTTACTGTCTCTGATCTTGACTTTTAGTTGCTTCTTTATACTCCTTAATAACTCCCTATCACCCTCCTTGAAGGCTCTTTTTTTCTTGTTCAGCAGTTCCTTCAGCTCACTGGTGATCCAGGTTTTTTTGCTATTAGGGAAGCATCTCACTGTTCTGGAGGGGATTATGTTGTTCACACAGAAGTTTATGTAGTCAGTCACACACTCAGTCATGGCATTGATGTCCTCTCCCTGTGGCTGGCTAAGAGTCACCAGTTTGTGGACTAAAAACAATCCTGCAGGGCTACTTCAATTTCATGTGACCATTTTCTAACAGTTCTCTTTGAACAAGTGGTTATTATTCAGAGCAGAGAAAGACAAGAATATGGTCAATTGGAGCTCACTTAAATTAGTGTTGCTTCGCTGTTTACGTTTGCTAAAAAGATGTCGGACTGTGTAATCTTTTCTGGTCCCCTGCCCGAACAGACCAGTGATTACATTTTTTGCCAAATGCTATAATTTCATCGATGGTTGTATTAGTGGTGTCCAGTAAACAATGTGGGCTACATTGGTTGGAAAACTTTTTTGGGAAAACCTGTGCTGATCCGGAGAGATGGCATACATCCCACTTTGGATGGAGCAGCTCTTCTTTCTAGGAATCTCGACAGATTTATCAGTCCTTCAAAACACTGACAAACCAGGGTGCAGACCAGGAAGCAGAGTAGTAGTTTCTGTACTGTTACCCACTCAATACCTTATTGAGACAGTGGCTTGCCCACGGCCAAAAGCAAATAGACTAAAAGTTAGCATCAAAAGAGCAAACTATAAAAATCTTATTAAAATAAATACGACTCTGACCAAGCAAGGAAATAGAGCAATTGGATGTGGTTTACTAAACATAAGATCCCTCTTCTCAAATACTTTATTAGTAAATGACTTGATATGTGATATTAAAATTGATCTATTTTACCTATCAGAAACCTGGCTGCAGCAGGAAGATTTTGTAATTATGAGTCAACAACTTCCAATTATTAAAATTTTCACATTCCTAGAAGTACTTGGCAAGGAGGAGGAGTTGCAACTACCTTTCATTCAGATTTGCAAATTCACCCTAGACCAATTAATAGCAACAGTTCTTTTGAACATCTAATTCTTAGTTTTCCTCATCCAAGCTGCAAAACATTAAAACCACTTTTGTTTGTGTTTTTGTATTGCACACCAGGTCCTTACTCTCAATTCTTGGACCAGATCTCAGATTTTTTTATCTGATTTAGTATTAAACACTTATCAGGTAATTATAATAGAGGATTTCAATATTCTTGTGGACATTGAATGTGATAGCCTAACTTCAGCCTTTAATGTTATCTTAGATTTAATTGGCTTTTCTCAGAAAGTGAAGGGGCCCATGCCCTTGAGTCAGCACACTTTAGACATTGTATTACATACGGCATTGAGTGTGATGAACTACTAGACATCCCACATAACCCAGTCCTATCTGACCATTTTTTGGTAACCTTTGAATTTACTTTACCCAACGTTCCAAAATCTGAACAAAATTTTTATTACAGTAGAACTTTATCAGACAGTGCTGTAACAAGTTTTAAAGAATATGTTCCATTCTTGTTTCCATATGTGTCTCAGAATACCACAGTGGACGGCAGTAATTCCAACATTAACCCCTTCAGAAATTGATGGTCTGGTTCAAAGTATTACTTCCTCACTGCGTTTGGCGCAAGACAGTGTAGCCCCTAAAAAAAAAGGTAATCAGCCATAGGAGGTTGGCTCCCTGGTTTAGTGCAGAGTTGCGTACTTTAAAGCAGAATACTATGAAACTGGAGAGAAAATGGCGCTGTTCACACTTAAATGATTCCTATCTAACCTGGAAAAATAGTCTACAACTTTATAAAAATGTACTTCGACAAGCTACAACAGCACATTACTCGTCACAATAGAGGTAAATAAAAAAAATCCTAGGTTTCTTTTTAGTACTGTTGCCAAACTTACACAGAGTCATAGAGCCAACTATTCCCCCTTCTCTAAGTAGTGATGACTTTATGGGATTCTTCATAAGTAAAATAAATTCTATTAAAAATAAAATTATTGGCAGTCTCCCAAACATGATTAACTCTCTTTCAGTAAATGAGGTAGTATCAGAGAGAACTGTAGAACCATGTTTATGTCTGTACTATTTTGATTCAGTTGAACTTCAGGACTTATAACAAATATTAGCTTCATCTAAACCCTCAAATTGTACGTTAGACCCAATGCCAACCAAATTATTTAAGAAAGTGTTCCCTCTGGTTACTGGCCAGATTTTAAATATGATTAATCTATCTTTAATAAATGGATATGTGCCACAGGAATTGAAAGTTGCTGCAATTAATCCTTTACTAAAGAAACCCTCCCTCGATCAAGATGACTTGGCTAACTACAGACCTATATCTAACCTTCCGTTCTTATCCAAAATTCTTGGGAAAATAGTTGCTGATCAAGTATGACTTTCAGTCAGGCTTTAGAGGTCATCATAGCACTGAAACAGCTCTGGTGAAAGTTACTGATATTCAAATGGCCTCACATAATGGATTTGTGACTGTTCTGGTCTTGATGGGTCTCAGTGCTGCTTTTGACACAGATAATCATAATATTCTCCTAGAACGGCTTGAACATGTCGGGATCAAGGGAACAGCACTAGGCATGTTTAAATCATATCTGTCTGACAGATTCCAATTTGGTCATGTCAATGATAAATCTTCACACTCAAGGGCTACCTGTGGAGTGCCACAGGGTTCTGTGCTTGGACCGATTCTCTTTAATGTATATATGCTTCTAATTGGTAAAATAATTAGACAACATGGGATGAATTTCCACAGTTATGCTAATGATACACAATTATATTTATCCATAAAACCTGATGAAACCAATCAGTTAGGTAGATTACAAGCATGTCTTGAAGACATAAAACCAGGATGAATCTGAATTTTCTACTTTTAAATTCAGACAAGACAAAAGTTGTTGTCTTTGGACCAGAACCTTTAAAAAGGAAACTGCTAAGTCAATCTCTTCATCTGGGTGGCATTAATTTGGCCTCTGGTAATAATGTAAAGAACCTCAGTGTAATTTTTGATCAAGACATGACATTTAAATCCCATATTAAACAGGTTTCTAAGATTTCTTTCTTTCACCTCCGGAATATTGCTAAAATTAGAAACATCCTGTTCAGGAGTGATGCAGATAAACTGGTCTATGCATTTGTTGCTTCAAGTCTGGACTACTTTAATTCCTTATTATCAGGAAGTCCACAAAAAGCAATTAAAAGCCTTCAGTTGATCCAAAATGCTGCAACAAGAGTTCTGATGAATATTAAAAAGAGAGATCACATTTCTCCTGTTTTGGCTTCTCTCCATTGGCTCCCTGTTAAATCCAGAATAGGGTTTAAGATCCTCCTCCTTACTTATAAAGCCCTTAATAATCAAGCTCCATCGTACATCAGAGATCTGATTATTCCATTTTTTTCTAACAGAGAACTTTGTTCTCAGAATTCAGGTCTACTGGTAGTTCCTAGGATTTCTAAAAGTACAATGGAAGGCAGATCTTTCAGTTATCAGGCTCCTCTCCTGTGGAACCAGCTCCCAGTTTTAGTCCGTGAGGCCGACACTGTCTATTTTTAAGACTAGGCTTAAAACCTTTCTGTTTGATAAAGCTTATAGTTAGAATGGCTAAGGTTATCCTGAGCTATTTTTGTACTTATGGTGCTATAGGTTTAGACTGTTGGAGGACAGACTGACCACTTTTCTTCATTCTTCTACTTTTCTTTTCTACTACTCTCCAGATATATTTTTTCTGCTGTTATTGCAATTGTTAACCCAGTTTTCCATGTGTTTTTCTCCCCCTTAGAAGCTCCACACGGTCTGGTATCCTGCTCAACTATAATGTCCACTGCTGGATGGGGAACATCGGAATTGCTGTGGTTGGAGTCTGCATAATCTGGGCACAACCTCACATCGATGACTCATCACAATCTGCTGGGATTCCTTACATAGAAAACTTTTAACTGATTGCAATGTTTATATAATTACATTGAAATTAAGTTTGTTTTAAAGTGCCTTGCGATGACATTTGTTGTGAATTGGCGCTATATAATTAAATTAAAAGTGAAGATGTAGCAGACTTTACTTAAAGAGACTATGAAGAATTTTGAATTTTTGTGATTTTGTGACTGCCCCATCAGGCCAAACGTGTAACTGCAGCCTTAACGGTAAGCTTGTGCGTGAGGCGTGCGTGTTGTACGTGCACTCGCAAGCGATCATAAAAAGCTGAGTCAGTCAGCTCCGTACTCGACGATTTACAGCTTTGCACGCATAACTTCGACTGAGGTAATAAATGTGATGAAAGATATTTAGACCAAATACATTTTAGTGTATTTCTAGGATGTGATACGTGGGCAAATTTGTAGCAAAGTGAATCAAGTAAAGAAGCCAAATTATAAAGATAAATTAATGAATCACATTTGAAGGATGAAAATAATACTCTTAAACTTTGTATGCATACATTAAATAATCCCATTGGTAGCTAATAATTATTTTACTAGGTGCAATTGAACAAGTATAGGTTATTTAATTGGAAAAATAAATCGTCTGTTACACTTCCTGGAACTAATGAAGTAGCGTAAGATGACTAAAATGGTTGTAAACAGCACAAGTCCTGTTCACTTGCAGTTGTTTCACTACTTGTAAATCCGTGAATAGTGACTCTTATTCAGAGGTGTATATATACCTGAGTTAATTTTTTCTAGAAAAAAAAATATAAATAAAAATTGTATAAATGATAAAGTATTTATATTCTTTTTTTAACTATATAACTTGAGTAATATAATTATGAAGTATTACTAATCCCACATGAGTAACATTTCTGGATGCTTTACACACTGCCAGTAGGTTCACAGAATTTTATTTTAACCCAAAATAAACCAATCACAGATCTACACTTTATTAAAGGAAACCTCCTGTTTCTACACATAATTTTAAATGATATCTGTATGATGAGCTTTTTCTTTCAAATTGAGGTCAAGTGAATATAGTAACATAATGTATGGTCACTGGAAGTACATTTTACCTTGTAAGATATATTTATACATTACCGACTGCATTTGTTTTATATTTCAACAAATGATTTCGAGAAGGGTTTCCTCTGCTCAAATATTTTTTTGTAATAATTTTATTTATGTAATTTGTTTTATTTTACTCTACGAAATACCTGAATTTGCTTAGGACGGTCTGATGACATAATCTTAAAAACAGATGTTACTCAGTATGCAAGCATCTTTTTAACCAAAACTTTTTTCACTCTTGAGTAGCATTTTTGGTGACTACTTTTACTCGACTAGAGGTACCACTACTACTACTTAAGTACAACTTTTGTGCACTCTACCCACCTCTGTTCATACTTTGCGTCCAGGTAAAGGAGGTATTAGCAACATTGTTTATGGTTTTGTAAATACATCACCATTACCAAAACACTTCATGGCTTGTTTTGGTGAAGGTTATATAAAACATTAGCCTGACATAGCCACACTCAATCCTAATCTGATGCTCTTCCATTGGGCTGTGATTATGCGACGTGTTTTAACTGAACCAGGAAAAAAATGCCTCTGCACTCAGTTGGATAGACCTATAACCAATCTGAGAAACGGCAGAGCAACGGATGTTATCTGTTCCTCTCTTAAAATTTCTCTTTTAAAATTAATGCGCTGTCGATATCTTTTTATAACCCACAGCGGCAGGGTGGATTATGGCAGCCATCACTGGCTGATGTCAGCTTTCACCGCAGAGCGAGTGTCAATGTCCAATTTAAATTCAAGTGCAGTGTAGCGGTTTAACACGAAGAGGCTGCCACAGTGCCAACAGTTTTTGGTAGAAAATTTGTAATGTTTATTAAAAAGTTATATTAATCCAAAAATTAATTACCAGACATGTAGACAGCACAATATGACACTATTATACAGTTTATATGCAAAAAACCCTGTCCATCCTGCACCTCCCACACCCTCCTAAACTGTCACAGAGGCTGAGCTACTTGTGTGTAAACAGGTGTTATGCTGAGAAAGTGCCGAAAACTGCATCCCCATACCGTGGGAACATGCATTGTTAAAAAAATATAAACGATGAGAACACAGATTAAAATATCAGCAACATGGCAGCTTTTAAATATATTTGCAATATATTTCTTATATCCTGAAAATGTATTGTTATTGGAGATTAAAGTAAAAAAATTAAGTATTCCTTGGTGCCCCGCTATTTGTGGGTCACATTGTCCTTTTTTTACCAACAGCATGATAGTTTAAACATTTTATAAGATCTAAACTTTTTGAACTAACAATTAAAGGCTGCTTTTGGCAAAAACAGGTCACAATGTAAGACAACGTTCTGTCCGCTGTTAATGATAGAGTGCACAATTATGTTATCACTTAGTCTAAAAACTCTTAAATAGCCTTCATAAATTATGTAGAAAACACTTTATGCCCCCTAGGTTATGCCGGGCTGTTCACTCTGTCCACAGACGAGAGGCACTGAGGTTCTTTGTCACTTATGTTTAATGTGGTATTCTTAAAACTTCAACACCTACAACACCGTAGAACTAGTAAAACAAAGCAAAACATTTCACTAAACACGGCATAAATTACGAACACAAAATGATAAACAAATTATAATACACATACATACCACTTTGGCCTGCAAGTGAACGAACAGGGGATTACATAAATAATCAACTTTCCTTTCGCTGTCTCGTTCTTGCCGTTGGATCAACTTCCCGTCTTCTCCTCTTTTTTACCGGAAACAGGATGTACTTATCAAAACCTTGACTTGAACTTAAATAATAAAAACATTAAATTACTCTTCAAACTTAAATAAAATGTATCTTATAATCTTGTAAACTTGATATAAACAATAGAAAATAAAAAATATATATGTACGAAAAGAAAATTATTCAAGTTTCTTAAACGCTATTCATAAATCCCAGCAGCGCCTCCTGCTGTGTAGATTAATTAACTGCAGGTTGACTTCTTCAACCGCTACATAGTTGTCTGTTATGGAAGAAAAGAAAATCATGTTTTGTTCTTGTTTGTTATAATTTTAACAGCAAAGAGTTTCGCATTGTTTCAATTTAGTTTTACTGGGCAAGATAAAAGTAGACTGTCAAGGTGGGAATATTGACAGTCGGCTCTTTGTCAAAGAACATCTTCAGTAGTGTTTGTTTCAGCTACAATTTCTCATAGTCTATTAATGTTTTTTCTTTTCTTTCTGTCTGTTAAATTAGAAAGCAGAGATAAAAAAACAGAGGTCTAAAAAATATGACAGTAGATAAAGCTTTTAAAAGATAATGAGCATGGACACTGATGATTCTGGTGGACAATCTGGCCCGGAGAATTAATCTGATGGCAGCATCAATTGCTGGATGAAGGAAAGCTAGTCGTCACAGAGTGAGTTAGAGGAGATTCTGAGGAAAAGGATCTGCCTGATATCTTCTTATAGTCACTCAAATGCTGTTATGACAGCTAAAATGTCAGTTGAGCTTTTTTGTGCACCGCTAACTCAGGTGCTTTTTAGTGTACTTAAGTTGGTAAATCATAAAGCGTTTTCATAAGACACACCATGGTGGCATATTACAGGAATATTCCCAGCATGGTGTGTCTTATGAATGCAGGACATGACAATGACAATGCAGGAATGTGCTGCGACATTGCTGCAACACTGGACTCATGAATTAAGATCTTGCCTTGCTGCAATATAGTGCTTTTCTAGTCTTACTGAACACTCAAAGCGCTTTACATTGAAGCCACATTCACCCATTCACACACCGACACCCAACATGGCTCGGTAGGACAATGCAGAATTTGGGGTTAAGACTGCAGGAAGCTGGAATTGAACCTACGACCCTCTGATTGCAAGCCAACTACTCTACCACTGATCCACAATCGCCCAGTCATGAGTATGTGTCTAATGTGTACTGAGTCCCAGCTGGCAAAAGTACTTAAAGTGCAAATAAACGTAGGAAGTTAATTTAGCAATTATAAACTGCATCAGCTGAGATGGCAAACTTGAGTGATGTAGAAGTCTGGGAGCTTCTGGCTTTTAGATTGCCAGACAGTTCACAAGGACTTTGAAGGACAGCCAGCTTTTAGAGTGGCTCACAATATGACTTAGGCCGTTTTCACATGTGTGGCCGTACCAGAAAACGGCCAGAGAAAATGCTAATTTTTTCTGTTCACATGGCACGGATCTCTGCCCGTATTGGGATTCAGTCTTTTACTACAAATAAACAGCAGGTGGCGGTATACAAATAAGTCTTAGTTCTCCAACAAACAAGGGAGTGAGAAGTACCGACGTCATAAAACGAGCGACAGCCTAGAATGTAAACAAACTGGTCTACTGGTCAGCTGCTACCTGAAGCCATCTACAGGGTGAGTGTTGTAGTAAACCCGTGTTTTGTAACCTGCTGTGTTGCTGTGGGATGCTTGAATCGCGTTGGTATTTGTATGGTCGCGAGGTGATTCTGTAATTTCGGCCGGCGGTGTCGTCATTTCCGCGTGGAGCGCGTCTATTGTCTTGAGTACGGCCAGAGTACGGGTTGTGTTCACATGATACGTGGCCGCTCGTACCTGGACTCGGATACTACCTCCAAGGCAGGTCTCTCTGGCCGTATCCTGGCACGGTACAGTCTGTGTTCAAATGGTACGAAATAAGTGGATTTTGACCAAATACCGTACCCGAGTACGGACTCCCGTACCATGTGAAAGCGCCCTTAAAGTCCTCCTTCACTGGTGTTTATTATTCATTTTTCAGTATTCTCTGGTATGAAAGAATACAGTCTGAGTCAGTTTCTGTCAAAAGAAAAATATTTCCCAGTCTATTTCAGTTTATACCAGTTCAGTGTGGGAGTGTGCGTGGAGACTTAACAAGATGTTGGGGCTTGCTCATTAAGATTAATGACAGGCAAGTTTCTCCTCCACCCTCAAAACTATAGTTGCACAGAGACATTCCTTTCTAAAACACATTAAACTTTCACTTACAAAGATGTGAGACTCACCGAGTGGTTTGGGGGTGTTCACTGATATGCTCACACAAAAGTCGCCACAAAAAATGTTTTCCAACAGGTTTTATCATAGTTTTTGTCCAACTCCATTGACTTGTGTTTTACCGTTTGTTTCTAAACTGTTAACCTATTTTTCCAAATGCCTCACACCCAAACATTCTTCCGCTAAGAGCTTGAGTAATAGACACTCAAGCCCAGCTGGTGGCGGTAATGCACCTTTGCCAATTATACAGTTGACCATGACTGCATAAGACTACAGAAAGACAATAAACAAAACCATTTATTTTTCCATCCACGGAGTGATACCGTTTCACACAGAACTTCTAATACAAGTCAATGGAGTTGGACAAAAACTACGATAAAACCTGTTGGAAAACATCTTTTGCGGCGACTTTTGTGTGAGCATATCAGTGAACACCCCCGACCACTCGGTGAGTTTTACGTCTTTATAAACAAAGTTTAACATGTTTTTAGGAAGGAATGTTTCTATGCACCTATAGTCCCATTGTGAGGTGGTGGTGGTGGTGGTGGTGGTGGTGGGGGGGGTTAGCAAAGAAACATAAATTTATAGGGACAGCAGTATTTGTCCAAATTTCTATCAAGAGCGTTCTATTTCATCATAAAAAGTCTGTAAATAGAGCTTTAAGTGTATTATACCAAACTTTTCCTTTACCTTTTACATTAGTAATTCAAACGATTGTAATCAAAATATGTCCACAGTTTTAATGATAATTGAATAAGATCTTTAATGGCATAACATCTTTGTGATTTCTGCATGCTGCTGTTTACATGTCTAGGGATCATGGTGAGGACTAAGGTGTAAATTTTTTTTGAAGCAATGATTGAATAATGGTCAGATATTTTCACATGGACATAACATAGCTGCTCGTTGCTCCACGTACCCTGGAAATTGTATGTCAGGGAAACTCAGATCCGTTAAAAGGTCAGCTCCAACATCTTCCAATATTTTAAAAGTATCCCAGGGGCATGGTAAGGGTCTGATATGTTTAAACTTTTTCATTTCCCGATATCTTCCATTTTAAAATGGGTAGTAAACTCTGATGGAGTAAAATCCATAAAATCCCAGCCTGTGATGTTCATTTCATTAGATTCATTCCAGCCAGCATGGCAGCTACTCTGAGGGTCACGTGACGCCCAGATACCTGGATCTGAGTATGTCCCGATACCAAGTATCAATGCTAGTACACTATCTACCACACAAAACAGATGGTGGTTTCATGTCAGAACTAGTGTAGGCCTCTATAATGTATGCAAATTATATGCAGCTCTTAAACCCCTCAACTCAACCACACTGAATGTAAAACAGTAAAAGAGAATTAAAACATAGAAAAAAACTGCAGACCTGAAAACATAGGGCCAGCAAAAAAAAAAAAAAAAAAAAAAAACAACAACTAAAGAAAGGCGTGAAAACTTGGTTGCAAGTAGGGTTGCCCTAAAATACAGAATCGTCCCTTATTTGACAATTAAATGTGGTGTCCCGTTTTGAACTAATAAGGGACGCTATTTGTTACGTATTTTCATAAATGTCCAATACGTGTGTTGGTCATAGGCTTCATATTGCCCTATTCTAACTACGTAGCCTATCTAAAAATAAAATACAAATCACCCAACTACAGGCAGTGAAACTGTTCCGGCGGCGGGATCTAAAGGAACCGCAAATTGTTTGCGTTTGCGGCTCGCGCGTGTTGCGCGTTCAGGATTGATCAGGTAGACACACACACACACACGCGCGCGCACACACACACACACACACACACACACATGTTGGGTTTCTATGTCTTGTGGGGACTTCTCATTGACATAATGTTTTCCGTAGCGCCTTACCCTAACCTTAACCATCAAAAATTAATACCTAACCCTGACCCTTACCCCAACCTAACCATAACCTAAGTGTAACCCTGACACTAAAACCAAATTTTAAGCCTCAAAAATTGCTTCAAACTTGTGGGGACCGGGATTTTGGTCCCCACAAGGGAGGTCGGTCCCCACTTGGATAGTAAACTTCTAATTTTTGGTCCCCACAAAGATAGTAATACCAGGTCCACAACACACTGGCGCTTCACACGCAGCACCTTTAAAAATGTCCCAAAACTGCGTACATAGATAAAGATGTGTGGGAAGAGGCCGCTCCTTGGTTGGTCAAGACAAACACAAGGCAAATTGTATACAGTGCAGTGAGTGTTCTGAGTCTGAGAACACTCACAGCACAGCACAGCACAGCACTGCACAGCACAGCACAGCACTGAACAGCACAGCACTGAACAGCACAGCACAGCACAGCACTGCACAGCACAGCACAGCACTGAACAGCACAGCACAGCACAGCACTGCACAGCAGGCACACAAGAACGCAGAAAACACACGTATGTGAGGCCTATGCCAGATATAGGCTAAAGTATTCCGAATAGATTGCATTTATTGTGCATTTTCCAAGATGTCTCGTCCATGTGCAATTTAATTTTTGTTGGATTAATTGTGGAGGATTTTGTTGTTGTGTTTTAAAGCCAGCAGGTTTAGGCATAGTCTTTTATCCAATCAATTTAAATAACAACTTAAAGAACAAATCATGGTAACTGATGCATTGTTAAGCTAATAAGTAGATTAAAATGAAAAATGTTTGGATAGGTTTCTGGCCGTTGAAATTTTAAAATTTAGAGAAATAGTCAATAAATCTTAAGTGAACATTGCATTAAATTTCTTAGTGTGGTTTGGTTGTTGTTCGGACAAGCCATGTAAGCCAATTGAATTCAATTAATTAAATTAACTATTTGTCATCCCACTCCTAAATTTATATTAAAATTAGCAGGTAAACAAGTTTAAAGGTGTTTGGGGTTCATCTGCAATATCCCCATACAGTCACTTTAGTAAGAAAATATTGAAAATACATTGTTGGAAGCTCAACAAACAGACCTCATGTTGTTCTCAGTATCGTCATGTCTTAGATCACACTGCATATTAACAGAAGTGGTATACACTTTATTCCCTTTTTTATGTGGATGCATTACATTGCAGATTTTTGTAGCCTAACTTAGATAAACATTAATGTGTTTATTATGAATAGAGCATTTTAAACTTAACATATGACCATTCTGGATCAACCTTAAGCACCACACCTCCCTGCTCGGACGGCTAAGCCCGTGCTGAATAACGCCCTGTAGCCTAAGAGTCTCTTATTTTAATTTATGAAAGTTGGCAACCCTAGTTGCAAATGACGTATTAGTTTTTTTATGTATACATTTAGTCTTGATTAATGCTTCTTTTCACCTACAATTGTTTTATTTTCGAAGCAACATTTTTCAGTACTTTTGTTTCAGTCAGGAATTCTATTTTCAGTGACAATTTTATTTTTCACTGGCAATATTTCTCCAATATTTCTTCTAAATGTAATTATGAATTGTCATTTAAGCCTAATGTATTTCTGGCTTCTGAACTAAATGTAATTCTGCATAAAAATTCAGTACTGAATTGTCAAAAATACTGTGTCAAAACATTCTTACTTTGTCGTCTTCCTAATATGCTTAATATTTGTTCACGCCCAGACAACCAAAAACATTTCAACCATATAAAGAGTGTGGAGACAGCTCACCATAATATTGTTTCACCTTTCATTGTTGTAGCTTTTTAGATGTTTTCATTGAGATTTTGCATGGACAGAATCTTACCTTGGTTGCTACATAGCTTGCCCTTATGTACACTGATTTGAGAGACGGTTTCACAGACGAGTCCCAAACAAAGACATACCAAACAAGAGTTTAATATCAGCATTCTAATGTACATTTATTACACTTCTTAAATAAATATTCCATCTTTAGAATTATTATGCACATCCTCAAATAAAAAAATATTTATATATGTATAAAAACAGGAGAGAACCAAGAACCCATAAAGTGAGGAGCAAAGGATCAGCACATTTTATACATGAGTCACTACAATCAGATCAGGAAACCTGTGAATATAAGTTATAGCTGCCACATTGTTCCATATTATGCTTTAAGCACACCGTTTGCTTAAATAAATCCAGTCAGGATGAAGCGTCTGGCAAACAGCCTGAACACCGTAGTGTTCCCACTACATTGTTGCTGCCGCGCTCTGCAGTGCTGTGTCTCACAGTGTGTCCGTAAACCCAGCGTTTCCTGGCAGTGCGATCACTCAGGGTCCTTCAAGTCTCCTTGAGCAGCAGGCAAAAGTTAAAAACCATGTCGTCTCTAGTCAAAATGATATGCAAAAATCAATCGATGGATTCTACAAATATGCTGAAGACAAGAAAAATAATGAATTGTGTGTATCTAAAACAAAATTCTCAGCACTAAGTAGTCTGGAGTACAAAAATAGATGTTTTATATGTATATTTTCTTATTCTTTTATGTCCATGAACTTTTTGTTCACTTGAGAAATTCTGAAAATACACTACAAGTTAAGATACAGTGTGAAAAAAAAAAATCTAGAGGGCTTTTTTTTTCTAGAGAGGAACACGTTTCAGTACGTCAGTCAATATTTCTGTTCTTTCTTCCTCTGCTTTTGTTTTTAGGTCTTTCTTGTCCTCTTCAGTGCTGTGAAGAGTACCGTGTGCGTTTAGTCCTTGGACTGAAAGTGTAGTGGATGAAGTCAAAAGGCCGATGTTGGCCCAGATGGGTGGACTGTTGCCCCTTTGGCAACCTCTTCATGAAATGCACCTCACGTTGGTGCTGGCGTGTCCTGGAGCCCCTGCGCGGCCGCCCACGGCGAGTGAAGGCCATGTACCACCCATCGTATCGTGCATTCCTCAGGGCTGTGTAGTTATTTTCCAGGACAATCTCTGTAAAGATACAGTCACGCCCCTGTCCATTTTCCTGCAGAAAAGTGATTTAAAATATATTGACTAAGATTTGAGGAAGGAAACACAAGATATATATAGACTCCACCTACGTAGACATGCTAACTCACACACACACTGAGCATATGTTACAATCATTACAGATCAGAGAGCAATGGGCCTTTCAGGAAGCAACGACTGCTCTCCCCTTCAGTAAATCTCTACAGAGTTTTTGGGGTAGCAGTAGATTCTCTTCTTAAAAGGCTCTTATTAAGCTACAATTGTCATGTTTACTTCCACTTTAACCTACGTTTTTATTTATGGGTAAATGTACCCACCATTACCAAAATACAATACAGCTAAGCCATGCTTTGATCAGACTGTACACTTTAGGCAACAGTCTAGTTCAGAGATGGGTAAAGGTTGAATTATGTGGCATCCTCACTGACATAAGCCACCAGTAATAAAACATACAGTAAGGTGATGTAAATCTGCTCCATCTTGGCCTACTGTAACAACCACCCACCTTTTTGGGCAAAGGGTGCGTTAGAGTAGCAAAGATGAACCCATACACACATCCGTCCCAACATATTGCTGCATGTTGATTCTTTGTACCTTTTGCTCAAAAATTTGTGTACACACACACACACACACACACACACACACACACACACACGCAAACACCAAAACTGAGGTCGGCTGTTACTAGGATGGAAGCTTGGGGCAGATGGTCTTCGAGGCAGGGTGCTGGGTGGGTGGAGAGTAAATGGGAAGAGGTGGGGGGGGTCTGTTTATTAGCTGTTGCAGTTAGAGAAGGAGCTGGCATGAACCTCAGCTCATCAAACACACTAACAGTCTCATAGGAGAGCATCATGTACTGATCCCAAACTAAACTCCAATATGGACACTTGAACGCTGAATCTGTTCAACATTTGCGTTGTCTTCTTGATCTACCAGGTGATTATTTCTGTATAACATTATATATTATATTCATCATTTCTGCTTTGCAACTATTGTATTTTTGCTTATTAAAAGATATCCTCTTAAGGCCAAGGGAGCAGTTAATACAAACAAATAAGGCATGACCCTTACTACCAAAAGGGCCGGGAGAGGGTCAATAAAAACATTTATGCTGCTCACTGCCTTCTACAGGCCATTGTTTAAAAAAAATTTTTTTTCTTGGATCTTGTTAAAATTGAACATTTCACCAGAGTGACATGTTAGAATCCAGGTTATCCTGCCAGAGGCATCCCTAACCCTGAAAGTTCAACATTGATCATTTCTCTACTACAAACAGGTCAATATCTACTTCCAAATACATGCACGGAGGGTTTCAAGCTACATTATTCCTGCCAGCATTCTCCCCCGCTTCAACCGGGTGGCCAGCCCTTTGTCCTCACCTTGCCAATGAGCTTCCCCTTCTTGTTCATGCAGATATAGAGGCCCGTCTCAGCTCCCTTGATGCGAACTCGACTCCCAAACGTGTCAGTCTCCACAATGAGTTTAGCTGAAGAAGATGAAGAGAGATGAGTTTGGTTAGAAAGCACTGCATTTAAGGTTTTTCTCAGTTTTCAAACATGCCTATTCTGTTTTTCGACAAACCCTGCATTAAAATAATAAATGAGTTCTACTTTCGCTGAGTGCTTGCAGAAAGAAAAACATACATGAACGACAATAACCCACTGGAGAGGATGTCAAAGACCTACACACACACACACACACACACACACACTTTGAGTAAAACCTAAGGGAGCATTCCTGGAGATTTATGCAAGCTGAAATTCCCACAAAATGATAAAACCACGTGTCCGTTGATTCTTTGAAAGCTGAAGGATGATCCTGGCAGTGCTGCTCAGAATTCCTGCAATCACCTCACTCATAAACCCTGACAATAATCTCCATAACCTGACAGGATTCTAACAGGGACAAAGTCAAGTCTTCATAGAATGGAAAGCAACCACTTCTTTTCTTTTACTGATGCCTCCGTGCCAGATTACTCTTTTTCACCAGTTTAACCTTTTCAGAGATTTTAGATGGGAAATGCAGCCATAAACTACACTGTGTTTCACTAATGATTATCATGGATGTCCTCTCAAGTATTAAGGGACAACACCCAAATGTAAGAGACAAACCTTCTTTCACACTCCCTCCTGTTAAATACAAATTTACATCCAGCAAACCGGACAATTTTGCACACTGCAACAGTCTGTGGAAACAGCAGGGACCTCTGAATTTCCAGCCACACCAAGCACACTATTAACCTCCATATTTCTTTAGCCATGTGGATTTTACTGTGCAACAACAGGGCCCGCTTGCTTCAAGGAGCGGGTCTGAAAGGTTGGGGGTGGAGGGGGAACACAAGCTATGCAGAAAATGTTCAAGAGGGAGAACATCTAATGGCTGTTCCAGACCTACAGAATCTCTGCAGATCACCTTCTAACACCATTAATAACCCACTGGGCATTTCCCCTCAGCTCCAGACCTATTTCACCTCTACACATGGGGCAAAGACTGTCCCCCTCCACTGGGTCAGGAAAATCTTAATGCTTGGCTAGTTAATGGCTTTTAGGCTGTTGGATGATGAATCAAAATAAACTTTTCTTAAAAAAGATTTAAGCACTTCTAATTTGTTTCATTCACACGTTATGCACTGGACGAAAATGTGATCTGAATTAATTCTTTATGTTAATGGAAATTTTAATAGAACATGATTGTAGTGTAACTCAAACCTGATTATTTCTAAACTACAGAATATATATATATATGACGCATTTTGTCCGTCTTTCTTGTGACATTTATATGGCAAAAAAAAGTCCGACAAAATACGTCCGTATTAATTATAATGTCACATTATAATTTCAAATTGAAAGATCTTGCTTAATAAAATAAATATATTTTAACTGCGTTTTTTTAATATTTAAAAATACCTTAACCCTAAAAATCCAAACGCTGGACCGATGGTGTGAAGTAAGAGCTGAAATTATCAAGTGTAAATCTTTTGCAGACATTTTGTTCTTTGGTGTTAAAAGGACAAAAATAATTTTCTTACCGTGCGCGTCTCCGTCCTCGGCCATGGCGTTGATCTTTTTGTTGGGCAGGACCTGCACATGCTTGCCGCTGGTCCGGCTGTACAGCTGGTAGATCCGGATCAGCCTGCGGCTCACCCGGTCCGTCACTTTGCTCTGCTCGCTTACATGCTGCGTGAAATTAGGCGGGGACTGATTGGTTACCTGTCAGAAATTAGACGGCATCACGATTATCAGTGCGTATTGCTTTATATGTACTTAGTTTTGAAGCCCAATTTAAGATTTCATTTATTAAAAAAAAATAAGTGAAAAAAATGTCATAGCAGATCCAATTGTCCAAATTTAGAATATCAGAATTCAGCCATATTCGCGTTTTTGAAGGAGACTGCATACATAATGAGGAAGATGACTTGTGTGTTCTTTCTTTTCTTTTTTTGTCAAGCTGCTAAACTATAACAATCTCAAGAGGAGCGGCTGCCAGATGAAGTTGACCGCGTCCAAAAGGACGGACTTTGTGATTACAGGTTGTACGTAAGGAGAATGTGCGATTCAGCGCGGAAAAAAGAACACTTTGCTAAAACAATTTTGGATTGTTTATTCAGTTAAAACCCACTGAACATATAACCAGATTTACTAGGCCTATAAAAAATTTTGTCCCCCCTCTCACTTATTTAGTATACAACCGCGAACCCCCTGATGGCATTTAAGCACTAAATCACTTCCTCCTGCCCGATGGGCCGCACGGCATGAGCCAGGGCCGGAGTGTGTCCCGCTGTCCGGTGCACCATGGGATCCATCAGATACTGTAGCATCATATATATATATATATATATATATATATATATATATATATATATATATATATATATATATATATATATATATGCTATTAGTCATTCATAGAAAAGTGATCTACATACCTGAGCATAGTAGCACAATGCAAACAGGTGCAGAAACCTGCAAGGAAGAAAACGGACAGTTGAGTATTTCATTCAGGCATGAGCTGTGCAGCGGAGACAGGATTAACAGAGAAATGCGCTCACAGATAGCTGAGTCTGGATGGGATGGTCCGCATGTTGGATGCAGGTGAGCAGACCTTCCGGGCTTCGTTGACAGGTGTCCGTTTAGGGTTGCAGAAGTCAGACTCTTTCTAGTTTTCCAATCGAGTCAATCAGTCCAAGAGATTTCAGTTAAATCCTCTAAAGCTCAGCGCTACTGACAGCGCGAGTCGTGCACGCCCAGCAGTCGGATTTTTGCAGAAAATTGAAGACCGGAACAAGACATTGCAATAATTTAAAAATACCTCTGGCCGAAATAAAACTGACAACTTGAGTCAGACGCTTGAGGAGAGTCCAAGTGCGCTTGCAGAATAAAAAATAAGTTTTGAAGAGGCGCTGCCAGGGTGTTGCTGGATGTCCTGTCAGAAAGCTCCCCTGGGACCGTTAATCCTCGTCCTCATCTACAGCCTTCAGGTGAGCGTGCTGTCCTGCTGTTGAATTCTGTCCGACCGGCTCCGTCTCATCAGTGCTGCCGATGTGATTCGATGCTCCCCCTGCTCCTGCTCCTCCTGCTGCTCCGCTCTGTGGCAGGACTGCAGGCTGGACGTTCCGCGTCTCCTTTCTCTGCTCCCATCCCACACCGCTCCGCGCTCACACACCCAGAAGGCTCTGCTAAGAACAAGCCCCCTTTTTCTGCAGAACAAAAGCGGACACCCTAAACCCCCACCTCTCCCCTCTCTCCTCACCACCACCACCACCCCGCACACCCCTCCCCCCGGTTCAAGCATCTCCTTTACCTGGGGAGCTGTCCGGAGCAGAAAGAAGCGAGGAGGAGCCTGAGCTGCTCCGGTTTAAAACGACCAGCTCTGATGTCCGGTGTCCGGTTCTGGAAGCATTGACTGTCATAAAGGTCGACGTGGTTTCATAACCCTCAAACCCTAGTGTCCCGTCCTTCCATCCGCCTTCTACCTCCGCTCCAACACTTCTTCCTCCTCCGGGCTGCTGATGCTGAATCTGCTTAGCTTGTGTATTGGCACCTCAAAGTGAGAGACATTAAAAGGATTACAAACGATTAGAGTTTTTAAGTCCACCCTCTCCCGAACATAATAAATAAATAAGCAAATAAACACTCATGAAATTCATTACTTTAAATCCTTGAAGAACCACTTAATTAAAAATTAATTCTGTTCTGACCCTGATCTGTTAGTCTGCTGGTCTCGTTGACAAAATCAATGAATTCCTGCAAACCACGCCCCACACAGAAGTCATTGGTTAGAGTTTATTGATTTGGTCCGTCCCGGGCTATTCAGACAGAGAACATCTGCTGAATAAACAAACTCTAATCCAGTGGGACACGATGGCAATAATACAACAAACCTTTTTATTCTTGCATGATTACATGATACTGTTCTTTTATTTTGCCTAAATCTGATCATTTTTGGATGAACTAGAACAAGAACACCCAGGTCAACTAAACAAGCAGACAACATTACTTATTGGATGTATTTGTTTCGACAAGTGGAAGTGAAGACAAGAACCTTCTTGACTTCAGATGTGCTCAGAGTCGTCATTCCCACCTCAACCACCGGTGGGCGCTTCGCGAAAGTGATTTGGTCTTGGAAGAACTAACAGAGCAGTGTATTGCCTTCATATCAATCAAGGCGAGGTAATTATTTATTTGTATACCACACAGAAAACAGGATTATTAAAGGTGCTTTACATGATTTGGTGATAAAGAAGCAATGATAAGAATGGAATACAAAGTTTAAAACAGCAAATTAAGGAAAGCAGAATACAACAGCAAAAAACAAAATCAGCAATCAAGCATACCACACAAATATATATATATATATATATATATATATATATATATATATATATATATATATATATATATATATATATTGAGAACATTACTCAAAGGCAGCTTCAAACAGATGGATTTTTTATCCTTCATTTTAAAAGAGCTTAACGATACAGCAGCTTTGCACTTGTCTGGAATTTTTTTCCAGATTTGAGGAGCATAGAAACTGAAAACTGCTTCTCCATGTTTGGCGTCTAAGTCAAGGGATGATTAGTAGAATAGTATTGGAGGACCCGAGTGGTCCAGCAAGTTGGTATAGTGACAACAGATATTCAACATACTTTGGTGCTAAGCCATTGAATGATTTATAAACTGGTAGGATTGTTTTGAAGTCTATTCTCTGAGCTATAGGGAGCCAGTTTAAGGAATTTAAAACTGGGGATGATGTCTTTTGCTTTCCTGGTTGTCGTGAGGATGCAAGCAGCAGCGTTCTGGATCAGCTTCAGCTTGACTTTGTAGGATGACCTGTGAGGATGCCCATTGCAACATTAGTGCTTTAATCTTAGAAAGGTTCTTCAAGTGATAAAAGGCTGAGCTTTTTATTGCTTTTATGTGACCTCGGAGGTGCACGTCTGAGTCCATTATCACACATCCGGGCCTCAGTAGTTTCTAACTGAAGCTGTGTGCTGACTCTTGATCATTCACGCACAAAGATAATTACTTTATCCATCCATTGATTTAATTGATGCATTTACCTAGTGCTTGGATGGGTATTGGTTGTCATAATCCTGGGGGGGGTGGGGGATTGTGTGAGTCACTGACGTGAGGTTGTGCATGGAACATGCAGACTCCAACCACAGCAACAGTGGAGAGGAAAAACTCTCATTTAACTGGAAGAAACCTCCGTCAGAACCTAGCTCAGTACAAGCGGTCATCGGCCACAACCGTCTGGGCGTTTAAAGAGACAGAGAAGAGACTGAAAAACCCCCAAAAGAACTGATATAAGAGTACTTTACTTATTAAAGAAAGTAAAAAATTTACAACAGGACATGCAGATGTTCGGTCACTGGGAGCATCATCCAAATTGATGCTCCCCATTCAGCAAGGGATTGTAGGTGAGTGGGACACCAGACCAGGTGGAGCTTCTATGGAGAGAAAAACAGAGAGGAAACAAGGTTAACAATTGCAATAACAGCATAAAAAATACATCTGTAGAGTAATAGAAGAGTGAAAAAAAGTGGTCAGTATTTCCTCCAACAATCTAAGCCTATAGCAGCATAACTACAAAAATAACTCACCAGCAAAGTACTTTAACAGAGAGAGCGACCCAGCTCACCAGTCGTTCCAGTAGTATTTCATGATCAACCCTGTCAAACACCACACTGAGGTCTAACAGAACCAGCACTGTGGTTCTACCAGAGTCTGTGTTTATGTGGATGTCATCGAAAATTTCGACAAGGGCAGTCTCGATTTTGGAGTCAGTCGTTGTTAGGAATTTATTCAATTGTTGAAACACAGCTTGTTCAATAATCTTCCTGATGAATGGGAGATTAGAGATTGGTCTGGGTTGGGGTTATTGGTTAGGTAGGGGTTAGGGTTACCCTAAACCCAAGTGAAATAGCCTATAGAGTAACATGCTGGTGTCTTTTTCCCGAGCAATAATTGAGAGTATGCTGGTATGCACCATCCCTGTGGTTGTATGGTGGCCAAAAAAAGGATGCAGAGGGTCATCAGAGTGGCAGAAAAGGTGATCTGCTGCTCTCTTCCATCCCTGGACTCACTAGCCATAGTTGTCACACCAGAGCCAGGATGATCATAAAAGACAATCACCACCCTAACAATTGCCTCTTCACTGTGCTGCCCTCCAGGAAAAGGTTCACATCCCTCAGCTGGAAAAACTAAAGCCTCATTCCACAAAAGCTTGGTCCAATCTGGTAAGATCCAGTTTGGTCCAACAAATTCAGAAGAGTGTTTCCATTTTCAGCTGGACTCTAACTGGGTGGACGTGATTTTCATACTAGTGCAGCAATAGTCATGATGCAATAAAATATAAATAATGAGTGAAGACAGCAGCTTTTGCTTGGCTTATGGTTCTTTCTTTACACAAATCTCACTGCTGTGTTTATGAGTGGGCTCTTTGCAGGAAAGACAAAAATATTTGGTATACTACTATCTTAAGAGCTTTATTACTTCTATACTTTGAGTAGCATAGTTTATATTTATATTTATTAATTTTTGTCTTGCTGACAATTTTGGTTTTATTGTCACCTGGTTCTGAGCATCCACAGCTGTTGTTGAGGTTCTTCCTCTGTTCACGTGCATCCCAAAGCCAAAACCGTCAGCCCTCACTGTACCGGACCATTGTCTTATGGACCTACAACTGAATGAGGCCCATTAATGGGCCAGTACGGCCTGTCGTATGGGAGGCTACAGTGAATCTGACCATTTTATTACAGTTAGGGCATATTTGCACCAGCCTAGTTAAGTTCGCTTAAAATGAACTCATAGTTGTTTGCTACCTTGGTCTGGACCTTTTGGGCCAGTGTGAATACAACCCAGCAAACTCTGGTATGCACCAAACAAGCAAACCTAGATATAGCTGAAGAGGCAGTCTTGGAATGGTTCCAAACGAAACCTGGTGTGGAGCAAATCAGGTGTGAAAGCGACCAAACGTTATCCTACAGGGTAAACAAAAAAAACAATAACTATGTTTTCAGTCAGCAGTTAGAGGCAGGCCGATATAGGTGTTGTAAAGGCCAAAGTTGATACCGATTTTTTTTTTTTTTTACAAATTTGGTCACCGATGGACAATATCTAAAGCCGATTATTAAACCGATATCCAAGGCTGATATATATATTTTTTTCAGCAGGACATTGATTGGGAAAAACAACTGAACACTCACTGTGTACAAAATAAATGAAACAGTAAATAAGACTCTTTAAGTATTTATTGAACTTCAAATACTATAAGACATTATAAAAACAAACTCAAAATAATAACCTGAGTGCAAATGGTTTCAGAACAAGAGAAAATAAAACAGATTTAATTGACTTTAAATATGCAAAATAAAATAAATTAAAACCAAACCAAAGTAACCAGAATAATGGTGCAAATCGCTGGTTTAGGTAGAATCTGGACTTAGAGTATAAAAGAAAAATCACCACAGTGTAAAGCACACTACCACATGGTAGTAGATAATAAAATCTAAAATATATATAAAAATAGTGCAGTCAAAGATTAAACACCAAACTTAAGAGTAAAATATGAGTGGGTTTGCTCATGGAGGTTTGGAGTGTGTGGGGATCCTTTCTTTAGTCAAGTAGTGGGTACAGCTGGCCAAACAGGTGCCTAATCTTGTTTTATTTTTTTAATATCTGCTTTTAAATAAAAAAAAAATCGGCCAATGGCTGATGTGGAAATATTATATATATCGGCCCGATATATTGGCTGGCCAATATATATCGGTCGGCCTCTAGCAGCAGTGTTGGGCAAGTTCAGAAATTTTTAAAATATATTTTATGTTACTAGTTACAGTCTCAAAAATCTAATATGTTTACATTACATATTACTGTCTTAAAAATGTAACTGAGTTACAATAAATTACTTTTGCCCAAATATCTTACATAGCTAACACAACTTCTTACCGCCGTGACTTATCACTTTACATTTTACACAAGTGTGATAACACAAATACTGTATTTTAACATTATTTTCTTAAGCTTAAGTTAAGCTTAAGCTTAGTTTCTTTGTATACCTTCTGTCTCATGGTAACTCTCAATTCTTGGATTAGATCTCATATTTTTTTATCTGATTTAGTTTTAAACACTGATCCGGTAATTATAATAGGGGATTTCAATATTCACGTGGACACTGAAAGTGATCGCCTAACTGCAGCCTTTAATATTATCTTAGACTCAATTGGCTTTACACAGAAAGTGAAGGGACACACACACTGGTCAACACACTTTAGACATTGTACTGACATATGGCATTTAGTGTGATGAACTACTAGACCTCCCACATAACCCTGTCCTATCTGACCATTTTCAGATAACTTTTGAATTTACTTTACCCAACGTTCCAAAATCTGAAAGAAAATTTAATTGCAGTAGCACTTTATCAGACAGTGCAGTAACACGTTTTAAAGAATCTGTTCCATTCTTACTTCCGTATGTGTCTCAGAATAGCACAGTTTACCGCAGTAATTCCAACACTAACCCTTCAGAAATTGATGGTCTGGTTCAAAGTATTACTTCCTCACTGCGTTTGGCACTAAACAGTGTAGCCCCTTTAAAAAAGAAGGTAATCAGCCATAGGAGGTTGGCTCCCTGGTTTAGTGCAGAGTTGCATACTTTAAAGCAGAATACTAGGATCCTGGGAAGAAAATGACGCTGTACACACTTAAATGATACCTTTTTAACATGTAAAAATAGTCTACTACTATTTTAAATTCATATGTCTTTTAACAATGACAGTTTAATTGAGGATATATACTTTAATTCATATGATATTGAACATGATAAAATTGTATAATGAATCTGTTGATCCAGACAAAAACGCTTTCATAATAGGTCAAATTTTCAGGTTGTGGTTAGAATTTATCATGGTGACATGATTGGTTTTTGAGACTATAATCCAGCACAACACCTGAGGCTGAGCCAGGTAAATGTTTTCTAAAAAAAAAGAAGATGTTATTGAAGGAACCAGGAATGAGGCACCAGGAGAAGGATCTCGGCTGGGAACAGGTAAGTGGAATTATTAACAGATGGATAATTGTAATTAGAAATTATGCAAAAAAAGATTCTTACTGGATGTGCGAGGAGGGGAAACTTGGAGACAGTTGAGTAGGATTCCATAGTCCGAGGTTGGCTGAAGATGGGTGTGTGAGGACCAGTGGTGGACAGTAACGCATTGAAAGTAATGCCTTACTGTAACTGGTAAAGTAACGGAATACAGTAGCAAAAAAAAACAACTAATTAAACTGCCGTTACTTCTGCGCAAGCAGGCTGCGTTACTGCGTTAGTTAGTTGCGCAGAACGCGTCTCATGACAGTGACATATGCTGTGAGGGAGGCTACAGTTTCCTCATTCATGAAAATCCTTCACCTGTTAGCGAAATTCGCCATTTTGAATCCAAAAAATGTCACCTACATGATTCGTAGCCTATATGTCCCATTAGAAAAACAATCAGTTATAATTAGCGCTGCACGTCTTTATGAGACTGACAGAAGCTGTGGTTAGGCCCGAGCAGCTAAGCGCTGCAAAGGCCTATTGTTCCTGTAATGTTTTTTTATTTTTATTTTCTCAAATGAATTGGCTTTTTGGAGGCCTAAACATATACCAAAACTTACCATATTTGGAGGGGTCATCAACTGTGTGTGCAATTTACGTATTAAAAGGGGCGTGCCTGATGGGGAAATTACCAAGAATGTAGTTATCTGACAATTAAAAGTTAAAGGGACTGCTTATGGCAGTCGATTAATAATTTATGGAAAATTATTATCATTCGGGGCATCACCTTTATCAGGAACTATTTTAATAGCCAAATATCTATATCTGTCTGATAATCTGATAAAATGAATTCTTTACCGTTTATTGACCATAAACTTTGAAATATGTGTGTTGAATCAAGAACGACAACAATTGCTTTCCAAAAAAAAAAAAAAAAGATTTATATACAGGAAAAATAATAAAAACATTTTAATCACCAAGCTAGAAAAAGAACACACTACTGATTTAAAATAAATAAATAGTTAAAAATAGAAGAAAGCAAAAGATGGATATGTAATAAGATGAGGAACCATGAATTCTGATATGATTCTGGAGGGATCGGGGTCCTTTAAGAACCAAGGCTTGATTTTCAGATGCTGGAATAAAGCTGAATTAGTTTCACTAATTATAATTAGTTAACTAATTTAGCACCAGTAGTTTACCTTTAAACCGATAAGCAATGTAAGAAACCCTGGACACCCTGGACAGGTCGCCAGTCCATCACAATCTTTGGAGAATTACTTAATTTATGGCTTGATCAAGACAGTAAAACAATCTAATTCCCGTATTTTGATCAAATAAGGGGAGTTCAAACACGGCTAATGAGATTAGTTTCTGTTGTTAAACGATTATTTTTAAACAAGAGTTCTTTTTTGAACCGTTAATAGCAATCTTTGTTTAAAGATTAGCGATGTCATTGGTGCCTAAACCAACACGTGGGCTTCCTTAGCTGTAGCTCTCTGCGATGCACATGGGGCGTTTAGAGTGGCTCAAATACATTTTTTAAAGATTAGACAAAAAAGGAAAAACTCCTGTCTGATGGAGTAGGCTAACAAAGGATCGCTAATCTGGCTAGCAGCGGTGGGAAGCTCCTAGCTTCTCCTGGCTGGCTGCGTGGCGATCCGCGTGGCTAAATGCGGATTCTGGTTGGTTCGGCTCTTGGCACACGTGGCTCACAGCTACCATTTCTCAGCAGTTGGCAGCCTGAAACTCAGAGGGGTTTCATCAGGCTCTGGGATAAACAAAGTCTTTGTTCATCAATGTTCAATATTCACTTGGGGTGGTCTTTGGGTTCCTTTGGAGCAAGCTTCTGCAAGAAACTCAGGCCTCCCTCTGGCAGCGAAGGAAGATGGTTGATGATCTTCTGTTGCCCCCTGGCCAGCGGAACACAGCTGAAACAAACGGGTGGAAGCAGGCTGTTTTTATAGACTTCCACCCCACTTCCTGTGGGGCTAGAGCAGAGTAGCGCTACCTGATGGATGTGTGTGTGACCCGACATGGCCAAATAGCTCAACAGCACCCCTTAAACATTGTCTAGTCCACGTGCTTTAACATACATATTTGAAACTTGGTACACTGTTAGAACTCTTCCAGAAAAACAAAAAACTCCACTAATGTCATAGTCCCAGATGCACAGGAAGTCAGCCACTTTGGATCAAATGGTCAATTTTACCATTCGCAGATGCTGAACTTTGCTGAACTCCTCCCTGGAATTTATAGCTATCGCCTTCAAAATTGGTCAGAATAGTCTTAAGGAATTTTTCTTCGTCAAACCAGGTGGGCGTGGCTAGGCCTAAAAAAAACAATTACAACTGCTCTTCAGAAAGTCACAGATTGGTGAAACCTTCTGTGGTGGTCCCTAACAATCCTAGAAGGTCAGGTTGACAACAATTAAGCCCCGCCCCCTCAGAACAGGAAATGTGCCAGAATTTACACAGTTGAGCAAAACTTGCATAACAATGCTGCCCAGCGGCTGGGAAAAAGTTGGGGTAACTCTGTGTCCAGTACTGAGGGTTTTCACAAAAGGGTATGGCTGTGGCAACGTGGCAAATTGATAAGTCATGCCATGGACATTCTTTTGGCTCGAATTTTGGCATTGTGTTTGAGCTTTTGACCTAAAGACTTCTAAACGAGTAATCACAGAAATGAGGGATTGGGAATCAAAAGTTATCAAATGATTTTTTCTGTGTCAAACCAGGTGGATGTGGCTAGGCCTCAAATTTAGGCTTCCTACCATAAATATTATAAACAATTACAACTCCTCTTCAGAAAGTCACAGATGGGTGAAACCTTCTATGTTGGATATTCATAGGGTACTTGACGATCCTAGATAGTGAAATGTTGACATTCCTTAAGCCCTGCCACCTAAGAACAGGAAGTGTACTGTTTTGTCCTGAAACAACCCCAATTTACACAGCTGAGTAAATTAGCATATTAATGCTGCACTGTGGCTGGAAACCATTTGGGGTAACTCTGTCTCCAGTACTGAGGTTTTTTAAAAAAAAGGATGTGGCTTAGTTCAGTGTCATGCCATGGCCATACGTTTGGCTCTAATTTCCACAAAACTCATCCAATCCAAACCAGATTCAACATGATAGATATTAGTCCATCCCCGGAGAGTTGTTTATGCTAATATCTGGTGGCCGTGGTATAATTTCTTCACAGCACCCTCTAGAAACATTAAAAACACCAGCCACAATATCTGATCACAGTGACATTCAATACATATATGTAGGGCCTCTGTACTTATAGAAAAGTCTTGTGAAGCCATGGTCCAAACACAACAGGAGGTCAGCCATTTTGAATCAAACACACCATTGTGTGCCGTTTATAGACATCATATTATCTATTTTCTACATGCATTGGCTGATATGTTCCAAATTTAACAACATGGATATTAATCTGGCGCAAAACACATGGAAATATTTGGTGGTCTTGACTTAATACCTGCACAGTGCCACCTAGAATCATTAAAACATCCTCATCAAGCATTGTTTTCAGGTCGGATTATTCAATTTGGAAACAAATATATTTTCTTAAGACTCCTGAAAACACTTTGGAATGAAGGGTACCATTCCCTCATCAGGTCAGGCCTTTTTGGTTGAAAGCTGCTATTCTAACCTTTTAATAACTTTCTCGTAGAGATTTTATCATGAGGTTGGCTGTAAATGTTGAGATGGCGTTCAGGCAGTGATGTGTGAGTTTTGTGGTTGCGGCACAGGCCAGAGCGGCGATAAGCTGCAAAGGCCGCATGAGGCTGCTTGCAGCTTTAATTTCAATGACTTTTTAAATCCATCTAGTTATTAGGGATTAAAAAAATGTTTCGACCAAGGTCTTTTTAATAAGTTACAGTGTCAAAATAAACAGACTCAATACTGCCCTGAGATCAAAGTAAGAAAAAATACTTTCTCTCTCTCATGACACAGAGACTCCTGTGAGTTTTTAAAATGATTAATGAGTGATATTTCCAGTGAACATCCAGTGCTGCTGAGCGGGGCGTATCCAGGAGGTGAATAAAGATGGGCCAAAAGGGGCCCAGGGTGGGTCTGGGACTGTAGCACCAAAATAAAAGCAAAGATGTTCTTCTAGTGGGGACCCAATCTGAGCTGGTCACCGTTTTAGGCATTTTTTATCTGTTAAAGTGACATTTAAAGTCATTCTATTTTACTAAGCTTTATGTGACAATGTAGCCTCTAACTCTGATTGCATTTCAAACAATTTACAAGTGACAGTGTGTAGTTTTTGCAGTACATCTTTGAAAATAGCCATTAAAATATTATGTAATAATAATTACGTAAAGCACATTAATTGCAAAATATTGGCAACATAAAAGATGACTTTAAAAATATGTTTTAAAAAACTCAGGGGAAAGCCATATTAGATTACGTCTTTCCTTGTACAAGAGCCCGGACGGACAAAGCACACGGAGCACGCCCGTTATCAAAACATTGATTTCCCCTCAAAATGCAAAAAAGTTTCGCCATAAATACATTTTTACCTCTTCGCTAGTTCCAAGCGATTAAAGAGAGACTGATGTGCTCGTCATGTTGCTACAAATAGATAATTCTCAGGGAATTGAGCGTTTGAAAACAGCACTAGTTAGACCTCCATTGTTGAGTTTCTTACTCGAAGACACAGATACTGCATGCTTGTGATAATTTAGGTATGCACTGCCCCTTACTGGCCGAAAATTACATACTGTGCCTTTAAGCAATTGGCAAAAAATTTAATATAATCACAAATAAAAACATTGCAACTTTCCACAAAAGCTTTCTCAAAAAAAAGTGTAGTGACTGTTTAATTTGTTAACTTACGTTATTGCTGTATAAATACTATAAAATGCAAGTATAACATTTTTCTTTTTTTAAACACCGCCCCCTTTTAAATGTCTCCCTAATTTTGAGGTCTCAAGGTTGGCAAGTATGGACATGCGATGTCTGCAATAAAAAACAACAGACAACAATGGAATGCACGATAGAGTTCGACCATTCACCATTTGATTGTTGGAAGTATTGACACTACTTCAGTATGATTCTGCAAAAACGACAAAATTATTAGTGTTCACTGCACACTCTGTGTTGGAAGGAAACTTTTATCTACAGCGAAAAGCTCAACTTCCAACCTGAGCAAGCACCCAGCGAACCGGGGGAATGTGAAGCTCACCGACAGCCTGACTGACATCACAGCTGCTAGAGTGGATTCTACATCAGACAGTCCTACTGCTGCTAAACAGGTGAAAATAGAATTAAGAGCCACCGGACTTGGTGCCGCCGAACTGAAAAGGTTCCCACTGGCTATAAAGTGGCTGTTGCATTCAGTTATTTACAGTTTTTTCTTGATGCAATGTTCATACAGGAAAAAAATAAAACCAATACAAAATTTTTTTAAGAATAGACTTTCAATTGATTGAAATTTAGATGATGGAATATACTTATAACATAATCAGGTTTTGTTTCATGTTTTTGAAAAGTAAAAAGTTAAGAAATGAACTAATTACTTTTCAAAATAAGTCATTAGCAAAGTAGTGGGATTACTTGTAATTACTAATTACTTGAAAGTAATTAGTAATTAATTACTTTTTCCAAGTAACTGGACCAACAATTCAATTCAGTTTATTTATATAGCGCCGTTTCACAGTAGATGTCATCTCAAGGCACTTTACAAGAAGAGTTAATACAATGTTCAATTTAGGAATTAGAGAATCACAGAAGATTACGTTGTGACTTCTCAGCAATCCTGAGGGATTGTGATCACTGAGCAAGCACATATTGACAGTGGAGAGGAAAAACTCCCCTTTAACAGGAGGAAACCTCTGGCAGAACCTGGCTCAGTACAAGCGATCATCTGCACGACCCACTGGGGGTCTGAGAAGACAGAGAAGAGACAACACGGAGGATGCTCTGTGACTTTGAGCATCATCTGGACCGATGCTCCCCATCCAGCAGGGGGCATTGTAGATGAGCAGGGTACCAGTCCATGTGGAGCTTCTATGGGGAGAAAAATATTGAGGGAAACCTGGGTTAACAACCACAATAACAGCAGAAAAAATATATCTGGAGAGTGGTAGAAGAGAAAAGTAGAAGAGAGAAGAAAAGTGGTCAGTCTGTCCTCCAAAAGTCTAAGCCGATATCAGCATAAGTACAAAAAAATCTCAGGATAACCTAAGCCACTAACTATAAGCTTGATCAAAAAGGAAGGTTTTAAGCCTAGTCTTAAAAATAGACAGAGTATCTGCCTCTGGTTCTACAGGAGAGGAGCCTGATAACTAAATGGTCTGCCTCCCATTCTACTTTTAGAAATCCTAGGAACTACCAGTAGACCTGCATTCTGAGGACGAAGTGCTCTGTTAGGAACATATGGAACAATCAGATCTCTGATATACGATGGAGCTTGATTATTAAGGGCTTTATAAGTAAGGAGGAGGATCTTAAACTCTATTCTGGATTTAATAGGGAGCCAATGGAGAGAAGCCCAACAGGAGAAATGTGATCTCTCTTGTTAATATTTATCAGAACTCTTGCTGAAGCATTTTGGATCAACTGAAGGCTTTTGATTGCATTTTGTGGACTTCCTGATAGTAAGGATTTACAGTAGTCCAGCCTCAAAGTAACAAATACATTGACTAGTTTCTCAGCATCACTCCTGGACAGGATGTTTAGTTTAGCAATATTTCGGAGGTGAAACCTGTTTACTATGTAATTTAAATGTCATGTCTTGGTCTAAAATTACACCGAGGTTCTTTACATTATTACCAGAGGCCAAATTAATGCCATCCAGATGAAGTGATTGATGTAGCAGTTTTCTTTTTAAAGGTTGTGTGGCCCAAAGACAACAACTTCTCTCTTGTCTGAATTTAAAAGTAGAAAATTCAAAGTCATCCAGGTTTTTATGTCTTACAGACATGCATGTAATCTACCTAAATGATTGATTTCCTCAGCTTTTATGGATAAATATAATTGTGTATCATCAGCATAAGTGTGGAAATTCATACCATGTTGACTAATTATTTTACCAATTGGAATATATATATTAAAGAGAATCGGTCCAAGCACAGAACCCTGTGGCACTCCACAGGTAGCCCTTGAGTGTAAAGATTTATCATTGACATGACCAAATTGGAATCTGTCGGACAGATATGATTTAAACCAGCCTTACTCCACAGGTAACCCTTGAGTGTGAAGAAGATGTATCATTCAATCAATCAATCAATCAATCAATCAATATTTATTTTTATAGCACCTTCCAGCACCCAATGGTACACAAGGTGCTTTCCAAAGTAAAAGCAAGAATACTATTAAAACAAAATTAAGACACAGCTGCAGCGCAAAAAAATGCACAAAGTGCATTGAATATAAAAACAGGAATAAAAGCAGTACGACTAAAACATAATCAAAACATAACTGTAACATTAAAGAGCAACAGGCCGGTTAGTAGCTACGTGTAAAACGCCAGCCTGAATAAATGTGTTTTTAACTCCGATCTAAAACTTGAGAGGTCAGTGGCAGATTGTATGTGGGACGGGAGAGTGTTCCACAGTTTGGGGCCTAAAAAAGCACAAGACCACCCCCCCCAAAGCCTTGTACTTAGACCTTGGGATGACCAAGGTGGTGTGATCTGCGGAACGCAGATTCCTAACTGGGTTGTACAGGGTAAGAAGTTCACTAAGATAGGCCGGGGCCAGGCCATGAATGGCTTTAAACACAAATTAAAGGACTTTGAAGTCCACCCTGTACCGGACCGGAAGCCAGTGAAGGGAACGGAGGACTGGTGTGATATGCAAGTGTTTGGGGTTTCCTGAGAGAAGACGTGTTGCTGCATTCTGTACAAGTTAAAGCTTTTGGAGGACAGAATTGTTAAGTCCAGCATAAAGGGCATTGCAGTAGTCAATCCTCGAGCTGATGAAGGCGTGAATAGCCTTTTCAAGGTCAGGTAGGGATAGGAATGGTTTGACCTTTATAAGTAGTCTTAGATGGAAAAAAACTTGCCTTTACCATTGCATTTATTTGTTTGTTGTATTTTAGTCCACTGTCAAATAAAACACCCAGGTTTCTCACAGAGGGAACGAATTGAGGTGTTACAGGATCAAAACAGGGTGAATTCTGCGGTGAGTTGGGGCTGAAAAGAATATACTCAGTTTTCCCTTCATTTCAATGAAGGAAATTCTGGGCAAGCCATTCCTTGATATCCTGAAGATAGCTATGAATAGGTTCCAGAGCAGAACAGTTACTCGGGATCCCTGGGAGGTAGATCTGGATGTCGTCGGCATAGAAATGGAACTAGATTTTGTGTCTAGTGATGAGTTGTCCAAGTGGCAGCATGTATAATGCAAACAGAATAGGCCCCAGAATGGAGCCTTGGGGCACTCCAGTTGACAGAGGGGTAGATGACGATGAAAAGTCATTTAGCATCACTGAGAAAGCCCTGTTTGTGAGATATGATGAGAACCATTTGAGGACCGCCCCCTGTAGGCCGACAGTGTGTTGAAGCCGGGAGATAAGAATGGCATGATCCATTGTGTCAAATGCAGCAGTCAGGTCCAGTAGCACCAGAACCACTGAGCTTTTTTGGTCCATAGCCACAAGAATGTCATTGTGGACCCTCAGCAATGCAGTGTCAGGACCTAAAACCTGACTGAAATTTCTCAGCAATGACGTGTAGTTGGAGGTGGGCCTTAGGCTGGGAGAAAACAAGTTTCTCTCTCCGGGTGGAAATTGGACAGGATGGATGGATCAAGGTTAGGCTTTTTAAGCAGTGGTCGTACAATGGCATGTTTGAGGGCAACGGGGATAATGCCCAAACTCAGACAGCTGTTTATGAAGAGGATGAGGTAGGGGCCTAAGGTGTCGATAGCTTCTTTCATAATTCTGGCAGGGATCGTGTCGAGAGGGCAGGTTGTGGCATTCATCTCCTGAACCGCTTTCTTAAGGTCCTCAAGAGCAATTGGTGTAAAAGCTCTCAACGACACACTGCAAAGCTGAGAAGAAAAAACATCCGAAGGGGTGTATGTGATGAATTTTCTGACTGAGGATAACTTGTCAATAAAATATTGTTTAAATAAATTGCAAGTATGTACAGATACATCATGCAAAACAACAGATACAGGATTTATAACAGAGTTAAATAACGGTCGGTGAATAACTGCACATAATGCAATGTCAGCACAATGTCAGCACCTCAAAGCTGGAGTACCCCCTGGTGGACACCTGGCGGCACTTCAAGGACTGTCTGTATGCAGTGGCTATCCCCCCGCCCCTCCCCGTTTGCCTCAGGGAGTTCAGGAATAGATAGCCGGAGGGGAGAAGTTTGGAAAAAGCATTGACATTACCTGGGGGCAACCAGGTTTCAGTGAAAAAAAAAAAAGGTCGAGGTTATGTGTAGAGATGACGTCATTGAACACAAACATTTTGTTATTGAGTGACCTGGCGTTACAAAGCGCCAAAACTAGCATGGATCTGTCAGGAGGTAAAACGATGCGAGGAATTTGTCGGAGGTTTTCTATGACACATCGTAAGCCTTTGCTAGGGCCACCGGTAGCATTCTCATAGGCCAACCGAACAGGAGATTGAGGTTTTCAGCTCTGTTGGATCTACCCTCCGCAGCGGAGGTGAAATCAGGTGAGTCCGAAGCTTGACATGCAGTCTGCTTCTCCGCCCACGTGTTCTACCGCGCATGAGTGGGCAGACAGGGCGTCTTACGAAAGGTGGAATTGATGTCAGCGATGGCGGTGGTGGTTCGTAGGAATGTCCATTTACAGAAAGCTTATAACCAAAGCGCAATTTAAGCAGTGATGCACGATCGTACACAATAGCTGGCGATACGACTATGAAGGTAGTCAGTAGGCAGAGGAGCAAGGGGCAAGCCAAACATAGCGGTGCCATCTTGACATTTGGCAGCCAGGGTCTCACAAATCCAACATCTGAGGCCAACAGAATATCATTACTAACTTTTACCAGTGCTGTTTCGGTGCTATGATGAGCTCTAAAACCTGACTGAAATTCCTCAAACATAGTGTGTGTGTGTGTGTGTGTGTGTACGAATGCTGTGGGTGGGAAGCAGGCTGTACCTCTTGATACATCTGATGTGAAACAAGATGACTTTCTGACAGGAACTGTCAGTGGAATAGCAGGGGAGACCTTATCAATCAAGCCTTCCCCCATCTGCCAATCAAATAACAACAACAACAGCACACCACACTCTGTTATCTTCACAGCCGTCACTTCTCTCATGGAAAAAGATGTGAATCGCAAAGGTATTAAAGTATTACATTTTACAGTAGGTGTACATTTGCATATTGGAAAACCTATTGTTCCTTCTGAGATAAAATAAATGAATTCTTAATCCTTTTTGTTCTGTTAATAGAGGTTATATAGAGAATGAAGAGGGCTTGGTGGAAGAGTCAAACATTTTCTAAGTGAGACTAAAGTATAATAATGCTATACATTTTAACAATCTATTTTTAAGCTCATTCAATTCAAATCAAATCAAATCAAAATCAAATCAAACTTTATTTATAAAGCGCTTTTCAAACAAAGAAACTTACTCAAAGTGCTTTACAGATTTAAAATAACCCCACAACCCCCCCCTTCAAAAATAAAATCATCAATGCAAATACAACCCTCTCCCAACCCAACCCATCAGCCATACTCACTCACACACACACTTAGAAGCTACAAAAAGCGGGCTGAGTACAGATGAGCCAGGAAATGCCATCATGGGAGCCATCTGCATCAGCAGCAGCAGATCAACAGCAGCAGCCAAGGCTCCGACCCAGGGCGCCCAGAGGAGGGAGGGCTGGTACCCCCACCTCCACCCAAGCGCTACCTGGGGGGCACCCAGGCAGCCACAGCCGACCACCGCCCCCGATGCAGGGGGCCCCCCCAGAGAGGAAACACTGGCAAGAAAGATTAAAATACATTAAAATATAAAGTTAATAAAATATAAAGTATATAAAGTATAAAACAATAAGTGTAAAACAAATAATAAAAATGCAAAGCAGATTAATAAATAAACAGTTAAAAGCTAAACAAAAAATTAAATCAGGTAAAACATGCTGAGCGATTAAAAATATATTAATAAATAATAATTAGTTAAAGGCTAAGCTAAAAAGGTGAGTCTTCAGCCTGCTCTTGAAAACATTAACGTTCACTTAATAGAGTTTCAGTTCTAGTCATGAGAAATCACTATTCAGTGATTGGTTGAGGTGTGTTACATTTTTAACTGAATGTAAAAACTACAGGGTTCTGAGAAGGTGAATCCAAATCAAAAGTCAACCCTGAATCCAACCTCACATCATTCAAGGCCAAAATTCAAATTGCTTATAAAAAGTAGAAATTAGTCCCATGGCAACCAACTAATTTGGTGACAGTTTGCAAAGCTATAATCAATCCATGTTGGTTTGCTGAATTCCAGCTGGTAGACAGGTACATTTTGTGTCTGGGCTGATTTATGCACCATGGGTCCTGATAAATTATAGGTCTTTGGGTGTTTTTGTATATGCTTTAACTGACCAGCATTGGCCCTAGCAGGCCAATGCTGGTCAGTGTGTTGCCACATGTGACCTTGGACATGTATTTTTTATGAGGAGAAAAACAGACAACTGCTTGAGTGCTTGTCCAACCATGGCCTAAAGAGCACATGTACCCAAAGCTGTACACCGCTGTTTTTCTAGGAATTAAATTATCAACTGTTTACTAGGCTTTCCAATATAATATGTGACCACCGTTATATCTGACTGATGTGAATACTTTCATTTTGAGTGGTTTTGAAATGGTAAAGTCTGCTAAGACATACTGATATCTAATTGGCTTTTGAGCTTCCATAAGTCTCCGGATGTGCTTTCTTTCCCTTTTCTTCCCAAGCTCACTGTGATATAATATGTTTCTACTATAAATAAGGGAAAAGTTACTTATAATAGGCCCATAGCACAAAAATCAAAACTAACAGTTGAAATGATGCATCATGAAATGATAAATCATACACTGAAGAACATAGATTAAAAGAAGACAGTGAAAAGAAGGAGCGATAAAGTTTTATTTTATTTGTTTTATTGTTTGTTTTTATTAGCAAATACTGACATTCACATTAATACACACACAGTCACATACACATTGCTGCACTGGCAAAAGGAGAGTATGGCAACCTGTGGTTTTCCAACAGTAGAAGAATGAATATGTATAGAACACATCTAAACAGAGAGCTGAAAGACCCCCTAGCTGATGTTACTGAAGGTTGGTCTCTCTCTCTCTCTCTCTCTCTCTCTCTCTCTCTCTGTCTCTCTCACTCTCTCTCTGTCTCTCTCTCATTCTCTCGCTCAAAGACACACGCACACACACGCACACACACACAATCTGCTCCTTCTAGGCAAAGACAACTAGCACTTAATCAAAGCTCTTTAAGGGTAATAGCTGTTAACAGATCAATCACCTGTAGGATGGGACCAGCTGAGAGGCAATCCATCTCTACCTAAGACCCTATGCTAATGGAAAGTGTCAGTGCATTGCTGCTGAAAAAGAAACACGCCCACACACACACACACACACACCCACACACACACACACACACGCTGAGTTGCTCATATGTTGTTAGTGACAAAAAACTCAAATAAAGTGGAAGCTGTAGTTCAGTTATTCATTAAACGGATGTTGTCATACAGTTATTACAAGTTATTCAATGCTGTTTTTCTTCCAGTGACAATGTATGGTTTGAGTTTATTTATTTACAACAGGGACCATACTTATTATTGAACATGTACATGTAAATATGCAAGATTATAGCCTACAGCTAATTTCCATCTTTAATCCCTTCAGGAGGATACGGTGGTGTTTTTTGTATTTTTCAACTGACTGACTCCGAATTGCACAGTAGACTGAACAGATCACTTTTAAATTAACTGTAAGTGTGTCTATGTAGCTTGTCAGGATAAAATATGTTTTGTTATCCTTTCAAATAAGTAATTTACAGTGGGTAGAGTATCCAGAAGTTTTAATCAAGTAAGAGTATTGATGCTATACAATATTACTCAAATTAAAGCTGCAAGCAGCCTCAAACGGCCCTTGCAGTTTAGCACTTCTCCGGCCTGTGTTACGACTGCAGGACTCACGCACTGCTAACTTAACGCCACCTCAACAGCACCTCAACACTTCTGCAGAACCTGCTGACAAAATCTGCATGACAAAATGTTCAAAAGGCACAAAATGGCAGCTTTCAACCAAAATCTGTAGATTTTAATCTGCAATGCCTCAAGACTATCCAAACTCCTTTTGTAGTCTGTAGGTCAAAAACCTCTGGCAAGAGTTTGTTCAAATAGGAAATGTGTAAATGGCCCAAGTCTACAGATCTGATCCCAAATGACTGACTTCCTGTGGGTTTGGACTATGGCTCCAAGATACTTTTTTCTAGGTCCTGAGACACATCCTTCGTAAAACCTGAATAAACGATGACTTGGGGACGGTTATTTTAAGGTTTCTAAGAGGCGCTGTTGAGAAATTAGACCACGGCCACACCACCATGCATGTTTTAGAAGTTTCCCTGCATAGACACACCCAATTCAGATGACTGCAGCTCAGAAAAAGCCTGTTAGTAAGCAATCAATCGAAATCAGGTGTGCTGAATCAGGAAAAAGCCTAAATCATATAGGGCAGTGTGCCTTGAAGTCCAGGGTTGGGGAAAAACCCACTGCATACCTATATTTTAGGGACTGGACTAATTACCTTCTTATGTCATTTGGTCCAGATCAAAAAATGTTTGTGAAAATTAGAGTCAAACATATGTCCATGTCATGATAGTGAACTTTACCACACCACCATAGCCCCACCCTCTATCCCTCAAAAAGTTACTCCAGCTTGTTTACAGTCACTGTGGAGAGTTTCATGTTGATTAGATCAAGGATATAAAATATGGATCTTTCAGAGTAAAAAAAAAATCACTTCCTCTTCTGAGGTATTGTGGCTTAAGTGATGTCAGGATTTGATCCTTGAGCTTTGTCAGTGGCCTGATGACAATCCACTACAGCAGGTTTCATGCATCTGTGACTTTCATTTAAAAAAATATAACTTTTATATTTTCTGCATGTATTCCAAATTAAGGCCTGGCCCCGCCCCTTCAACATATAAGAACAGTCAATTGTTTTGATAACTTTAGATCCGTCATGCCTGAAGGACATCCTGACCAATTTACAAGCTGATCGGCCAAAATCTGTAGGACTTAAAATGCCAAGGCTGTAAATGGGCTGAAAATCGCATGTTCAAACCAACATGGCCAATTTTCTCTGTGTTTGGGACTATGACATTCTAAGGCTTTAAGCTGGACTTGGGAAGTTCATAAAGTGTACCAAATATCATGCCTATACAATGAACTACAGTAAATGTGGAGGCCGTTTTGAAGATTTTCATGGGGAGCTGTTGAGCTATTTCATTTGCAGATTTTCTGAAACTCTTAAAATATGTAAATTCCTGTATGACTGATGTGTCTGCCAAATGCAAACATAAGGGGTCAAATGCAACCAAAAGGGGTCACAAGCCAGTGATTTCTTGTGCCGGTCCCAGGTCCAGAAAATGCAAAGGTTTATGTCAGGAAGGGCATCCGACGTAAAACCTAAGCCAAATCAACAATGTGAATAACAAACATGAACTCCATACCAGATCGGTCGAGGCCTGGGTTAACAACGACCGCCACTGGTGCTGTTGACCTACAGGGCACTAGGCGGAGAGAAAAGAGGAAATTCAAGAGCGTGGAACTGAGAGTAGGGACTTTGAATGTTGGGAATATGACAGGTAAAGCTATAGAGCTGGTGGACATGATGTAGAGAAGGAAAGTGGATATTCTATGTGTTCAGGAGACCAGGTGGAAAGGTAGCGAGGCTAGAAGCTTAGGAGAAGGATTCAAGTTGTTCTATAATGGGGTAGATGGAAATAGAAATGGAGTAGGAGTTATCTTGAAGGAGGAATTTGATAAGAATGCTCTGGAAGGGAAAAGGGTGTCATATAGGTTGATGAGTCTCAAGCTTGAAATGGAAGGAATAATGATTTATGTTGTTAGTGGTTATGCCCCACAGGTAGGATGTGAGTTGGAAGAGAAGCAGAAATTTTGGAGTTAACTTGATGATTTGATGCGGGGCATCCCGGGAGTTGAGAGGGTGGTGATTGGTGCAGACTTTAATGGACATGTTGGAACAGAGGAGATGAGGAAGTGTTGCGCAGGTTTGGTATCCAGGATAGAAACGAAGGAGGTGGTAGACTTTGCAAAAAGGATGGAAATGGCTGTTTCAAATACTTTCTTCCAAAAGAGGCAGGAACATAGGGTGACTTATAAGAGTGGAGGTAGGAGCACTCAGGTGGACCACATCTTACGTAGACGTGATCTGAAGGAGATTAGTGACTGCAAAGTAGTGGTGGGTGAGAGTGTAGCTAGACAGCATAGGATGGTGGTCTGTAGGATGAAACTGATAGTGAGGAAGTTGAAGAGAACAAAGACAGAGCAGAGGACCAAGTGGTGGAAACTTAAAAAGAATAGTGTTGTGAGGTTTTCAGGAAGGAGATGAGACAGGCTCTTGGTGGCCATGAGGTTCTCTCTGATGACTGGACAGCTACAGCTAATATAATTAGGGAGACAAGTAGGAGGGTACTTGGTGTGCCATCTGGAAGGAGGAAAGTAGATAAGGACACTTGGTGGTGGAACGATAAAGTCCAGGAACATATACAGAGAAAGAAATGAGCTAAGAAGAAGTGGGACACTGAGAGGACTGAAGAGAGCCGACAGGAGTACAGGGAGATGCATCGCATGGTGAAGGTAGAGGTGGCAAAGGCCAAACAAAGGGTGTATGATGACCTGTATGCTAGGTTGGATAGTAAGGAGGGAGATAATGATTTATATGGATTGGCGAGGCAGAGAGACAGAGATGGAAAGGATGTGCAAATGGTAAGCGTGATCAACGATAGGGATGGAAATGTACTGACATGTGCCAAGACTGTGATGGGAAGATGGAAAGAGTATTTTGAAAAGTTGATGAATGAGGAAAATCAGAGACAATGTAGAGTAGAAAAGGTGGTCATTGTGAGTCAGGAAGTTCCTGAGATTATTAAGGATGAAGTGAAGAAAGCTTTGAAGAGGATGAAGATGGTGAAGGCTGTTGGTCCTGATAACATACCTGTGGAGGTATGGAAGTGTTTAGGAGAGCTTGCAGTAGAATTTTTGACTAGCTTCTTCAACAAGACCTTGAAGACTGAGAAGATGCCTGAGAAATGGAGGAAAAGTTTTGTATTGGCAATCTTTATGAACAAGGAAGATGTACAGAATTGTGGCAACTACACAGGAATAAAGTTAATGAGTCATACAATAAAGCTGTGAGAAAGAGTGGTGGAAGCTAGGCTTCGGTCAGATGTGAGCATTTGTGAGCAGCAGTACGATTTCATTCCAAGAAAGAGTACTACAGATCCCATTTTTGCTTTAAGGATGCTGATGGAGAAGTAATGAGAAGGTCCGAGGGAGCTGCATTGTTTCTTTGTAGATTTAGAGAAAGCGTATGACATGGTGCCAAGAAAAGAGCTGTGATTTTGCATAAGGCAGTCTGGAGTGGCAGAGAAGTATGTTAGAGTGGTACAGGACATGTATGAGAGTTTTCGGACAGCAGTGAGGTGTGCTGTAGGAGTGACAGAGGAGTTCAAGGTGGAGGTTTGACTGCATCAAGGATCGGCTTTGAGCTCCTTCTTCTTTGCTTTGGTGATGGATAGGCTGATGGATGAGGTAAGACAGGAATATATGGACTATGATGTTTGCAGATAGAGGTAGTGGAAAAGCTAGAGAGATAGAGGTATGCATTAGAAAAGAGAGGAATGAAGATTAGTTGCAGCAACACAGAATACATGTATGTAAATGGGAAAGACACAAGTGGAACAGTGAAGTTACAGGGAGTGGAAGTGAAGAAAGTAGGGACTTTAAGTACTTAGGGTCAATGGTCCAAAGCAATGGAGAGTTTTGAAAAGAGGCAAAGAAGCGTGTGTAAGCTGGTTGGAATGGGTGGAGAAAAGGGTAAAGTGTGATAAAAGGGTTTCAACAAGAATGAAGGGAAAGGTGTACAAGACAGTCGTGAGACCAGCGGCGGTGTACGGTCTAGACACAGTACCAATAAGGAAAATACAGGAAGTAGAACTGGAGGCTGCAGACCTCGAGATGTTGAGATTTTCTTTGGGAGTGTCGAGGATGGATAGGATCTGGAATGAGTACATCAGAGGAACAGCTCATGTTAGACGTTTTGGGGATAAAATCAGGGAGGCCAGACTGAGATGGTTTGGACTTGTTCAGAGGAGAGACAATGATTATATTGGTAGAAGGATGCTGAGGATGGAGCCACCAGGCAGGAGGCAGAGAGGAAGACCAAAAATCTGATTTAAGGATGTGGTGAAGGAGGACATGAAGTCAGTTGGTGTGAGGGCAGAGGATGTGGAGGATAGGACTAAATGGAGACAGATGATTCGCTGTGGCAACACTTGAAGGGAAAAGCCGAAGGAAAAAGAAGAACACTGATGCGTCTGCCTAATGTATATTTTTAGTTTGTACAAAGTTCAACTCTTTAATGCCACTTATTTATGTCGGAAGTAACAGTTTTTTTCATTTCAATCAGTTGATAGTGAAATATAGCAAATTAGCCATTGTACATCAGATTACCGATGTAGCTGTCCTTAAACACCACAGTGATGATCTCCATCAGGACCTAAAGTGTGGTAAATACAGAACACTTTGGAGGACATACTTCATTAAAATGTTTAAAGTACTCTGTTGGCAATTTTCAATTATAAATAAATGGGTTTCTTCAAAGGGAAGAATTAGTTAGAAATATATCAGAACACAGGAATAATGTGTCTTTTGAAGTTATGTTTGTATGTTCATGCTGAAGAAGTCGTATCCTTTAAAGAAGTTGTATCCTTCAAAGGTAGTACTTTAAAGTACTGCATTGTTGCAGGCTTTCAGTTAATTGATTCATTAATTTATTACACTATATTTATAATTAAACTCCCTTTACTGACCCGGGCTGTGCTTAAACCTTTAGAAGGAATATATGCAAAATATGTAAAAGTTGGCAGTAATATGTGAATGAATGAGCTAAATGTAATGAATTTATTCTACCTCAGAGCACATAATGCTGCATGGCTTCATGAAGTTAGCACAGAGAATGTCAAATTAGTAATTTATGGGGAAAATTTGCTTGTTTTGTCTGAATGAGAGGGAGGGATTGTTGGAGCATAACATACATAGTTAAAATTGCTGACGTCAACGCATTTGCGTTTTTACGGTGCAGCATAGGGGTAAGTGTGTGTGGCAATGTGTTTTTGTTCAGGCATAGCCACTAGGGCTGCAGCTATCAAATATTTTTTGTGATCAAGTACTCTATCGAACCTTTTATTGATTAATCGAGTATTCTAATAAATTACATTTTGTGTTTGTAAATCATTATATCAATAGCGTGTAATAATATGAAAATAATATGAAAGACCTCTTAAAATGAACAACCGTCAGTTATTGTTTTTTATTCAAAATTAGTTTTCAAACTTCAACACTTCAACTTTACTTCACAGTAAACAAATGCCCAGGCAAAAATAACTAAACATTTTTTTTTAATAGGCTTTTAGTAAAACCTGAAGCTTCCTCCACATTGCATGAGGGACCTGTCCGGACACAGCTGTCCATGCGCTGCTGCGATGTGATATGGGGGAAGAAAAAAGACACAAAAAGCCCAATAATTTGTACAAAAAGATTCAATAAACCCGCTCAAAACTAAATTTGTATGCTAATCAATGCAGCTTTGTCCATATTTAGCACTTAGTATTAATATTTAATGTGTGGCTATGGCGTGTTTTGAGTTGTAACCTAGGTGTGTTTGCGTACATATATCTTTTTGTAAAGCCACAGCTGCGCTGCAATGGTGAAGAGGAAAGTTAAGCGAGTGAGATAAGTTAAGCGAGTGAGATTTCAGCTTAGTGCATTTGCCTCTTGTTTCTTAAGCCTCGCCGCTATTAACTCGTAATACAGGCTACAATGCATTAACTTGTAGAGGCTCCGAGTTCGCTTGCAGAAGTGACATTTATGTGAGGATATTTTCTGGTCAGGTGCTGCAGCATCGAAGATGTCATGTTATGGTAGGCTAAATCCATTTTATAGTATTTACACTGGACTACGTTTTATGCCTTAAGAAGCGAAAAATGGTCCCAGACCTTCAACATTTTCTGTCTTTTTCACACTCCACCGGTGTCCATGTTATCTGCCATTGCTTAAGAGAAAGTTACATCACCACTCGCATGTGCATTCAGTGCAGCATCTAATGTATGTGCGTTGATTATTTCAGTCCGGGTGAAACTTGACATCAGGCGATTGTACAGCCATTTAAAGTAAACAGACGATGGTGATATAAATTAAACAAAGCTTTGAGGCAGAGCATTTGCCTCAATGATTTTTTTGTGCTCGAACTATTTAAGGTACTCAAAGAATCTTTTCAGTCCTAATAGCCACTGTCTGGACCTGTTTGTGTCTGTAGATTTTGCTCCTCTTTCAATTCAGCTCTTCATCCTTCTCTCCCCCCTGATCCTATTTTCTTCAATGAGGTATCCCACACTCTTTTGTTCTAATTAACTGTATACTTTAAAGTACTTTTTTTTTCTTTTTTTGATACATTTTTTTGCATCTACAAAATGAACAAATAAATAATAATTAGGAATAAATTCTTTACCGTCTATTAATCATAAAAACCTTGCGATATGTTTGTGTGTTGAATAAGAGGGACAACAGTGACTTTCCAAAATACAAAGTTTATTTACAGAAGAATAAAAAGAAACATTTAATCCCTCAAAACTAATAAAAACACACTACTGATCAAACTAAATGAGTAACTGAAAATTAAAAGAACACAAATGGATGAAAATGCAACAAAAATAGAAAACATGAATTCTTATTTGTGGTCTGGAGGAATCTGGATGCACATCAAAGGGCGTCAGCCAGCAGGCTAACAAACGATTGCTAATCCGGCTAGCAGCGCTGGGAAGCTCCTGGTTCCAGCTTCCTCCTGCCTGGCTGTGTAGGGATATGCCCCTGGTATCCAACTCTTAACAGTACTTTTCTGGAGCTCTCCAGTTCCTCATTCTCCTCTTATCAGCTCGGTTGCGTTGGCTGAATGTGGATTCTGCCTGGTTCAGCTCTCGGCACACGTGGCTCACAGCTCCCATTTCTCAGCAATCCGCAGTCTGAAACTCAGAGGGGGGTTTTGTCAGGCACTGGGGATAAATGTCTGTTTATCAATGTTTAAGATTCACCTGGAGTGGTCCTTGCATTCCTTTGGGCTAGTAACTCAACAACTCCTGCATGATCAGACTAAATAGAAGTGGTAAAACATTCCCTTGCACCTTCCTCTAATAATAATATGTTCTGTTTTCTTTCTGCTAAATTTGAAGGGCTTGGTTGTATGGATGGATGGATGGATGGATGGATGGATGGACGGATGAATAGATGGGGCATCTTCACTGCACCTCTGGTCACAAGGGTATTGTCTAAAAGTTGCTTGACATGCAGATGTACCAATATCCATTGACTGGAAATGTTGAGTGCCTGTTGCTCAGTGAGAGTGTTTTTTTTTGCCTTGTGTTTTGGCTTTGATTCCAGTTTCTTCAAAGCTGGTGATATGGATGTATGACTGTAACCATATATGTGAGGGTGACTAGTATAAAGTGCTTTGAGTACTCAGTATGACTTCAAAAGCATAACATGATTCGGGTTCACAAACAGTTGAGTAAGCACTGCGCTTCTTCTGTAAGGGACATCTTTAGACATCATCTTGTTTACTTAAGGTGGCAGCATATTAAAGTAGCTCTGTTAGGTCTGTTCGGATTGTTTTTTCTTTATCTAGACTTTTGTCCGTAAGTGTTTGTGTACTTTATTGATCCCAGTGGGAAATTAATGGTTCTAAATCCAGTTATTTAACATTCTTCAAAGAGTTGTTTTAGATGCTTATGGCCTTGGGAAGGAAGGACTCCTGTAGCTGTCTGTATTGTAGCAAGTCTGAAAAAGCTTACGGCTTGAAGACACTCAGTAGGGTTACATCCAGCCAGAGAAAACCAAATTATTGTCTTAGTCCAACTCAGTTGGGGCTTCTGAAATGCATTTCATCCATCCATCCATCCATCCATTCTCTAGTGCTTATCCGGATCGGATTGCGGGGGCTTGAGCAAAGAGACCCAGACTTCTCTCTTCCTCTACCTAAATTTAATAAGAAATAGAATGAAAACATAGTGGTAAATAAAATAGATACATTAATTCATTTTTCTAACCCCTCTCAAGATATTTTACTGCTGTGTATTTTTCCTATTTTTCATGTTCCTATACTTACTCTGTCATACTGTCTTCCTACTCACCATCCCAGCTTGCAGCAGTTATTTTTGTGGCCGACGAACCACTCCTCATACTGTAATCAGCATACCTGTGGTGGCCTGCTCCTTATGCTAGGGTTGTGCTGTGATTTAGACAAATTGTGATGAGATGTCTTTGCTTCTCTAAGGGAAAAACACTAGTTTAGACATATTGAGCTGGAATAGGAAAAAAGAAGCTGGTCTAGATGCAGAGGGGAAGGATAATGTTTGTCAGTCAAGGAGAGCACATGAAGTGTCTTTAAACCATTATGATCATCCTAGAGAGAATATTAACCAGCTATGAAGAAGATATTTAACATGGCCATTCAATCGGCTTTATAAAATACATCCAAATGACGCATTCTGACAATTTAATGCAGCTTATCCATCCATCCAGGGAACCAGCCAGCCAAGTTCGGTGTGAGTGTCCTTGAGCTGTATAGATGGCAGTTTGTCTCATGTCTCCCTTTTGTTCCTGTATGGTCTGGTGACCTGATCAAGGTGTGCTTTGTGTTATAAAAGTGGAATTATCATAGTGGTTCAATTAAGTAAAAAATTGCAAGGGAAAGAACATGGGGGTATTCCACAAAGTTAGCTAAAAAAAATCTAGGCCCATTTGACATATCCTTGAATTAGCCAAACAGTTCACTCCATGCATATTTAGTTCCACGGACAAAGTTTAGGTGGATTCAATCCCTGCTTATCCAAGCAAAGTCTTAACAACCAGGTTTATGTGCTTTCAAGGTATATTAAAGGCAGCCCATGTCAATTGATGTTAGATAAGTGAGAATGGAAGGAAAGGAAAGAGCCCTGTTCTTATCCCAGCTGGAGCAAGAAGTATTAATACAAGCCTATGAGCATCACAAATAAATCATAACCAATAAAAGGAACACCCGCAGCATAAAAAAAAGCTTGCGAGGCTGCATTGAGTAATAATGTGAATTATGCAGTGTTGCTTCATGGACAGTCTAGAGTGTGAGACAGTAAATGCTGAGAAGAGCTGAGTGTAAACTTCTAAATTCATGTAAATAACTCATATTACTTTGTTGGGTAGGACAGTGGTTTCCAAAGTGGGGGGCGTGGCCCCTGGGAGGAGACCGCAGAGTCATTGAAGGGGGGCGTGGAATGAATGCTTAGACCCTGCTAACATAGTAGATAGCTTTTTGACAAGTTTTTTTTAAATGTAGAACATTTAATATCAACAAGCCTGCTTCTTAATCAACTTGATTCCAAGCCAAGAGTAATATAATGAAGCATATCTTGCCTTTAATTTTTTTTTTTCAGGTTCGAGCCCCACCCCAGACTGCCTCAGTCAATGTGTGTGGGCTAGACACTTCACCCGTTGCCTACTGGTGGTGGTCAGAGGGCACTAGTGTCCGGCAGCCTTTGTCAGTGTGCCCCAGGGCAGTTGTGGCTACATCGTATTTTGAATGGTTGAATGACTGAATGTAGTGTGAGTTGCTTTGGGTTCTGCAGGGAAAAAGATAAAGTGCTATACAAATACAAAATATTTACCATTTACCTGCAAAAGTTCCAAAAACTTTTCAAACAAAGTAGCAAAGTATAAAAAGTACAATTATAGAGGATTTAGACAGTGCTATAGCCATGGGTCCCACAATGACTGACAGGAGCTGCAAGCACACTAGAGTTATTCTCCTGTCCAGTAATACCAGCAGTCACGCTAGATATTTTTATTGGTAAAAAAGATTCCATAATCTGTTTTTACTTTTACTAGTATTTTTAAAATTATATTAAATATTAGTATATTTATTCCTTTTAGAAAATATTCAGTCCAAACAAGCTAAACAGAGAACTACGTAAATCTGAACACTCAAATTAAACAATTGCTCTTAAAATACAAACAGTTCTCCTGGTCCTAATGGAACTGAAATGTGCACTTGTGCGTACTGAAAATCTTGTCTTGAGTGAGAATGCTGCAAAGGTTATTGACATGATGTTTGGGTTTTTGCCTTGGACAGATGACCTCTCTTTGGGGTTTAGATGTTGTTCTGGTGGCTAAATCAGGGGATAATCCCTGAAAATCGGGATTATATCGGAATTGAAATGATCAGAATTCAGAAAGACTCTGAAGGAGCCGTGTTCTTAACTGCAAGCTAGTTAGTGGGATGAAATACAGAAGAAAGTATAAATGTTTGGCAAGATAACGGGCTTTTTGGACCGTGTCTGTACCCAGCTGCTCTGGACACAATTGCACTTCAAAGCCTCTGTAAAAAATTAAATCTTGGGGTAGTGAAACGTAGGCTATTGAGTCCAGGTGTCAGTGGATGCTCAAATTCTCTTCCGAAAATATTTTCAGATTTGATTAATTCCGTTTCCTGTACTCTGTGTGTAACATCTGTCAGCATTAATTGGGGATGTGAATTGTAATCTGCAAAAATGATAGACAGCGTTCAGAATTTCCTGTCACCATTCTGTAAAAACACTAAACTTCAGTTTTGCTAAACAACCCTTTTCACTGGTCAGCTTTGGTATAGCTCACAGTCAGGCAACCAGGCAGTTGCTAGGGGCCCCTACCCAAGACAAGGGCCCCCAGACTGCCAAACCAAGTTGGCACAATCAGTCACTGCTGCTGTGCTGTGTGGTATGGGGCCCAAAGAATTTGGCTATCTGAAAAACCCTGGAGGGTACCCCAGTCAATACTGCCCCTCCCACTCCTGCCTAACCTGTCACAGAGGCTGAGCTACTCGTGTGTAAAACGGTGTTACGCTGACAAAAGTATCCCTGCTGAAAACTGCTCCCCCTACTGCAGGAACATGCATTGTTCAAAAATCACTGTGAACAATGAGACCACAGCTTAAGATATCAGCAATATGACAGCTTTTAAAGATATTTGTAATATTACCATATTTCTTATATCCTGAAAACGTAGCGTTATAGCAGATGATCGAAAAATTGTAATTATTCCTTGGTGCCCGACTGTTTATGGTTCAATTTGTCCGCTTTTTTTTTAACCAACAGCATGATAGTTTAAACATTTTATAACATCTAAACTTTTTAAACTAGCAATTAAAGGCTGATTTTGGCAAAAACAGGGCACAGGGTAAGACACTGTTCTATCCGCTGTTAACGGCAGAGTGCACAATTATCACATAATTTTGATGGTTTGTGTATATCCCTCTTCATAAACTCAGATGACAATTTTTCAATTCTGCCTATAGTGTACCACCTCTTTTAACCATAAAATAATGACATTTTCATGCAATACTGAAACAACAAAATAATGACCAATTAATAACAATTGCTGATATGTACGTAGGAAATACATATTGTTTAGCACTTACACTATGCATGATCACCAGAAAGTATATGTGGTATGTTGCTGGTAATGCCTGCTGTTGCAGCACCAGGTTAAATGCCTCGTCAGTTTTTTGCAAATTGTTGAGTAAGGTTACATGACATCATTATTCGACTTAATGTCGATTTTCCGGTTTGTGAAAGAACAGGGGGACAGGGTTACTCTTTTTACATTTTTTTAAATAGAAATATGTGAACTGTACATGTGTTTAACCTTGTATATTAAGTTCACTGTGTTTTGAAATTTGTGAAAGTATACTGAATTTTCATCAGAGGCTCTTGTTTTAAAAGTGTAATAACTGCTGTTATGATCTTATAGGAAAATGTATATATATTGGATGAATAGTTTTTTTTTTACATGTTACATGTCCTGATGGCAACTAAATATGTTTGCAAAGCCTTTAACAATGCTGGCCTAGTGATATTAGCATTTAAAGAAATGAGACTGCACTATGCATACATTTGTCTTTAATCACATAGACGCGTTTCGGCATTGGGCCTTCCTCAGTAGGTCCTGGGGGCTCCACACAATATTTCGCTTGGGGCTCCTGGGGTATGTTAGGACGCCTCTGGCACTAGTTATTTCTGTTCTCTTGTAGTTTCTTGTGTTTTTAAAGCACTTGTGCACACAAATTATTTGAAAATAAAGCAATGAATCAATGTTAGATAATGATGCACAACAAAAAAATTTAATACTCAAGATTATTATAATGTATGGTACGGTGGTGAGCAGTAAAAAAAGTTTGGGAACCACTTGGGTACGGCAAAATAATCAGAAGTCTTTTGTGAATTATTAACACAGAATATAACACATGACAGAAAATAGCTGACAGGCTAAAAGTGTTAGAAGATGGTTCAAGTAAGAATGTAAACATATTTAAAAACTGCATAAGGACAGTTTGAAGTCTTAAAAATGTAAAGTCACCGTCACTAGGCTAATTCAAACAAGGCTGTTTCAAAGAAGCCTTGATTTTTTTGAGATCACTATCGGGAATAGCTGTCTGGTCACAGGAATACACAACGTTTCTGTAGGTGCATACCAGTCTTGTTAGATATCCCTTTGAAAGTGACATTTTTTTAGAATATTTGAATCCTTAGTTAAAATAAAAATGCTAACATAAAAACCAAGCTTTCAAAATCTAAATTCAAATTTAAAAGTCTTTGCATAAAAGTCTGAAACTAACTGTACGTTAAACCTCTGGAATGTTTAAGTTGGTGAGCCTTACTTGCTTGGCTAGGTGCAGCCTCTGGTTTTACACATTTTCACATAGTTGAATAGGAACTCTTAAATTAACACAACTGTCTATGACAGGCTGTTGGAATCAACTTTGACCTTGGTCAACCTCATAACCTTACAGCTGTATCTTCCGAGCCAGATCCAGAATGTGGCCGCCACTGAAATCACAGGTTACAGATGGTCACTCTGCAATGACCTCTACGTGGACCGAGCTGCACCATGCTAGCTGAACACATCTCTCTCCCTTCAGATCCATTGGCCAGGCCAGGCCAAACTGTTTGTTCTCTTAGCTGAGCTCCACAATTACCAAGTTACATTCAGTTGTGATAATAGTGTACAGCTTCGTATTTGATATTTAGGTTTGAATATTTGTAGAATATCTTCTGAATTTAACATGAACACCAAATCTAAGACGGTATCATAGTTTGTTTTGTCAATTTGTCATGAGGTGCAACTACTTCAGCCTCTGCTTCAGTTACGGCACAACACGCCTTTGAGGTTGCAGATTTACAATTTGCAGGTTTACCATGTGAGTCATCAGTGGAGAAAATCTATACCTCTTTTTTCTTGAAATCCCAGCATCATTTGAGTATAATGTATTTCCTGACAGCTGTTTGCGTTTCCCAGTGCTCTATGCTATAAGCCTAATTTTTCTCAACACCTTAGCTACCCTTACTGCTGTCCTAAAGCTGCAACACAGAGACAGAAGAATGAGACTCCCTGTCCAAACAAATAGAGCATGGAAATTAAATTGAGGTTTGATTTCTATTCAATCAATCAGTCAATCAATCAATCAAACTTTATTTATAAAGCTTTTTTCCAACAGAAAAGTTTCTCATAGTGCTTTACAGGTAAAAATGACCCCATAAACCCCCAAATAAAATCATCATCACAACTATGGCCCCCGACACCCGCCCCACCCACCTACCCCACTCCAACCCATCTCCCACGCACACATACACATAAAAGCAACAGTAAACAAAAGCAACAAGGTGCTGAGTACAGATGAGCCATCGGCAGCAGCTGATCTACAGCAGCAGCCAAGGCGTCCAGAGGAGGGAGGGAAGGTGACCCCCGCCTCCACCCAGGCAGCCACACCCAGGCCGCCACCACCCCCGATGCAAAGGGCTCCCACAGAGAAAACACACATGTTAAGACTGATAGCATCCCAAATTATATAAAATATAAAAGAATGATAAGATACGATACGAACAGTAAAGCAGAAAAATAAGAAATAATAATCAGTTAAAATTGTAACATTTTATGGTAAAAATTAACTCTTTACAACACAAACACAACACAAACTTCCAGACTGATTTTGGACTTCAAAACACACTTAAATGATTTCTTTCTAACTTGGAAAAATAGTCTACTACTTTATAAAAACGCCCTTCGAAAAGCTAGAACAGCATATTTCTCGTCATTAATAGAGGTAAATAAAAACAATCCTAGGTTTCTTTTTAGTACAATTGCCAAACTTACACAGTCATAGCTCTGTTGAGCCAACTATTCCCCCTTCTCTCAGTAGGGATGACTTTATGGGATTTTTCATAAATAAAATAAATTCTATAAAGAATAAAATCATTGTCATTCTCCCAAACATGATTAACTCTCTCTTAGTAAATGAGGCAGTATCAGAGAGAACTGTAGAACCATGTTTATGTCTATACCGTTTTGATTCTGCTGAACTTTCTGAATTATCACAAATATTAGCTTCATCTAAACCCTCAACTTGTTTGTTAGACCCAACACCAACCAAATTATTTAAGGAAGTGTTCCCTCTGGTTACTGGCCCTATTCTAGACATGATGAATCTATCTTTAATAAATGGATATGTGCCACAGGAATTTAAGGTTGCTGTAATTAAACCTTTACTTAAGAAACCCTCCCTCGATCAGGATGATTTAGCTAACTACAGACCTATATCTAACCTTCCTTTCTTATCCAAAATTCTTGAGAAAATAGTTGCTAATCAAGTATGTGAGCATCTAAACAGCAACAACGTCTTTGAGGAATTTCAGTCAGGTTTTAGAGCTCATCATAGCACTGAAACAGCACTGGTAAAAGTGACAAATGATATTCTAATGGCCTCAGATAATGGATTTGTGACTGTTCTGGTTTTATTAGATCTCAGTGCTGCTTTTGACACAGTCAATCATAATATTCTCTTAGAAAGGCTTGAACATATTGTAGGGATCAAGGGAACAGCACTAGGCTGGTTTAAATCATATCTGTCTGAGATATTCCAGTTTGTTCATGTCAATGATAAATCTTCTTCACACTCAAGGGTTACCTGTGTACCACAGGGTTCTGTGTTTGGACCGATTCTCTTCACTATATATATGCTTCCAATTGGTAAAATAATTAGACAACACGGTATGAATTTCCACAGTTATGCTGATGATACACAATTATATTTATTCATAAAACCTGATGAAACTAATCAGTTAGGTAGATTACAAGCATGTCTCGAAGACATAAAAACTTGGATGATTCTGAATTTTCTGCTCCTAAATGCATACAAGACAGAGGTTGTTGTCTTTGGACCGGAACCTTTAAAAAGGAAAGTGATAAATCAATCACTTCATCTGGATGGCATTAATTTGGCCTCTGGTAATAATGTAAAGAACCTCGGTGTAACTTTTGACCAAGACATGACATTTAAATCCCATATAAAACAGGTTTCTAGGATTTCTTTCTTTCACATTCACAATATTGCTAAAATTAGAAACATCCTGTCCAGGAGTGATTCAGAGAAACTAGTCCATGCATTTGTTACATCGAAGCTGGACTACTGTAATTCCTTATTATCAGGAAGTCCACAAAATGCAATCAAAAGCCTTCAGTTGATCCAAAATGCTGCAGCAAGAGTTCTGATGAATATTAAAAACATAGATCTCCTGTTTTGGCTTCTCTCCTTTGGCTCCCCGTTAAATCCAGAATAGACTTTAAGATCCTCCTCCTTACGTATAAAGCCACTAATAATCAAGCTCCATCGTACATCAGAGATCTGATTGTTTCATATGTTCCTAACAGAGCACTTTGTTCTCAGAATGCATGTCTACTGGGAGTTATCAGGCTCCTCTCCTGTGGAACCAGCTCCCAGTTTTAGTTTGTGAGGCAGATATGCTGTCTGTTTTTAAGACTAGGCTTAAAACCTTCCTTTTTGATAAAGCTTATAGTTACTTATATAGACACTAGACCTTATAATCCCTCTCCGACAGAAAAAGATTTACACAGGTTTTAAGGATAGAAAGTGATGGACCAAGAGGCTACTGACAGCGTGTGTCGGTCAGTGCACTACATTTGTCTCCCTATTCCAAACTGGCCGGTCGATGGACCGGCCAGGGGGAGTCGTCGAGGTAAATAATGCAGAGTCTTCAGAAGAGCGGTCCTTTATCTACTCCAGTAATATCCCTTACCAATAATATTATCTTTCTAATACATACATTCTGGAGAGGGCGCAGTCCTATGAGCAAAGAGAGATGCATAAGCACTGCCATACTTACCCACTTACCTCCTTCTTTCCTCCTGGATTTCCAGGCAGGGAGTAGAGGGAGATGTAGTGTTCAGCCTGATCCGGCGAGGGGAGGATGCAGCCCGGTCCGGCGGCCCTCCTCAACTCCATTTCCCTCAAACCGTACATTGCTAATAGACTTAAGAATTAGGAAAAAATTATCCTTTTTCAGACTCAACTGACCCTAACTCACCTTCTACTTTTCTTTTCTACTACTCTCCAGATATATTTTTTCTGATGTTAATGCAATTGTTAACCCAGTTTTCTCTCAGTGTTTTTCTCCCCATAGAAGCTCTACCCGGTCTGGTACCCTGCTCAGCTATAATGCCCCCTGCTGGATGGGGAGGGTTGGACCAGATGATGCTCGGGGTGACGAAGTATCCTCCATTCTGTCTCTTCTCTGTCTTCTCAGACCCCTAGACGGTCGTGGCAGATGACCGCTTGTACTGAGTCAGGTTCTGCCAGAGGTTTCTTCCTGTTAAAGGGGAGTTTTTCCTCTCCACTGTCGCTACATACTTGCTGAGTATGAGGGTTTGCTGAGGAATTGCTGTGGTTGGAGTCTGCGTGATCTGGGCACAACCTGGCGCTGATGACTCAACGCAATCTGCATGGATTCCTTACATAGAAAACTTAAATGATTGGAATGTTTGGATAATTATATTGAGATGACTTTGTTGTAAAGTGGCTTGAGATGACATTTGTTGTGAACTGGTGCTATATAAATAAAAGTGAATTGAATTGAATTAAAAATTAAACACAAAATTCAATCAAATAAAACATGCACAGCGATTAAACAGATATTAATAAATAATAAGCAGTTAAAAGCTCAGCTAAAAAGGTAAGCCTTCGGTAACTCTGTGCCCCTGAGGTCCTCTGGCAGCCTGTTCCAGAGGTGAGGGCCATAATAATTGAAGGACGCCTCACCATGAGTTCGTGTCCTGACCTTAGGGATGATAAGGAGACGGCTGCCAGAGGAGCACAGAGTCTGCAACAGTTCATAAGGTAAAAGCATTTCTGAAAGATAAGAAGGCCCAAGACCATTAGGACACCTTAAAACCATTAGAAGAACCTTAAAATCTATTCTAAAATATATGGGGAGGCAATGGAGTGATTTTAAGACCGGTGTAATGTGCTCCCGCCTCCTGGTCTTCATCAGGACACGTGCTGCTGAATTCTGTAAAAGCTGTAAACTTAAGGTAGTCTTTTTCGGAAGACCAGAAAGCAGGGCATTACAATTATCGATTCTACTGGTGATAAAAGCATGCATTAGCATCTCCGTATTGGCCCGAGAGAGAATTGGGCAGACTCTGACAATGTTCTTTAGGTGATAAAAACCTATTCTAGTAATATTTTTAATGTGTGGAATAAAAGACAGCTCAGAGTCAAAAATCACGCCCAGATTCTTCACATGTAAAGAAAGATTAAAAGCAAATGATTATAGTTTTGGTAAAAGTTTCTCTCTCTGAGCCTCAGGACCGTTAACTTAAACCTCAGTTTTGTCCTGGTTGAGCATGAGAAAGTGTTCTGCCATCCAGGATTTGATGTCTAATATGCGGTTAAAAAGTGCATCCATTGGCCGTGTGTCATCAGGAGACATGGGGATGTACAACTGTGTATCATCAGCATAACTGTGAAAGTTGACTCCATGTAATCTGATGACACTGCCAAGAGAGAGCATATAAAGGTTACCCTGGGTTACACCACATGGGATCTTATGGACTTTATAGGAACAGGTATCTAAACTTACCATAAAAGACCTGTCTGTGAGATAGGATGTGAACCATTTATGAACAGCACCAGAGAGGCAGATCTGTTTTAAACGAGTTAAAAGAATAGTTTGGTCTACTGTATCAAAGGCAGCACTTAGATCCAGTAGAACCAACACTGTCACCTTTTTAGCATCATAGTTTAGTCTAAAATCATTTAAAATCTTTAAAAGAGCCGTCTCGGTGCTGTGGTTCATCCTAAAACCAGACTGAAATTTCTCTAGGATATTATAAGCGTTGATAAAATCATTTAGTTGAATAAAATCCTTAAGTTGAATAAAAACAAGTTTTTCTAAAACTTTGCTTAAAAATGATAAGTTAGATACCGGTCGGTAATTGTTTAAATCATTAAAATCAAAATTGCTCTTCTTCAGCAGGAGCCTCACTACCGCCTCTTTAAAGACAGAAAAAACCCTGTCTGAAGGAGAAATTCATAAAATTAAAAATATCATCTTTAAAAGAACCCTAAAATAGCTTAAAAAAATCCGGTTGGAATTGGGTCCAAAGCGCTTGTGGTGGGCCTCACTGAGGAGAAAACTTTATCAAGGGTCCCAGCTTCTACCAGGACAAAACTGTCCAGTGTTTCCTCTGGTTTAGGGAGAAACTCAGATTTGTCTAAAACCATGTTAGTTTGAGAGGATAAAATATTACATCTGGTGGTGTCTACCTTCCTGAAGGTGCCTGCAAACTCCTCACAGAGAGTGTTTGAGGGGGTTTTCTAAAAAGTATTAGAGGAATGATTAAGAATGTTGGGAAACAGAATTTTTGGATTATTTTTATGTTCTGAGATAATTCTGGAAAAGTATGCATCTCTGGAATTTCTTAAAGCGCTATTGTATGATTTTATTGTGATTTTATTTTTCCTCTATTTCCTTTCTGCCACCCTGCAGCTCCTCTTTAATTTTTTAAGAGCTTCGTTTCTCCATGGTACTGTACGTGGTTATGTACACTCAACAAAAATATAAACGCAAGACCTTTGTTTCTGCTCCCATTTTTCATGAGATGGACTTAAAGATCTAAAATTCATTCCAGATACACAATATTACAATTTCTCTCAAACATTGTTCACAAATCAGTCTAAATGTGTGATAGTGAGCACATCATGATTAGTGCACAGGTGTACCTTACAGTATACTGCCCACAATAAAAGGCCACCCTGGAATGCGCAGTTTTGTCCCACAGCAAAATGCAACAGATGCCACAAGCATTGAGGGAGCGTGCAATTGGCATGCTGACAGCAGGAATGTCAACCAGATCTGTTGCTCGTGCATTGAATGTTCATTTCTCCACCATAAGCCGTCTCCAAAGGTGTTTCAGAGAATATGGCAGTACATCCAACCGGCCTCACAACCGCAGACCACGTGTAACCACACCAGCCCAGGACCTCCACATCCAGCAGGTTCACCTCCAAGATCGTCTGAGACCAGCCACTCAGACAGCTGGTAAAACAATTGGTTTGCATAACCAAACAATTTCTGCACAAACTGTCAGAAACTGTCTCAGGGAAGCTCAACTGCATGCTCGTCGTCCTCATCGAGGTCTTGACCTGACTCCAGCTCGTCACCGAACAGACTTGAGTGGGCAAATGCTCACATTCGATGGCGTCTGGCACGTTGGAGAGGTGTTCACTTCACGGATGAATCTCGGTTTACATTGTTCAGGGCAGATGGCAGACAGCGTGTGTGGGTGAGCGCTTTGCTGATGTCAATGTTGTGGATCGAGTGGCCCATGGTGGTGGTGGGGTTATGGTATGGGCAGGCATCTGTTATGGATGAAGAACACAAGTGCATTTTATTGATGGCATTTTGAATGCACAGAGATACCATGATGAGATCATGAGGCCCATTGTTGTGTCATACATCCACGAACATCACCTGATGTTTCAGCAAGATAATGCACGGCCCCATGTCGCAAGAATCTGTACACAATTCTTGGAAGCTAAAAATGTCCCAGTTCTTGCATGGCCAGCATACTCACCGGACATGTCACCCATTGAGCATGTTTGGGATGCCTACTGTTAAAATCATTCACAATAAAATCACAGGGGGTAGGTAAAGGTACAGCAGGAAATTTTTAAAAGCTTCAAGAAAACCTGCAGCCACTTCAGGGGTTAGATGACGTTTCCTGACAGTCTTCACAGAGGTTTTCTAATTGGATAAAACTGGTGATTTTGAAAACACACCATAGTAGTCAGACATAGCCAAGTCAACAACAGAGGACACACTGGTGGACAGGCCACCAAGTCCAGGGTGTGTCCTCTGTTGTGAGTCGGCTGCATGACATGCTGGCTAAAATCCATATAATTCAAAATATTAAAAGATGCTAGCTCTGGGTCAGAGCTAGCATGCGTGTGCCTTGTCTGTTTAAATATAGTCCATCTGCCCCAAACAATTGACTCCTGGCCTAGAAAATTATAAAATTGTCTATAAAACCAATATTGTGCATCACGAGGAAAGCCAGCTGTTTAGAGACAGGAGCCTGCTGAAACGACTGAAGCGACGTGGGTGGTTGCCAGCGTCCGACTGCTGTTCTGGCTGCTGGATGGGATGGGCGTTGGTCCTGCGGAGCTGCTGGTCTTCTGCGTAGTCGGTGGGACGGTCAGAGGGACGGTCAGAGGAGGAAAGTCGTCCCACAAGATACTGAAACGGTTCGACAGCAGGAGGCCGGGTGGAGGAGAACGGTGGAAGCCACTCCAGGCGTCCCAACCGTGACCAGGCCCGAACGTCGACCACGCGCCCTGGGGCACCGGAGTGGAGCTGAGGGGGGCTTTTGGTTTAGCCCCATGCTGGAACTTGCGCTCCTCCTCTGCCATACTTGTGATACCTCCACGGGCGTTCATCAGTCCGAGTCTGCCTGGAGACCCAGCAATGGATTCCCCATCCGCAGCTTCACTGGGCTGGCACGGGATTGTTTCGGCCAGCTGGGCGCTGGTGGCAGCAGCGAAAGTCTGGCCGATGTCGGCGTCTCGCTTGTGGGCCTGGATCAGGTGTAAAGTAGAGATCCTCTCCTCCAGTTCCAACATTTTCTTCGTTAGCCTGACACAACCATCACACCCGGAGCTACAGGTGACTGGAGGCATGATGAAGGTAGCAGTAGACCGAGCTCTGATTAAAAAATGTGTCCGATAAAAGATAATTCGCTAAAAGTTGAAAACGGTTAAAACTAGTCATAGGAAAAGGATTAAAAAACAGTCAAAAATAATTAAAAACCAGTTAAAACCGTGTAGGAGAGCCGGAGTTGGCATGTGGCAAATGCACATCACATTCATCACAGTTATGAAAGATGTGATTGTTATAATAATAGTAATAATAATTAGGGCTGGGACTTTAACGTGTTAATTAAGAGTACTTAATTACACAAAAATAACGCGTTAAATTTTTTTAACGCATTTTAATTGCACCTATTTATGCACCGCGGCCTTCCAGCGACGGTGCGCAGAGAAAGGCGCAGATCCCGTTTCATGTCCCCTAAGCCGCACGCTCTCGTTCCTCCAGCAGCTGATGGACAGAAATTTAACTTTCACTACAGTTAAAACTTATGCTATTAAGCTATTTCTTCCCTGTCATGAAGGCTTTGGTGACGGAGCGGTCTCCTCTACTCTGTCACTGCGTGCCCTCTCGTGTTACATGGCGCACACGGCTGCAATGCGCTGCTTCCAGCTATTTCCTCACATATTTCCACGAGAGGGATTTCATCCTCCACAACTCTGCAAGGAGGGATGACGGAGGTGCGCTGCAGCTTCCTGGTCATCACCGTGTTAATTTATCTATTTCTATCTGAGAGACATTTCCGGTTTCTCCATGATTATCTTATCGGTGTTCTGACAGAATGATGTTTATTTATTTTTTCTGATAACTTAAGCTTATGTATTCAGTCATTAGTCATACTAAAAATCCATGTGAAGAAAATTCTCACTTTTCTCAGGTCAAATATTTATGTGCGATTAAAATGCGAATTATTTCGATTAATTACTTACAAAGCCTGTAATTAATTAGATTAAATAAAAAATAAATAATAATCAAACATTTCATATTTTAAGTGCTTTTCAAGACACACAAGAACACCTCACAGCAAAAAATAAAGAAAATAACCAAATCAAGTTACAACAGCATCAAAAGAAGACCCCCCACCCCCACCCCCCTCCAAAAAAAAGAGAAAAAATGAATGCAATAGGAAAACAGCTAAACAGTAGGCAGCCTTTAACAGGTGATATTTGAGTCTGGATTTAAAAGTAGAGAGGAAGTTTTGGATGGCTTGAAGTAGGGTATTCTAGATATGGAGAGCAGAGCACCTGAAAGCTCTGGAAAGATAAGACAGTGAGTTAGATGATTTATGAAGATGCGAGAGGGCAGACGAGAGTTAAGTCAGATAGTTTGGGGGGTAGTTGTGGATGGCTCTGAAGGTAAAAAGAAGGACGTTGAATTCAATACACTGCTTCAAAGAGGGCCAGTGGAGTTCTTGAAGGACAGGGGTGGTATGAGTAAATACAGGGGTTTTTGTGATAATGCAGGCAGCAGAAAAAACACACATTAAGATATGACATTTAAGCAATTATTAATTTCTTACTCAAAAGCAATTCTAAAAAAGGTTTTGACTTTGTTTTAAAGTTTCTTAGTTTTTCAGCAGTTTTGCAGTAATCTGCAATTTTTTTCCAGATAAGGGAAGCATATGGCAATTTTCCACTAGGACTGTCTGGTTCTATTGTTTGTCAACTGGTAGAAGTTGGGCTGAGTCAGGCAGAGCTGACACCATTTTTAGTAGCTCCCAGTCACCGATTGGCTGGAGGGTGGTGTTTCTGCCTGGGCAACATGACAGCGCCTTTTAAATGATAAATGGCCTGTCCTTGTATGCCGCTTTGCTTAGTTCCTACAGACCTTAAGCGCTTCCCACTACATTAAGTCATTCACCCATATACACACACATTCACACACTGGTGATGGCAAGCTACGATGTGGGGCATTCTGATAGAGCCAAGGCTACCGTACACTAGCGCCACCTGACCACCACCAGTAGACAATGGGAGAAGTGTCTTGCCCAAGGACACAACGACTGAGACCGACAGACCAGGGCTCAAAACGGCAACCCTCCGATAACATGACAAGTTTCTAACCCCTGAGCCACAGTCATCCCTGAGAACAACAACAATTAGTATTAATGCTAACACTAAAGACTGTGGTTCTACCACAGTCTGTACTTATGCGGATGTCACTGAAAAACTTGACGAAAGCCAGTTTCGGTGCTGTGGTGTGTGTGGAAACCGGACTGGAAAATATCAGAACAGTTGGTTATTTTTAGGAAACAGTTTAAATCTTAAAACACAGCTTTTTCAATAATCTTCTGATGAAAGGAAGATTAGAGATTGGCCTGTAGTTCTGCATTAACAAGATGTCCAGGTTGCTTTTCTTTAGTAATTATTTTATAACTGCTGTTTTTAAAGCCTTAGTTCCAACAATTTCTGCTTTGTCACTGTGGGCTGAATGATAATTCGATAGCAATCTATATCTATCAATAGACATATGGTCCAATAGAAAAAAAAGGGTTGATAAATTGGTTAGATAGAAAATAAAAGTTTTCCCTATTTTTTTCATTATAGCCAATCAGGTAGCTTAATACAATCATTACTTACTACAAATGAATCATTAACGTGACCCACCCAGCTCTGTCAGCCACCCCTCTCTCCTTTCAAACCACAAAAAGGGTGAAATTATTTGAGCTGAAAAAATATTTTTTGATAGTCCCTAAGCAAACCATCGGCGTAACTTCATCGCGGTCAGATTTCAGAGCAAGGGAGCAGCAGAGGAAGTTTTCCAGATAAATGTTTCAGTGGCTAAGGTAAAGGTTACGTCCCGTTTTGAACAGATCCTCGATGCAGTAAAACAGTAAATGTAGCAATAATAAAACTATTATCAGCTGTCTTAAGCAGGACTCCCCTCTACCGACTCCCTACAAATCTGTTACAGAGAGACACAAGAAACTTACCCAGGTGCTAACAACACCTGTGGCTCGCGCTGCTAACAACACTTGTGGCTTTAAAAAACTCCACTCGGTTCAGCTCCTGGTCCTCAGAAGCGAAAAACACTTTAAAAATACTACAGGCTTGGATAGACCTGCCGGCTTCAGCTCTCAGTGACTGCACTGGGCTGCAGTTTTCTGGGCTCCATCTATACTCTGGTGAATATCTGGTTAACTTAAGTCGACAGCTTGAACCAGAGCTGAACTGAATTAGAATAACCTTTATTGCTAAACTAAAAAAAAATATTCATCCCTTAATATTATAAAGTGTCATAAAATGTTTCAAAGATTAAAAAGCATCAAGACAAGAATTTAATTTAAATTAATAATAATTAAAAATAATAAAAGTCATTCATTTCTTAATAATATACCAATAATGGTTAATAATATTACTTTTCTTTGAATTTACTGATCTTACTCAGGTCTCTTGGTTTGTTTCTTTGTCTTACAAACTTAGTTATGATAAAAAGAAGTGTTTGAAAATTAATTAATTAAATTCTTATTTAAAATTAGTTCATTGAAGAATAACTAAATGACTGGGGAGGCACTTAAAATAAATGTTTTACATTTTGTGATATTTATCGATAATTATCGATATCGATCAATATGACTATTCCTTTATCGATATGCTCTTTTTCTATATTGTTCAGCCCTAAGATGAACCAAGATTTAATTCAACTAAACAGGAGGAAAGGGAGGGTAGTGGAAGAGAAGATTGAGGTTTTGAAGACAAGTAAAGCTGGGGTCAACAGTGAACATGAATGTTAAATTTCTGGAAGATATGATAAAGTGAAAGAAGGTAAATAATGAAGAGTAATTCTTGCCAGAGAGATGAAATTTAAATCCCATATTAAACATTTTTCCAAGATTTCTTTCTTCCACCATTGGAATATAGCTAAGGTCAGAAACCTCCTGTCCAGGAGCGATGCTGAGAAACTAATCCATGCATTTGTTACTTTAACGCTGGACTCCTGTAATTCCTTATTATCAGGAAGTCCACAAAATCCAATTAAAACCTTTCAGTTGATCCAAAATCATTCAACAAGCGTTCTGATGAATATTAAAAAGCAAGATCACATTTCTTCTGTTTGAGCTTCTCTTCAATGGCTCCCTGTTAAATCCAGGATATTTAAGATCCTCCTCCTTTCGTAAAAGCCCTTGATAAGAGCCAGAGACTTAAAAAGGCTCAACAAGCTGATAAAAAAGGCTGTTTCTGTTCTGGGGATAACTATGGATTCTTCATAAAATCAAGGACATTATAATGAGCCCTGAGCATCCTTTTTATTAGACTGTAATACAACTGAGTTTTTTTTTTTGTTAGATGTGTCTTCAGAGATACAGAATTCTACAGGAGATCCTTCTGCTCACAGCCATTATCATCTACAACTCTAAATAAACTTTGATAATGACAGTTACTGGAACAACCATTTTCCTTTTGGCACCAGGTCTTAAACTGAACAAAAGGGAATAATATGAAGTTCCATCTTATTAAAAATGGAATACATAAATCCATAAAAACAAGTCCTCTAACCAAGAAAGAGCAGGTAAAATGTTTGTGTTTTAAATGTTTACCATTTGGTAACCTCGCCTCTAATAAGACTATGAAGAATAATAAACCTGTTAATCATCCTGCCATTCACTTCAGTCTTGCTCAAGTTGCAGTTCATTCAACTTTTAGTAGAATCTGGAGAAACTACTATTGTTTTTTTTTTGTGTATTCGTACCATAAAGAGCCTAGCAAAGGCCAATAGGCCCACTGAGGGACCCCAGGGACCAAACATAGGGGCCACAACTGGGAAACTGTTGTATTGTTATTCATGGAGGTAGACTCTTGGCTATCCCTTTTGACTCCACCATTACAGGTAGTTGCGAACTGCCGCTGCTTGTTTAGATGAGGCCTAGTATACAATGAGCTTCTGAAGGGCACAATGACTTCAAATAAGTTTCATGGTAAACTCCCTCTGCACTAAAGAAAGGCACAGACACCGAATGCCATCTTGTGTATTGAGCTGCGTATCTGTAATTAGCTTTTTTCTGTTTTTTTAACATTGTTCAAAGTCGAACTAATGACACATCAGTGCTATGTTTTCTATTGCAAAGAGTCAAGAGAAGGGGTCATGGGTACTGGATTGTAAATAAATGGAGTGATAATGTGAGCCCGAGTGGAAATACTATATTGAAGCCTGCCTCATGTTGTCAATAGGAGTAGACTCACAAATTACACTTTTGTAGCTGAGACAGGAGACACTCTTCGCTGCATAACAAGTGACCTCTAGTGGCAGTTTCTCCAAAGCGCAGATTCTGAGCTGCACAGTTCATCAGGAAAATTATTGGCCTTTATTCTAAGATGAATTTAGAAATGTATAACAATTTTATACATGTTATACATAACAATCTCTATGTGAAACAAGGATCTAAAGGATCTTTAGATGTTATCATCTAAAAGTTCCTATCATTCGACTGGGTGGCAGAGCTTGTCATTTTTCTGCCACACAACTGTGGAACTCGCTTCCCCCTGACATCACTGATTCCCTCCTAGATTTTAAATCTCGCCTTAAGACACACTTGTTCCAACTGGCTTCCAATTTATAGTATATTTTTTATTTGTGTGATTTTATCCAATATTTATCCTGTTTTAAGTCTTGACAACAGATGTAATCTCAAAGCACCTTACAAGAAAAGTCATTTCAATAAACTTATGCAAACATTCCAATCAGTTTAAAGTTTTGTATGTATGTATGTATGTATGTATGTATGTATGTATTATTATTATTATTATTATTATTATTATTATTATTATTATTATTATTATTATTATTATTATCATCACATATACATAAGTAGTAGCAACTATTTCCATGAGACTAAAAATTTATCTAAGGTGGTTTCTGGATCTAAAAATTACCAGTTTAGAGTAAATTCAGGTTATTCTTTATGTTACAAGTAGACTAGCTCTATCGGTAGATCACTGAGACCAGATTATGTGAAAGCAAGAAATCATATGAAAATAGAAGATTCTTGAAATCACGAAGACTCTCAGTATATGCTGCTTTATCAGAAAAGAGAGTTGACAAAGAACCCCTAGTGTTCCCTTAGTACACTAATTATTTTATGTCAGGGAAATAAAATGCTTTTGAGAACCTCATAATATTTTATTGTTTGTCTATACAAATCAGTGGCACCAAGTTATACCACATCCTCTGACAAGTGCATTAAATCCTTGCATTCCATCCAAAAATAATGGCCTAGAGAGCGAAAAAAGTTAATGTGGTCACCAAAGTGCAGCCTCTAAATAAGGCATTATCTGCCACAAGTCTAATTCATTTAACCAATATTTTGTTATGAATCACTAGCAATATTCCCCTGTGAGTTCGGAGCGTCTCGGAAGTGCTGTCTGTGTTGTTGTCTGCATGGGTTTTTACAGGCTTTTAATCCAACCAATTTCAATTTACAATAACTGGCAATTTAAATTACTTTAAAGCCGTCACTGCAGCTGTAGTCCAACGAGGTGGTTGAGTCTGACTTGGTCATTTTGTCTGTGCAATTTGAAAATATGCAAATGCAAAAACATGTTGATGTTGCAGTAGCAAGTTCTGTCTAACTGACAACCATCAAGCACAGACTGAAAACCCTGCTCAGACCACAACTGGAATGTTGCATGGCAGTTAAGCAATTGAAATCATGTGTTAGTGTAGTTGGATTAAAAGCCTGTAAAAACCCCTGTAGACAACAACAAAGCACCTCAGAGATGCTCAAAAATCACAGGGGAATGGCGTTCAAAATAAAGATTTAAAGGGGATTGAAATGTTTATCCTGATAAAAGATTAGCTTTTGAAAAAAAAGAAATAACAGCACCTAGTGAATGACCCTTTATTTTTCATGTAGAATAAAGGTTTCGTTCTTCAATTAGATTTATATAAAATGGTGTTTGTAGTGTGTTGGTTTGTGCCATTGCAGTAATCTATGCTATTTTAATAACTTCACGGTATTTTAGTGTAGTAATTTTGCTCTCAAGAAAGGGTTGGCATTCATCTTTGGAAAACCACAAAAGTAAACCAGTAAGGTAATTTATGTTATTTATTTATTTGAAGGCAGCGTAAGATTCACATCAGTGTGAACCAACCAGAGGTGAGCCGTTTACATATCATAAATATTACTCGCAATTCTTTTGTTAACCTCCATCCACTTCTCTGACAAACTGCAATATCCTGAAATGGGAGTACAATTTCCTCAGAAAATGACTCACAAAGCATTAATTGAAGCTTAAGATCACAGCAAATTTATTGAAAAGAAGAGTCAGGGAGACCTTTAAGGACTCTTAGCTTCATTTACACAGAGACACCTAAAGATAAATAATGATCATCTAAATTTTACCTAGGTCAGAATAACCTATCCCATGGAAATACATGTTTTTCGGATAGTCTGTTCAAGTATCAAACCTCTACACTGTACAAGAGTTTTAAACAACACATTTTCTAACACTTCAAATTAATCAGACTTTCAAATACTCATTCAGTATCTGCCTGTTTTAAGTTACACTACATACACATATATTAGCTAAATAACCCTAAATCAGCATAGAATTAACCAAATATATTTTTTAATTACTTGATATCCCCTTTGTAATGATTGCCTCACTTCAAATTATCCATGTCATACATAATGAAGAATTAACTGATCCAATCAACATCTGACTGCCTTTAATGATGAAAGAAAATATGCTTGTGAGCTGAAGCAAGAGCTCTGTACCTTGTTGATTGGGACTGTTAACATTCCAGATTTACCAGTCACGTCTGAAAGACCTGTTTTAAGAAATGCAAAAACTGTCCAGGACTTGATATAACTCCACATTTCTGTGTCAACTGTGGGACATACTGGCCTTCCTTCAGTTTGACGTGGGAAGGACCATAACATGTTTCTATAGAATTTGCTAAAAATAAGAAGAGATACTAAACTTTTCAAATAATCAAAAATATAGATAAAATGTTACTGATGCAAAACACTTTTTTCAAAAAGCTTCTGATGCTGTTAATACAGAAAACTGAAAATCAATAGGAATCTTATGTAAATGTGTTAAAAAGTAACCATAAAAGCAAATTTTAAAACTATGAAATGAAAACTGGAATGTTCATATCCTGTTCTCATGTTGCATTATCATATCTCTAACATTGCTTTTTACTGCTGTGTATTTAATAGATGAATTGATTTATTTGTTATGCATTGTGCAATATTTTAAAAATTTTGTGTTGTTGAGAAAACGTCTTTCTAGCAGCTGTGGTGTTTTAAAATTTCTTGAAGCAAATTCAAGAACAAATCTAATGGTAAGAAATTATTGATCGGAGCCAGGTCTTCAGTTGTATGCTAAGGCCTCTATGGACTTTTTGAAGATTGATGACAGCCCACTAGTTAGGTTCATCGTTGAAGGCTGATTGCCTGTGGTGTATCTACAAAATCTTACAGTGGTGGTGGGTGGGGTGGTGTGTAACAAATTAGCAAGAGCTCTAGGCAGGATGGCAATGCTCGACATCTTAAAGTATGTAAAAAACAAAAAATGTAAATGCTTTGAAGCTAATTATTTAGTCTCATCTGCCAAAATAAGAAGATGTTCACTTTCTTTAACCTCGTTGAAAATGCTTTTTCTCACCTTTTCAACTTAATATCAGAGAATCTCATTTGGAGTGCTTTGTAGAAGAATAACCTATACTACATTTAGTACTGCAAAATGTCTGCTGTCAAAATCATAAGCTGCCTCTCTTAAAACAGAATATTACAACCACAGTCAAACTTTTTAATGGAATGTTGTGCTATTCCATGAAATGTAAATTTAAATGTAAATGAAAAGAGCAGCAATTCATCCCAATTTACAGTAAAGGCACTTCATTTAAAGGAATGGACATTTAAAGGAGTTTACATAGACAATATACAAAAAAAACAGAATTTGAAAAAATGTCAGACAAATGACTCCACCTTAATTGGAAAGCTAAAAAAGGGATGCAACGATAACACTTTTTTAAAAAGCCAATACGATAACGATATTTGGATCTGAATACTTGCTGATGACGAGTACTAATATCGATACTTCTACCACACAAAAAATTTGATATATAAGCCATATCAATATTGCGGGAGCACATCCTCACGAATGCAGCTTGGACCCCCAGTCATAGCTTTTGGACCCCAAACAAAACCCTGGCTCGACTGTAAACAGCGTGCGCATGCATGTGTTTTCATTGACACACAGTCGATTAAAGTCTCTTAAAGGCAGTTTTTGGTGGACTTTTCAAGTATACCCGATACTCATTGTGCTGTGGTTGGCTGTGGAAACGTAGTTACCACATTGGAGAATGGAGAATGCAAAACTCACCAGTGCGTGAATGATACCGACACTTGTAATCAACCACCATTTATTTTATATACATTACATACAGAAAAGAAGGATCCTAATGGACGTGTGAGGTGGATAAAAAAGGTAAGAAATGTGTGATTAAACATGTTAATTGTTCAATATTTCTTTTGATTGTCGAACAGTTTTGGTAGTTTTGGTAACACAGTCATTAGCACGCAGGCTTCGCACGGCCTATTGTCAATGTCAAGGATTAATCACAGCCTTATCCGGGCTCTTACTGCTTCTAACAAGTTGAAATCCCATTCAAAAATACACATTGTAAGAGTTTAAAAGCACGACGGAAGATATAAGTTATGTGCTAACTGCTAGCCATAGCATGTATATTTAACAAGCAAGAAATACCTGCGCTAGGATGATACAGCACATCTTGACTCCATGAGCTCTGCGATAAAAAGTAGCTGAGGCCACTTCTGCATGACAACATTCCCTTCTTCCCAGCCATCTAACAGTGTTTGTGGGTCTGGGATTGTCACTACATGGAATGTCCACAAGCCGGTATAATCAGCCTGGACTACGCCACTTTTTTCGTCAAAACAATCAGTGGTTTCTGCACTGTAGCTGCACACGCTGGTGCACATAGTTCTTTTTTATGCTTCACTGACACAGGCAGCCCTCTACGGCAAAAATATGCTTTAAGTTCCTCGACTTTCCACCATTCAAAATAATAAATTTTGCAGCTTTACCTATTTATATGTGTTCGCTTCTAACTGTTTGGGGTCCACAACCCCAGAATGCATTATGCGCATCACAATACCAAAATGGCTTGTTGGAATTTTTTTATCTGCTTGTTACAGCAAATCATGGTGAATTAGATATTGATAAAAATAACAAAACAAAAAAAATTTCAAGTGAAAAAAAATTCTGTGAAAATTTTTTCAATTATATTCAATTCACTTTTTTTATATACTGCCAATTCACAACATATATAATCTCAAGGCACTTTACAACAAAAGTCATTTCAATACAACTATACAAACAATCAAATCAGTTAATATTTTTCTATGTAAGGAATCCTAGCCGATTGCACTGAGTCATCAACATGAGGTTGTGCCCGGATCATCCAGACTCAAACCACAGCCAATCCTTTCCCTCACACTGAGCAAGCCTGTAGCGACAGTGGAGAGGCATGCTCAGTGGAGACTCTGTCAACCGAGTGTCCAAAAAATGCGCCCCCAGATCAAATGAAATGACAACCATGACGATCACTGAGCCGCGGCTTAGATTGTCCTGGTGCCAAGTGCACACATGGACATCCTTATGCTTGAACATGGTGTTCATTATGGACAATCCATGATAAGCACAGAAGTCCAATAACAAAACACCACTTGGATTCAGATTGGGGAGAAGCATTCCACCCAACCACATCTCTCCAGGTCTCATCGTCATTGCCCATGAGAGCGTTGAAGTCCCCCAGTAGAATGAGGGAATCTCCAGTAGGAGCACTCTCCAGAAACCCCTCCAAGAACTTCAAAAAGGGTGGGTAATCTGATCTACTATTTGGCACATAAGCCAAACAAGCATCCCCGCCCAACTCTGGACCTCTCAGTGGGAGTAACTCCAGAGTGGAAGAGAGTCCAACCACTCTCGAGGTGACGGGTTCCAGAGCCTGAGCTGTGCATTGAGATGAGGCCAACAATGTCCAGTCGGAACCTCTCAACCATGTACACCAGCTCCTGCTCCTTCCTCCCCAGAGAGGTGATGTTCCACGTCTCAGGACCGCCAAGGTCCCAGCCTTCAGCTACCGCCCATCCTACACTACACCCGATCCCTATGGCCCCTCCCACAGTAAGTGAGCTCATTCGATGGGAGGCCTATGTTGCCTCTTCGGGCTGAGCCCAGCCGGCCCCCATGGGTAAAGGCCTGGCCACAATGCGCTCGCAAACGTGCCCGACCTCAAGGCCTGGCTCCAGAGGGGTGCCCTGGTGACAAGGGAACATTTACTCCAACAGTGTAGCTTATCATAGGAGTCTTTGGGCAGCACTTTGTCTGATCCCTCACCTATTACCAGTTTGCCATTGGTGACCCTACCAGAGATGAAACACCTCCGACAACTTATCTCCTAGGATCATTAGGACACTCAAACCCCTCCACCATGATAAGGTGGCAGTCCAGGGAGGGGCAAACAAACTCTAGTCCAGTTAAAAACGTGGTCTCAGTTCAATTGAAAAAAACTCTCCAAGTGGACCAGGACCGCAACAAAAGCAGAAAGTCTTTTTAAGGAGGACATCTGTGCTGGAAGTTGTATGTGGGGGGTCCTTGTCATTGCACACTGCTTCATATGGAGCCAGTTGTCTTTAAAAAAAAAACACCATTCTCTACAGTCCTCTGCCTTATTTTATGTTCATCCTGAGCTGCTTTAGAAGTATTTATATGGCACATTTGCTAAACACAACAGAATAAAACCACTAAAGTCTGGTGCTCTCCTGTGTTTGTTTACATTTAACTGTACTGGAAGTACAACATATAAAACATATGACCCTCCGGCCCTGGCTTTCTCTCTCCCGGGTCGGAAAGCCTGACAACACTGCACTTTATTCAATCACGATTTAACGAGCTAATTTAAATCCCCGGTAACAGAAACTGCGTTGCAACAATAGGAAAAGTACTTAATTTGGTTAATCCGTGACCTTAAAAGTAACGCTGTTATACGTAAATGGCGTTACTCCCAACACTGCCTTTCACATGTGCAACCGAACCACAACAGAGTTTGTTTTTAATTGATCTGAGACTAACATTTTTAGGAGGACTAGAGTTTGCTTTTTTGGTCTCCTTTAGAGGTCAACTGCGCATTTAAACCTATCCAAACGAAAATGATGTTTTGGGCAAATTAACTAGAGTTTGATTAAAGTGGACAAAACAGGGCTGGTGTGAATTCAATTCAATTCAATTCAGAAATACTTTATTGATCCCCGAGGGAAATTAAGTGTTATTGTAGCTTAATTCATTTTTCAAGGAGTTGTTGTAGACCATGATGGCTGTGGGGAGAAAGGATTTCCTGTAACGTTCTGTGTTGCAGGGAAACTGTAGAAGCCTCCGACTGAAGATACTCTGTTACTGTAGGACAGTCCCATGAAGAGGATGCTCAGGATTGTCCATAGTCTTTTAAATTTTATGAAGAATCCTTCTTTGCATCATTATCTCCAGTTGTTCCACTTTTATCCCCAGAACAGAACCAGCCTTCTTTATCAGATTATTGAGGCATTTTAAGTCCCTGGCTCTGATGCTGCTACCCCATCAGATGATGGACGAAGAGATGACACTCTCCACCACAAACTTGTAGAGGATTTGCAGCATCTTGTCGTCTCCATGCTCAGACCACCTCCTTATTTATTTGTTACATCAAGTGCTTCAGCTTAATGGGATGCTGATACACATATAAATAAATGGTTTGCAAACTGTACTGTCACAACCAAATGGTCGCTCTTTTTTAGTGAGTTTGTGGCTTTTTCTTTGCGTACTGATGGCTGCCATCAAAGTGGTGTCCTGGTAATACAAGTGTAAAATATGATCGGAGCACCTTCAGTAGGAGATCTCGCCAAGGTGTATGCATAGGGACGTTTTATTGTATTCAGTGTTATATGGAAACCTTTTTTCCTTTATTCCCAACTGGAACATCTCCACTATCCCTATCACATTTACTGTCTGTTGGCAGTAGATGAAGCAGAGAAACCACAGATAAAAGAGGGCAAAAACTATCACTGTTGAAATTAATTTGGGTTAACAATGACATTTTTAAAAGTGTTGTTTATCATGAAAACTTTTTTTGCCTCACTATATTATTATTACTATATTATTTGTCAATAATATTAATTTATTCACTTTCTTTGTCATTATTTTTGGGAAAAATGCAAGGATTTCATGTGTCAGAAGACTTGATGTTACCAAAAAGGGTTAATGAAGGGTGTTTCTGTGCACAAATGACTGAACGGCCACTAGCATCTGGGTATGCAAATGATGGATTTATCAACAGAGGAACATGAGTACGAAGGGTCACCTTACATTTCATAAATCAGACTTTTGACTGTTCATATGAACATTCTAAATTTCATTCGTAGAATAAAATATAGGACAGTTTCTACAAATGTTTGATAAATGAGGACCCCCAGTCCATGTGCACTCTAACCACTACCACTGCAGTATAAACAAACTGCGTTACAAATAGCCCTGTCTGAGCTCTGATATGAAGTATCTGTTGGTGTAGGATTTTCGTATCAGACATTAGCAACTGCTGTTGTCATACATGAACCTGTAAACATAATCCATCCTTCAGCAGCAACATCAAAAAGACTTTGGATCTTTCTCTTCTCTTCGTCCCTCTGAACTGAATTGTTTCTACTTCAGGGTACAAACAGCGATGTAGGAGTGGCAGCTCATTCATTAAAACATACATTTTGATATTTTATTGATACCAACATTGTTTTAATATTATGAAATGATGTATGTGTGACATATTAAACTATGATGAATGCATACCTCCTAATTTGAGCAGAGAATAATGTGTCCCATGCACTAAGCTGTACCAACATTGAGGTGCTATAAGGTTGCCAGGATAGGGCCTTAGTGGTGATGCCAGCAGACTGTACAGAGGGAATTTTGATGAGGGGTATAGAACTCTCTCTGTGTGGCAGGAGAGTGCTAAAAGCTTAAGATCAGTCCAGCCCACTCGTAACACTCATGCTCATAAACACTTACAGCTAGTAGCAAACATTTGTAACTTTCCTCAGCTACATGTTAGAGCATTTACACACCATCATTGGTGGCCTGAAGACACAAAGGACAGGAGAGGACAGATATCCCAACAGCCAAGTAATCAAAAATAATTATGTTTGAAGTTTCTTGTGATAATACAAAATAATACTGATTACAGGTAAACGAACAATCTACATTTCCTGAAAAAAATCTAACAGTTTTAAGCTGTTCAAGGCCATACTATCGAGTTGATCCTCACCTCCTCCATCACCATGTAGTACGCTGGAGCCACCATCAGGGACAAACAGAGACTGCAGCCTGTTGTGCGTTCCACTGAGAAGATGATTGGCTGCAGACTCCCATCTCTACAGGACCTGTACACCTCCAATGCACTGAGGCGTGCAGGTTGGATCACAGCTGACTCTTCTCACCCTGGACACAGACTGTTTGACCTGCTCCCCTAAGGCAGTTCTTTTCGGACCAGAACCTTTCGACATAAGAAGAGGTTCTTCCACTCTACTGTTGAACCTTAAGTGTGTTTCCACCCCCTGCTCTGTTTCAGACACATGACCCTGGGTTGTAATATATATATATATATATATATATATATATATATATATATATATATATATATATATATATATATATATTAATTAACCATGGGCTGCAATGAATACCATGAGACCACTGTGGCATCATACTGGAGGTAAACTGCTGAGCTTATAGTGTAGTCTCACATCTCCGTTTTATTTATGTACAGTAAATTTGGTTACTTGTAGACAAAGGAAATATATGGTATACTCTTGATAACAATCTAAATGTAATTATATTCATTTCATGAGATATTTTAAAACACTGGAAAACAACTTCTACAGTGCCAGCATATTTAATACAGCTTGCTGCTGATCATGAAGATCTATATGGCAGTGCATTTGGTGAATTACACACCTCTACACTTTTACCAACAGAGCCAGTAGATCACATTCAAAATAGCCGAAAAGACAGACAGCCAAACTTACTTATGTTTATCAGGATAATCAATATCAATAAAAAAAAGAAGCTTATATTGTTTAATTTCTGTCAGGTATGTGTTATTGACTAATTTAACTTTACATAAAAGACATATTTGTATTTCAGTAGATAATCAATGTCTCACAGCAGTTTTCAAACAGTTAAATCTCTCTATTTCAGAAGCATAAGGTAGATATGTTTCAAAACATCCGTGGTATATTGATCTGCGCGACTGTAAATAGAATCAGCACGCTTGTATTTTAAATATGAGCTTGCATATTGGATGCGTACATCTGTGTATTGCGACGTGAGAAGTTGCACATTAAATCCAAACTTGTACAGCTGAATTTTCACTTGTATCAAATTTATCAAAAACATGCAAAATAAATTTGAGGGCGTGTAAAATTTTCGACTGGTAAAAATGCTCTCACAAATTTGATTTGCATTTTAAGTTGTAGAAAAGAAAGTGCAAAATGCCTAAAAGTGTATTTCCACAAGTCAATTTTCCCACTACAACTACGAGTCAGTGAACACAAATTATATATATCTATGTAGTACACATGTGCGTGGAATTATTATTTTTTATTCAGGTCTTCTAAGAAATTTTACTTAAAACAGGGACAGAAAACAAGCAAAGATGGGAAACAGGCAAATGTGTAAGTCTGTGAAAGCAAGACTATTTTTTACGACCACTAGAGGAACTACTGTATACTGAGATCACAGGTTCCGTGGTGTTTGAAGGTTGTTAAAACTGTATTTTAAGCACAAGGTGAATAGCTGGATTTATTCTACCTCCATGCTACAGTGAGCATATTCTTTGCCCCAGTGAGGATGTATTTCTTCTAGAAGAAGCAGTCTTCCCTTTGGCCCCTAAAACATGACAAAAAGTTTAATTAGCAAAAATGTTCTGCCTGTAGTAGTATCTTTATGATTCATGAAATTATTCAAACGCACTAAAAAGTCTATATGTTTAAAGATAAAATTGGAAGAAGTAGTTGGTTTTGACAAAAGTGTATCTATCTTAAGTTTTTAGTTTCTACAACAGGAAAAAATTGGGATGCTGTGTGATCTGGGTGTCTGCATGTTTCAACATAAGCAGAGCTCATGCTTACTGTAATTTGATTTCTAACAAAACATGAAGAATGTACTTAAGTCTGTAACCTCACAGTACTCTGTAACAGATATTTACTGGGTCGAGTGCAGAGCCATGTAAAGAGAGTTCGGACACTCCCATAGTCTTCTATAGAAAGAATGGAATGCCGAAGTCACGTGGTTCATGTAGCTGTGAATAGTTCCAAATAGCCACACCCCCGTCACTGAACGCAGTTCATTTTCGGTGTTTTAGAAGCATTTTCTCTGGTAAGTTGATGAAATTAAAACATTTTCAGCATCGTAAAGCGTTTACTGACTGCTCTGTGCCAAAATAAGTCAACGGGGATATTTACTGTAGCCAGTTTTAGTTAATTAAGTGTGTTAATGAGCTGACTGTAGTTTAGCTGCAGCTAGCTAAATGTAAGCAGGAGGAGCTAGAAAATCTTGATTAGCTGGAGACTGATTTATTTCAGTCTAGAATTTTGCTTTTTAGGAATATTCAGCACTGTTTAAAACAGGCTTTAAATTTTAATATATTTCACCATTTTTGTTTGTGTTTTTTATGCATTTGGTGTGTTGCTGGTCCCTAGTTTTTAATAGTTTAATAGTTTTTAACTATTGAATCAGATTGAAGCGTAAATTGAGATACTATGAGTAAAGAAAAATGTGAATTAGGATGAGTAATTATTTGATGTTTATCAGTTATATCCCATAAGACTGACTACAATGACCTGCTGAAGCATATATGACATAAACAGGGTTAACAAACTATGTTGGTTTCATGTGTCCTCCAAAAGTAATGAGATGAATCAAGATATTTGATACTTGAGCAGCATAACCTTTGCAACGTTGATATGTACTGTAGAACGTTTCAGTTGCACTTGTTTTATAAAATTATGATTTGCAATCATGTGATTGAGTTGAGAGTACAAGAAATGAAGAATTTTTAACAAAAACATAACGTAACCATGATTTTTCTTCCTTTCTCAATCTCTAAAAATATATTCACATTGTTGGCATGCAGATTAATTCTTTAATAATAATGATGATAATAATTGTATTTTGTAAACTATCCGGACATTTACAATTTAATTGGGGGAACAGTAAGACATGTTGAGCCCTGATAGAAAATGTTTGACTGTCATGGAGGTTATTTCCAGATTATTTCTGCCTGAGACCTCATTATTCTCTTTGCCGAGGTTTATATCTTTGTTGTTTCCTAGACTCAGTCTTCAGTGCTGCTTCTGGACCTCTCACCAAGATCAACTAAACAAATAATCATGATTTTCATTCCCATAGCTGGCAACCTTAGTCTCCTCTTCCTGGTCTCGTTCCTCCTGAGATCAGATCTGTCTGCTCTCCATGCCAGGCTGATAGACAGCAGTGACGTAGTGGACATAGCAGCACAGGACCAGACCTGGAGCACCAGAGCTCCACCACACCAGGCAGCATCCCAGGTCCAGGCTGTGTGAAGACGCCCCCGGGGGAAAAAAGTCCAGCATCTCCCAGAAGGGTTTAAGATACGATCAAAGGGAGCTGCTGTCACTGATACCAAGGATGAACTGACATTAAGGCTTTAGCAAATTTGAACACTGACCAAATTTTATTATGACGCAGAATGGTAGTAAAAGGACTTCTTCACTGAAGCGTTTTAAATTTTGCACGATATTGTTTAATAAAATGTTTGGTAGTTTCTTGTTTTTGCATGATTAGTACACACTTATTTACCCCTTAATATATATTTAACTGAAACTGTTTGATTTAAATATAATTTTTGTATCTATTTTACAAGTTTCTGGCTAGAAGCACAATCAACTGGGTTACAGATCGATTTTCTCAGATTAAAAGAAAAACAAAAAATGAAATGCTGAATAATTAGGTTGTTCAGAGAAAAACTGTTGATGCTCATTTCAAACATCTACACTCTAGTTTTCCTCCTAATTATTTAAAACTTTAAAAACTCGTAGTTTAGATCAGTTCTGCATTCAGCTAACTTTCAATTAAATTCAATTCAGTTTATTTATATAGCGCCGTTTCACAACAGATGTCATCTCTGTTGTGGCAACAGGCCCCTCTGCACTGTTTGCAAAGGGGCTTGCTTCCTGGAGACGTATCGCGTTGGTAAGACGTATCGCGTCATTTCCTGTTTTGTGACTAACTCGTTTGTAGCAAGTCGGTGTTTCTCTCTCTCTTGAACTGATCTAACTTTCTCTGTCAATAAGTTTTTTCTGAGTTGCTTTAACACACAAACACATTAAAACGTTACATTTCTTCACGGTTTAGGACTCTTTAAGCGTTTTACTGGGTTAATTAATTTGTTCTTAGGTAAGGTAAGGTACCGCTTGGATAGCTTAGCTTTACGGCTAGCATGGCTTCGGCAGCTTTCTCTCTTGTCCCTCCATCTCTCTCTACACCTCCTCCTCTTTCCTGCTCTCTCTGTCAGATGTTTAGTTACTCCTCCGCCTCATTTAGTGAAGTTGGTAGGTGTAATAAGTGCAGCATTTTTGTAGCTTTGGAGGCGAGGGTTTCTGAGCTAGAGGCCCGGCTCCGCGTTGTAGAACAGCCAGGCCCAGCAGTAGCTAGCGCGGAGTCAACTAGGACAGGACCTAGCCGTCCTTCAACAGCTCCCGTGCAGCCGGGACCTCAGGCGAGCTGGGTGACGGTCCGTAGGAAGATTAGCGCCAGACCCCAGTCCGCGGCCAACCTCCAGCCCCTTTCTCTGAACAATAGGTTCGCCCCGCTCAGCGACGCACCCGCCGAGCAGGAGAGGCCGATTCTTGTAATTGGCAGCTCCATAGTTAGGAATGTGGCTCCAGAGACACGAAAGTCCACCGTCAAATGCCTTCCAGGGGCCAGGGCTGCGGACATTAGGTCCCATCTGAAGGTTTTGGCCAAGGACAAACGGCGGTATAGGCAGGATGCGTATCCAATGCTGTGTAGGCAATGAACACGCCTGCGACGGCAGTCGGAGGTCACTAAAATTAGCGTAGCTTCGGTGTGTAGGCTGCCAAAAGATGTCTGACTCTGTAATTTTTTCTGGTCCCCCTGCCTGATCGTACTAGCGATGACATGTACAGCCGTATGCTTTCGTTCCACCTTTGGTTGTCAAGGTGGTGTCCAAAAACGAGGTGAGCTACAATGATAACTGGGGGGCCCTTCTATGGGAAAACCAGACTGTTACGTTAGGACGCATCCATCCCACCGAGGACGGAGCTTCCTTCTTTCCCAGAACATTGTAGGGTATCTCTAGTTTCCCAAAGCCGTGACAACACCAGAGTCCAGCTCAGGAACCCAGAGTCAGGTCAAGGAACAGGGAACTGTCCACCCACGCCACTACCCTATAGAGATAGTTTACCCGTCCCACTACCAGAAACTAATGAATTAAACAGTTAATGCGTACTATAGCGAAAAGTATAAAAACTATTAAAAATAAATAAAACTCGACTGAACATAAACGACAAATCCATTAAATTGGTTTACTAAACATAAGATTCGTCTCCCTCAAAAACACTCTTAGTAAAAGACTTAATTTGTGAAAATAAAATTGATTTGTTTTGTCTTGCAGAACATGGTTGCAGGAAGAGGACATGTCACAATAAAAAGTCCAACTTCCCCCTAGCTACTTAAACTTTATGTGTCGCCTAGAAGTACTGGTACGAGGAGTGTGAGTACAACTATCTATCATACGCGTTTTACTAATTAAATCTCCAAAAAAATAATAATTATAGTTTCCTGTGAGCAATCTAGTTTTAGCTTTCCTCATACACATAACAAAGCAGTAAAGCCACTTTGTTTGTGGACTTAAATATCGGGACCACCAGGACTTATACTCAATTTTAGATCAATTATCAGATTTTTTCTATCTGACTTAGTTTTAAACACGATAAAGTCATTATAGTCGGAAGACTTCATATTCATTTGATAAGGAAGAGTGATAGTCTAAATAACAGCTTTTAACACTACCTAGACTCAATAGCTTTACCTCAAATATAGTTGCAGGACCAACACATTCATGTTCACCACACTTTAAATCTTGTGCTGACTTAGGCATTAGACTGTGAAGAATAACAGCTTTTTCCACATAACCCTATCCTGTTGAACATTTTTCCTTATCACATTTAAAACTTACTCTAATGATCATATTCAAACCTGAAAGAAGAACTTCATTATACCATAAGCGTAATCAGACAACGCGTGGCAAAATGTTTAAAGAAGCTCTTCCAAATTTAATTTCCTCAGTTGAATAAATGCAGAACAGAAAACCGTGATTTAACAACAGTGACCCCCCACACAACTAGATCATTGTTAGTTCATCAGCGTTAATTCTCCTGCGTCGGGCAATAGACAAAGTTTGCCACCCTGTGAAAAAGGAAGGTGGCTAGCCATAGAAATTAGCTCCCTGGAGTATTTAATTTAGAGCTACGTACCCAAAAGCAGAATGTTATGAAACTAGAAGAAAATGCGCTCCACCATTTTTTACTTGATTCCTTTTAATATGGTTAAAAATAGTTTTATTGCTATTATACAAAGAAGCCTTCACACAGCTAGAACAGCATATAATTCATCTTAATCGAGGAAATAAAAATAATCCTATTTCTTTTTAAAATACATTGCCAAACTCACATCAGATCATAGCTCTATCGCGGGAGCCAACTTCCCAAGCTCTAACAGTATATCTCGACTTCATCAATTCTTTATAAATAAATAGACCTCATAAAGAAGTAAGATAATGGGAACTCTCCAACAAGCGCTTCCTCTTAGTTAATAGGCAGAGCCTTCAACAATGGTGGAACCTAAATATAATAGCTTAAACTGCTTTAATGGCAGCAGAACATTGTGATTACAAAAATTATTAGCTTCATTCAGAACTGGCAACTGCGTTTAACCCAATCCCAACTAAACTCTTAAAAAGAATTTCCCTCAGATCGCTGCTCCAATTTAAATATAAATGAATCTATCCCTTATCAATGGATTTTACCACTGGAGTTTAAGATTGCTGTAATTAAACCTCTACTTAAGAAACCCTCTCTTGATCAAAACGACTTACTTAACTAAAGACCGAAAATCTAATCTACCATACTTATCTAAAATTCTTGAGAAAATTAGTTGCATCAGAACCAGATATGTGAGCATTTAAACAATAATGAGCTGTTTGAAAGTTCTCACAGTCAGGCTTTAGAGCTCCATCACAGCACTGAAACAGCTCCTGGTGAAGGTTACTAATGATATTCTCATAGAGCCTCAGACAATGGACGGTACCAATCAGTGCTTGAGTATAGATCTCCGTGGCTGGCCTTGACACGTGACCACAATATCCTCATAGAAATGCTTCAAAGTGTCTGTGTAATAATCGAACAGCACTAGGTTGGTTTAAATCTTATTTGTCTAACCAGATTTCAGTTTGTGCATAAACAATAGATCTTCCTCAACTCAATAGTTACTTGTCGAGTACCACAGGGTTCATTGCTTGGGCCGATTCTCTTTTACTATATAATGCCACTCCTCATTGGTAAAATAATTAGGCAGCTTGGATAAAAAGTCCATAGTTACGCAGATGAACACAGCTATATCTATCCATTAACCTGATGAATCCAATCATTTAGGTATACTACAGGCAGGTCTGGAGAGACATAAAAAACAAGAATGACACTAAACTTCTTTGCTTTCTAATCTGATAAAACAGAATTGTCGTCTTTGGACCAGAAGCTCTGAAAAAGAACTACTTAGTCAGCCCCTCACCTGGACGCATTAAAATTAGCCTCCAGTAATAAAGCAAAAAAAACCTCGGTGTCATTGTTGACCAAGAAATGTCATTTAAGAACTCCTCACAATAAAGAAGTCTGGTAGATTTCCTTTTTTCACCTTAGGAATAAATTTTTGCAAAAATTAGAACCATCCTGTCCAGGACTGATGCTTGAAAAACTATCCCATCATTGTTACTTCAAGGCTGGATTACTGTAGACTGTCCTATTATCAGGTAGTCCACAGAATAAAAATAGAAAGTCGTACAGTATAAGATTCCAAATAGTCTGCTGCTATGATTCTGATGAATATTAAAAGAAGAGATCACATTTCCCCTGTTTTAGCTCTCTCACTGGCTCCCATAAAATCTAGAATAGAATTCAAGATCCTCCTTCTGCCATAAGAAGCCCATAATAACTTGCTCCATCATACATAAAGACTGATTGTTCCATATGTTCCTAACAAGACCTTTCAGGCTACCTTCAGACTGCAGGTTTACTGGTAGTTGCTAGGATTTCTAAAAGTAGAATGGAGTGGCAGATCTTCAGCAGCAGGCTCCCCTCCCTATGGAACCGCTCCCAGGTTGTTCGTGAAGCCAGACAATTTGTCTATCTTTAAAAGCAGGCTAAAAACTTTCCTCTTTACAAAGCTTACAGTTAGAGAAATGTTTTATAGAGTTAGAGTCATGCAACAGGTGAGATAGAAGAACAGGTAATGTTAGTAGTCAGTGCAGAGTGTCAAAAGTTATGAAAGATAGGAAGAGGTAGAGTAGCTTAGGTAAGATAATTAATGTAAGCCAGAAAAATTCCGAGCCGGTCTGCGGCTTACGTCCGCTAAGAAATGGTACCCGCACAGGCCTATCCGACGCCGAGAAGGGTCCCTCGTCAATGGATCCTCCCGCACAGTGCGCCTGCCCAATATACCTGCCCAGGTTGAATTCCCCCGGGCAGACTGTGCGACCCCACCCCCCAGTTTATATCTCTAGTAAACGTTTCTCGCGCCTCTCAACCTGGTCCTCCACCCATTTCTGTCAATTTTTTCCTTAAGATAGTTTGACGACTATCGGTCTCGAGCCGTATTTCAGCCTTAGATGGAGTTTACCACCCTACTTTGAGCTGCATTCTCAAACAAGATTACCCCGACTCCCGATAAGACCCAGGCATTACGGGTGCCGGTTCCCTGGCCTTACAACGCGTCCACGGGTCAGGAGGACGCAGACATGAGTGTTGGTAGCCGGTCTCCTAGTAGCTATTAGACAGGTTAATGATAGTAGCTATGCTGCTTTAGGCTAGCTGTTGGAGGACATGATTAGGTCCTGTTCCTACTATTCTCTCCTACTTCTCCCCAAACTGCATGAATGTGCAGGTCAATTACAAGCACTTACCTGTTTTCTAGTATGAGTAGTGCTCCGGATTAGCCCTGTCTTGATCGACACTGACGTAAGATTTGTGCATTGCAGTGACGAAAATTCTCCACGTCCTGCACTAGATGGCGGCTATGTCAATAGGGTTGCCGCTACGCAGGGCGCCGCCCCCATCAAAAATTTTCCATAAAGAAATAAATACACACAGATTCAAAAACATATATTATGAGTAAAAAAAAGTCATTAACCACGTCTGTTCAGTGTTCACACATACTGATGTTGTGTTACTGTTTCTTTTTGTAACCTTTCCAGTTTCATATCGGATTTATTTTGGTTGTTTATATTTTTAATTCAAGGCGCCGCCAAATGAGTGTGTATGTATCCCTTTTCCAAACTTGCGCTACCCATTGAACTTCATTGCTGTCTCTAATTGTCACATAAAGATTCTCCTCGTGGCCGCAGAGAGCTGCGCCCCTGACGAATCAGCGCGCTAGGCTAATTTTTCTTGCGATCTGATTGATTCATGATACCTGGCTGTCAGTCAAAGTCACTGGCAACGCGCTTGTCACTCCAACATAGACACTCCCGCGCGCGGGTTTACGGAGGCGAAGAAGCGAGATAGACGTACAACAAAACAGCAGACATGGCCAAAGAAAATTCGGTTGTTTCTTTACAACTCAATCCTTTCACGAGAAGTTCGCTGGAGGAAAAAAAAAGGATTAAGGAGCTTGGACCGGAGAAACACGGTTTACAGATCCAGCAGCAGGCAAGTGACCGTGGGCGGAGTTACACCCGAGGCTTCTCCGGTCTGTGTTATGCTAAACACAGTTGGCTCGCTGGATGCGAAGTAAGCAATGCTCTTTTTTGCTTTCCCTGCTTGCTTTTTCAAAGTGTTGGCACGGAAGTGTTGTGGACAACAACAGGGGTCAGAGACCTGAAACATCTCTCTGAAAAATGCAAACGTCATGAAAGTAGCCGTTGCCACATTGACAACAGTATGAAGCTACAGTTTTTTGGCCGCGTTAGCATTGCTGAACAATTAGACGAGGGCTACAGAGTTGGCATTAGAAGGCATCTTTTCAAGATGTTTTTTCAGAAACGGTCACTCTTTTAAAGATCCTTATTACCACACCTATGACCACAGCTGAAGCAGAGAGGTGTTTCTCAACCTTAAAAAGGGTGAAAACTTTTCTGAGAAACACCATGACCCAGGAAAGGCTGAATGCCCTGGCCATGCTCTCCATGGAAAAGAGACTAATCTGTCAAATGACCAATTTCAATCAGAGAGTCATTGAAAGATTTGCTGGCCTGAAAGAGAGGAGAGCAAAATTTTTGTTCAAGTAGTTTGTTGTTGTAAATAGTTTGTTGTTGTGAATAGTTTGTTGTTGTGAATAGTTTGTTGTTGCCAGTAGTTTAATTTTGTAAATAGTTTTATTGTTGTACATAGTTTATTGTTGCTAGTAGTTTAATGTTATAAATAGTTTATTGTTATAAATAGTTTATTGTTGCTAGTAGTTTAATGTTATAAATAGTTTATTGTTGCTAGTAGTTTAATGTTATAGTTTGTTATAAATAGTTTATGTTGCTAGTAGTTTAATGTTATAAATAGTTTGGTTATAGTTTATTGTTGTAAATAGTTTATTGTTGCAGTATTTAATGTTATAAATAGTTTAATGTTATAAATAGTTTTATTGTAAATAGTTTATTGTTGCTAGTAGTTTAATGTTATAGTTTATTGTTGTAAATAGTTTGTTGTAAATAGTTTATTGTTGTAAATAGTTTATCCATCACTAAATCTGTTAACCTTTCACCTGTCTGCCTCCTTCCATTCCTCCCTGCCTTTGGGTCCACATCGACACACCACCGTGACAGCAAGTAGTTTATTGTTGCCAGTGCGCCCCCCCAAAATTTTTTATCACCAGCCGCCACTGGTCCTGCAACAAACTTCTGCATCAGTTCTATTGCTCTTTCTGTGTCTATATAGCTCTATATTGTGTAGTTACACTACAGTTTGGTTTTAAGTGCAAAACATTGTAGACATGCTTATATTGAGTGCAGTGGAAGAATACATGTAGTCAAAACGTATTCCGCAATTTCTTTACAGTCCAATTTCCCACTAATATACAGTAACAAATGTCATTTGTCCGACAAAAAGAACCATAATCATGAAAAATAAAGTGAAGAAATCAGCGCACATGAAATAATTGAAAGAAAATTTCAGCAAAAGTTAGGAAAAGTCCTTTATTAAGCCCTTAACCGCTGCAAATCAATGACGGTGCTGGGATGTTTGGAACTATTGAGGGCTCCATGAACCACGTGACCGCATGTCGGTGTTACACCAAAATCTGTGACCCATCAGAATTTGTGACCATAGGGGGCAGTAGTGTTGATTTCTCTGCATGGAAGTCTTGAACACGAGCAAGAAGAAGAACACTTACGTAAACTGCGTAAGCACCGATTCATGGGAGATTGAATAAACTTCTCTAAAAATCACAATAACTTGGAAAGTTTCTGTTTTGTATTTAAAGATGAAAGGTATTTGATGAACCATCATGTCTGTGTAGTCTGTAGTCTGAATATGTAAACCCTCTGCCGCTGTTTAATAAATCGGTAAACAATTAATAATGATCTCAGGTGTTTTCATGGAAGAGGGACGGGTTCGATACTGTTTTGAAGGGATCTGTCAGGATCCAGCAGGAGGAGCTGTCAGTCAATTTCTCTCCACAGGTGCTGAGGATTAAGCAGCAACAGGTGGAGCTCATTACTGCAATCACCTTAGCAGTATTTAGAGGGAGCGGATCCACCAGACGGGCGTCAGATGATTCCGTTTCCTGGAGTGGTAACCCTGACCCTTAGTCTACGCTACGCTCGATATTTGTCCATGTTCTTACCTTTGTTCCCTCCTGTGTTCCTCGTCTTAGTTCCTTCCGGACTCGCCGCGTCAACCCCAGACCATCTCAGGCTCTCCGAAGTTCCTCCTGTGAACCATCTCCTGATACCTGCCCTGGACGCTCGTCTTCCTGGGGTGCGGCCGCTCCTAACTTCCCTGCTCCACCAGCCTCACCGTTGCTGCTGCTCGGCTCCTGATCTCCTCCGCTCTCCCCAGCTGCCTGTGGAGAAGAAGGTTCAGTCAACATCATTCCCATCTTCCAGAATCCTGCTCCGCTCTGGTCCCTTACCTCTTCCTCCTACTCCGGTGTCCATTCCCATCCGTGAGTCACAATCAACCTCCTTCTCCTCTAAGAAAACAAGTCATACAATCCTTTCTTCTAACTCACCTCCAGTCTTGTTTTCCAGCGTCGCCGTCTCCACGATCCACCTCCCTTCTTGGAAGAAAATAAACTTTTATTTAAGAAAGACGCTAATCTTTTGTCCGAGAGTTTCTGTGCTGGCTTATGAGTCAAACTAAAAACATGACAGGATCTGTCTCCTCCTTACTACAATCTGAGCTGTTTTAGGATAATATGTGACTCTCTATTAGCCAAAGCTTGCTGGTCACAACTTATGATTGCCATCAGAAATGGTGACCTTACAGTAAACACCTCTTATTGTTAAAGCTCAGTTTAAATGTTTTAAAAATTTCTTTCTCCTCCTTACTACAATCTGAGATGTTTTAGAATAATATGTGACCCTCTATTAGACAGAAACTTGCTGGTCACAACTTATGATGACCATCAGAAATGGTGACCTTACTGTACATGCATTATAATAAACCCAAACTTTATTAAATGTGTTTGTAGGAACTCTCCAAGCTCCCCACTTTTGTCCACATCCATCTAACAAATTATTTGGCCCTCACAGGGAACAGTTTGACGTTTTTCTCACTATTGTCATGCTGTCTGCAATCGATGGCAAAGGGTGTTAATGTCACAGGTAGTGATTTGTTTGAGATCCCCGGGTCACACCAACACAGAAACAGCGGACAGTTGTTTACAATAAAAAATGGAGTTTTATTGTCTCTGGTTAGAATAAAAACATAAAAACAGTCCAACCCGAGAAGCTGAGAAGGGCGAGGCACCCGGTCCTTATAATCCTTATTTTCGCCCCTGTCTACAGTCCTCCTGGAGAGGGTTTGAGTTCACACTGCGTCAGTGCTGGCGGCGTGTGGATCACCGTAGCGTGGCTCAGAGCCCCAGTCGTGCAAGTTGCTCCTGGTGCCTTCGATCCGTGAGCCCCTCGAAATCCTCGTACAAGCTGCTCCTCCGGTCCACTGTCCTGGTGCGTTATCGTATTTCAGGCCTTCTGTTACTCAGTCACCGCTTGCCACTCTTCATCTACACTGCAGTCGTGCTTGGGTGCAGGTTGACACGCCCAGGGAATTCCACTTCCTTGATGGAGTCCAGCTGTTCTTATAATCAAGTTCCTAATTGTTGGCCAATCAGGGAGCCTAGTAGTAGGAAGAGGTAAGGACTAACAGGGCGGAGCTGTGCTCCTCAGTCCATATGTCCGTGGCTAATAAAAGTCCATGATTAAAACACACTACAAAAACACACAAGTAAAAAAATATAAATACATGCAATATTAAGCCAAAACAAAACACAAAATAAGGACAGCTCCTGTCATCCCGTGACATTAACATTTTTTTTGACCAATCACAGCTCACCTAAAAGTTAGCAGGTGAACCAATTGGTTCGGCATAAATAGATTTACTGGATTGTAATTACACGACGGTTGACTGAATCATTTTGGAAACATCTCTTACTTGTTATAACAATTTTTTTCCCCCTTTGCCATTATGGAGCCAGATAAATACACAGAGTTGATCAATTTCATTTCGAAAAGCGACTATCCCGAGAACTTTGACAAACACAAGAGATACATGCTCAGAAGGCGAGCGGCGAACTTTTGTGTGGCAGGTAATTAACATTAGCTTATTACATGGTATCACTAACATGTATTTAAATGTGTCAAGTAATTGTAATGAAACCGAAACATATTTTCATGAATATCTTTTTTTCTATTAGACGGGCAGCTTTATTACGTTCGACACAGAGGCTCTGAGAAAGAAGTAAAGGCCAAAGTTATGTGTGGTGCAACAGAGGCAAACAACATTTTCAATGAGTTCCATGCCAGGGAAATTGGTGCACACTGCGGCCAAATCAAAACCAGGGATGCCATTTCCCAAAGATTTTATTGGTCATCTATGACAAACGATATAACTAAATGGGTATGTTGTTTTTCCCCCTACTTTTTCATCGTATTTTATTTCATAATCATGTGCTCAATTCCAGCTGCACTGGGACAAAGGAAAACATATACCAAACAGTGTTGTATCAAAACCTGTGATTGAACCATGTAAAATAGAGGTTTGTAACAAGTTTATAACCAGACATGTTTCTTTTGATCATCTCAATTGTTCTTTTAATGTTCACTTAGAACCCAGCCTCTCTTTTCTTCAAAGAAAATTAAAGAAAAAAATTAAATACGATCAAACTCAGACATTAATACACCAATACACTTTTACTGATATAAATAATTGACATTAAGTATCTTCTGTGACACCATGACATCACACTTTTTTTTAACCAAAGTTAATCCATAGCCATAATTAAGTAAAGAAAGAGGACATCGCTATTGTGCTGACCTCATGTTCAGGTTCACAGGTAGACAACTAAAACATTGTATATCACGATTACTTTTGAGCTTTCTTGTGTGACAACCACAGCAAAAAACAAACAAAAAGATTTGAAAAATGTATGTTGAAAAAAACACGTTATCCTCCATAGGTATCAGAATGCACTGTGTGCCAACAATACAGGGCTGATCTTAAGGTTGGCACAGATTACAAGCCTATTAAGGTAAATATTTCCTCGTATATCTCAATCATGATCATTGCAATAAAATATATAATTGAGCATATTCATCCACATTGACACGTGACATGTTGATATTGCTTTCTCCTAAATTTAAAGACCTGTTATACAATGATGATGGTCATGACATGACTGCTTATTTGTATTAATACAAAATAATTATTGATCCTTTATTTTCTTTTACAGACCAAACATCCGTTTGAGCTGGTAGGAATGGATTTGATTGGTAGGCTTGTAGTTACTGACCAGGGCAACCAATACATTTGTGGAGTAATTGATTATTGCACAAGATGGGCCCAGGCCTATCTAATAAAATCAAAACGGCAGCAGAGGTCACAGGATGCATCCTCAAATTTTTTTTGGAGTTCATATGAATTCTATCAGAGAATATAGTTAAAAACTCACCTGACTCACCCAACCTTTTTTTGCAGATCAACACTGAAGTGTGTCAGATTCTGGGGATCAAAAGGAGTCTCTGTGCACCATATCATCAACAGACAAATGGTTTAGTGGAGAGGCTCAATGGCACCATTCAAAGGTGAATAAAGATTAATCTATTTTGTATATATGTTTTCAACGTGTGTTCTGTCAAGGCCACAGTGTGAGACTTGTTGCATAAGAATGTCATTCGGTACCTGTTAAAAGTACCCTCCCGGACCCATATTGGCGAGGAGGAGTTCGTAAGAGCTGGTCTGCTACCTTTTCAAACAATTTAAGCGGACTCATGTGTTCAACATTATTAATGTTCATACCCCACATTACCTCTGTGATAATGTAACTATGGTCCACACACAGCATAGTCATAACACCAGAGCACATATCCACTTGTGTAGTTCCCAGGGTTAAAAGCGCAGCTGATAAGCGTTCTTTTAAACTGGCATTGTTGCGTGGAATAGTTTGCCAATTGCCATTCACCTTTTATTGTCGAAAGGGATTTTTAAAAGACAAGTTAAGCAGTTTTTATGGAACAAGGTAAATACTAATAGATTAATTGGATAGTTTTACACATAGCCCTTGGGCTCGTTCTTCCTACGCCGGTAACTCAGTTAGCTGGATTTGATAGTTAACGATTTGGCATGATCTTGGATTGTTTGGTTCTTTGACGCTCATCCTGGACTTGCTGTCATAGAAACAGGTGCGCAAGCTTAAACCTGCTCGGGAGCAGGCTTATTTCATGTAAACAGGATTAGATCGCGGCTTTATAAGCGGAAGAGACAGTGAAGTCTGTCGCAGCCATGTCTTGTCCATTTTTAAGACAGCAACCTGTTGCGGAAGGCGCAAGAATAATTCGCAGAGCCTTTCGAATTAATCGCGTATTGCGGGATAGACAGAATCCTTTGGCGCAGTGCGAAAGTGTCATTTTTGAGAGATATCATTTTTCCCGTGAGGGTGTTATTTACATCATTAATTTGTTGGAGCCACACATTAAGTGTTCAACGAGGAGGAGTCGGGCTTTGATCACTGCACAGACTGTGTGCATTGCAGTGTGATACTTACGAGTGGCACTTTCCTTTACACAATAGGAGATGCAGAGAGCCTAGTGAAAAGTGCTGTCTATCGTCCCATTCGCAAAGTTTACCTGGCACTCAAGCGGTTTTTAAGGGTATTTGTGGTATTTCCGAGCCACTTAAGACCTGAGGTGGTAAAGGAGAATTTTTTTTTTGGTTGCAGGTACATTTATAAATGTTAATGACATGCAATCATGACCATGCCAAAAAGTATGACTAACAGTATGTGTCCTTCAGGCTTCCCTAACGTGATTGGTGCAATAGATTGCACGCACATCCATATCAAGGACCCATCAGGCCCCAATGAGTAGCTAATATTACATTTAAAAAAAAAGAAAAGAAAAAAAGGGGGGAATGGATCAAAAAGTATGCAGTTGACTGACTAAAATCTCTTAGATGGTGTGCGACGCCATGTTCCACATGATCAATGTGGAAGCAAAATGGCCAGGATCTGTGCATGACTCAAGAATTTTCAGAGAGTCACATTTATGCACATTATTTGAACGTGGTAAAGGAACATATAAATGTCAAGCTCACAGTATTACACACACTTATGCTGAGCCTAACAAAACTGCAGCTTTCCATTATACAGGCGATTTCGACGGGATCCTGCTTGGAGACAGGCGCTATGCCTGCAGGCAGCATTTCATGACGCCCTTCCCTGACCTGACCCTGGACCACAAACCCGTTACAATGCAGCTCTAGCCAGGACAAGGGCACGCATTGAAATGACCTTTGGGCAACTAAAGGAAAGATTTCAGTGTGTGAAGGTTTCACCTGACATGGCCTGTGACATAATTGTTGCATGTGCCATCCTCCACAATATTGCCACCATCAGACAGGAGAGGACCGCTGTGGTGGAGCCTCATTATGACCTCCAGCCAGTGCACTTTGACCAACCTAGTGGCAGAGCTGCATGGGGACAGAATTGTGGAACACCATTTTTGAATGTAAAATAAAAGACAAGACAAATATACTTAGTTCCTGGAGTTTTATTCTAACCATTTTCCATTAATTAAAGCCAGCAAGTCATCTTTTGCCTGCAATAAGAGACAGTTATGTAAAGTCAGCAATACTACTGTGTCAAATGGTGTATTAGCACTTACTCTGAAGGTCCATTTCAAGCAACTCTATCTCTAGTGCGATTTTCCTCTTTTTGAGGTTGTCGAGTTCAATTTCTCCTCTTATCTTCTGTTTCTTCACGTCCAAATATCCGATTTTTCTTGTTGCAGATGCGGTTTGTATAGGAAACGGACGTCACCCTGTGTCATTTTGTGAAAGAAAACAAACAACAAAAAGGGTCGAAACATGCCTTATGCAGCAAAAGTAAAAAGTAAGAGTACAACACTGTCCACCTCTGCATCAGTTCTTTCTGCAGACTCTTCTGCAAGCCGTTCTGTTGGCCTTTCTCTACGTGTAGACTCCTGCAACTCTTATTGCAGACAGAAAGAATAGGTACAAGTATATACATATTAGTGTAAAGTTATGTATGCACTTACAGGATCTTCATCCAAAGGACAGTCATCTGTGAGGGTTTCTTCACTGTCCTGTGCAATGGACATAAATGGGTATTCCAAAGTGTTGCACTCTCTTCCCTTTATGCAAGTTAGAAAAAGTACACAATTTACTGCATATGCTTCAGCCACCACTTGCTTGGGAACAGGTAAAAGTGTTGGTGTACTAAGTAAAACTGCACAAAGAAAAGAAAAAAAAGGGTAAAAATATCAATTGTCAATAATTCATGGCAACATTTTATATTAACTAAGAGTGTTGAAGTCTTCCCTTTCACATATGGTACAAATGACTTTGCCAGCCATTTGGATTATACTTAATTAAATGCAGCAATATATAAATTTGCCAGTGTACTAAGGACATTGAAAGCTCATTTATCCTACCAGTAATGAAGAAGTTGCTGCTACTGGCCCCTGGCTTTGGGTCTGAGGAAGAGCTGCCCCCAGGGATGCCCTCCACAATCGGTCGGTTTTTGTTCAACCCAAGGGCCAGCTCCTCTGCGGGGGTATATTGTGGTGGTGCAGGACAACCACCTGTTACCTTTTGTTCAGCCTTTTCCTTGGTGGCTGTTATGAACAGAAAAAACATTTTTTTTAAACAGTGGGTTTTTTAAAAAGAAAAAAAAAGGTTCAAAGAGCCTTTTTAAAATAAAGAGAGTATAACAAATTATTGGCTACCATTTTGTAGAATATTCTTGTACTTCACTTTTACTTGTTCCCATGTTCTAGTGGTGGCCCTGACATAAAGAACAAAGTACATATGAAATTATTATAATGCAGAAATACACACTGTGGAAGGTAATAGAAATATCTACCACGGACAGCCCTCTCTCCTGGCTTTTGCAGACTTTGAGGTGTTTCCTTTCGTTTTGATGATATTCTCATATTCGGCATAACCTTCCATTAGAAGCTCTTGTTCTGCTTGAGAGATAAACTGGGCACGTTCTTTTGCCATGCTCAACAGCCAATGACAGCGTTGTTAATCATTGTTTCTACAATCGATACATATCCCCTTTTAAACCAATGCATGGACGCGCAATTATCTCAGATGACTCAATCCTGCGATACTAATCATTGACAACAGGTGTGTTAGAAGAACCCAATTAGCCGGATCATGATTCGCACGATGAAATCATCTCGGATGTCTCATTTTATCTCGGATGTTTTAAGCAACGTACGTAGAACGAGTCCGTTGTGTCTCTGTTATCTGTTGTGATGTTTTCTGTTTTTGTCTGTTGTTGAGAGTGTGCAATACCAAGGACCCTGCTAGAAATAAGTATTTTACTTTTGCATGTTATCTTTTGGATTGGCTGCTTTTATGGTTCTGATCCAAAAATAAATCTGTCTATCTAGGTGGGGGACATGGTGTGGAGAAAAAACATTAGAAGTCATCATCGAAAAGGGAGAAAACTGGACCCAGACTTTCTCGAACCCTACACAGTCACTAAGGATGATGGGAAAAGTGTTGACCTTGTTGATAGTTTAGGAAAATCTATTTACAAGGTCAACATTGATCACCATAAAAGGTACCAAGAGGAGACTCCCAGGATCCCAGGGAGATTGAGTAAAGCACCACCAGTTGCTGTACTTCACCACTTCTCATCCATTGCCACCAGCATTCCTGCCACCTCTACTTCGGCCACCTGCACACCATCCATGTCAGCTACCTGTACGTCATCCACGTCAACTGGCTGCACGCCATCCACGTCAACTGCCTGCACGCCATCCACCTCAACTACCTGCACGCCATCCAGGTCAACTATCTGCACGCCATCCAGGTCAACTATCTGCACGCTATCCAGGTCAACTACCTGCACGCCATCCACCTCAACTAGCTGCACGCCATCCAGGTCAACTATCTGCACGCCATCCAGGTCAACTACCTGCACGCCATCCACCTCAACTAGCTGCACGCCATCCAGGTCAACTACCTGCACGCCATACACTCCAGCCACCTCCACTTCTGCCAGCAGTGCCACATCCTCACCAATCACTTCGACAGCAACATTTGTTTCTTCTATTAAGGCAGAAACATGTGAGGCCCTTAAAAAGGTATACAATGATTAAACTAATCAAAACTTTTTGATTACTTTATTAGAAATATATCATATATTATATAAATTTTAGATCAGCCTTTGGACAAGGTTGTCAAACATTAAAAAAAAATCCAAATACATCACAATTACGATCAAGGCTTTCTTAATTCGCATAAGTCAAGGATATTCTTTTGAATATTGTTACAGTATGTCTAGAATTTGTTTGCATATTTTTTAACTGCAAAGAGCATATTGTAATAAACATAGTTCAGATTGATTGAAATCACTGTACTTTTGAGGCAGTAAATATTTTATTATTTAACCTATGAAAATATATAATTATTCATGAGCAGCATAACTGATACTCATTCATCAACTCATTGATAAAAATGAACAGTAAGAAAACTCTCATGGGTATACTGTGAAAGACATTCTTCTCTAGCACTCTTTTATTCCATTTAGCATGTATAATTTATTATTTTTTGTAATAATAATAATATATATATATATATATATATATATATATATATATATTTAAAGACGTGGACAAATTTGTTGGTACCCTTCATTAAATCAAAGAAAAACTCATAATGGTCACAGAAATAACTTTAATCTGACAAAAGTAATAATAAATAAAAATTATATAAATGTTGACCAATGAAAGTCAGACATTGCTTTTCATCCATGCTTCAACGGAATTATTTAAAAAATAAATGCATGAAACAGGCCTGGACAAAAATGATGGTACCCACAACTTAATATTTGGTTGCACAACCTTTTGAGGCAATCACTGCAATCAAATGATTCCTGTAACTGTCAATGAGACTTCTGCACCTCTCAGCAGGTATTTTGGCCCACTCCTCATGAGCAAACTGTTCTAGTTGTTTCCGGTTTGAAGGGCGCCTTTTCCAGACAGCACGTTTCAGCTCCTTCCAAAGATGCTCAATAGGATTGAGATCAGGGCTCATAGAAGGCCAGTGTTTTCCTCTTAGCCCTTCTTGGGTGTTTTTAGCTGTGTGTTTTGGGTCATTTTCCTGTTGTAAGACCCGTGACCTGCGACTGAGACCATGCTTTCTGACACTGGCCAGCACATTTCTCTCTAGAATCCCCTGATAGTCTTGAGATTTCATTGTACCCTGCACAGATTCAAGACACCCTGTGTCAGATGCAGCAAATCAGCCCCAGAACATAACCGAGCCTCCCCCATGTTTCACAGTAGGGACCGTGTTCTTTTCTAGATATGCTTCATTTTTCCGTCTGTGAACATAGAGCTGATGTGCCTTGGCAAAAAGTTACATTTTTGTCTCATCTGTCCACAGGACATTCTCCCAGAAGCTTTGTGGCTCGTCAGCATGTAGTTTGGCATACTCCAGTCTGTTTTTTTTAATGATTTGTCCTCTGGCTCAAACAGCGAAGGATGTTCCGATCTGACACTGATGTTCCTTGAGCATAAAGTTCAGCTTGGATCTATTTTGAAGTCTTTCTAGGCTCTTTTGTTACCATTTGGATTATCCGTCTCTTTGATCTGTCATCAATTTTCCTCCTGCAGCCACGTCCAGGGAGGTTGGCTACAGTCCCATGGATCGTACATTACTGAATGACATGTGCAGCTGTAGTCACAGAAACATCTAGCTGCTTGGAGATGGTCTTATAGCCTTTACAGTTAACATGCTTGTCTATGATTTTCTTTCTCATCTCCTGAGACAACTCTTTCCTTTGCTTCCTCTGGTTTATATTGAGTGTGGTACACACCACGTCACCAAACAACACAGTGACTACCTGGAGTCCTATATATAGGCCCACTGAGTGATTACAGGATTGTAGACACCTAGGATGCTGATTAGTGGACATACCTTGGATTAACATGTCCCTTTGGTCACATTATTTTCATTCTTTTCTAGGGGTACCATCATTTTTGTCCAGGCCTGTTTCATGCATTTATTTTTTAAATAATTCTGTTGAAGCATGGATGAAAAGCAATGTCTGACTTTCATTGGTCAACATTTATATAATTTTTATTTATTATTACTTTTGTCAGATTAAAGTTATTTCTGTGACCATTATGAGTTTTTCTTTTATTTAATGAAGGGTACCAACAATTTTGTCCACGTCTGTACATATATACATATATATATGTATATATTGCAAGCGAACATCTAATTATCACTATGGTAGTTTCTGTTAGATATTCAAGAGGCATGGAAGGACAAATCTGTCCATGTGCTTCTGTCAAGGATTGGACCTTTTAAAATATATTTCTGGGACATAAACAGGACAGCTCCCAATAAGGAACTTGAGAGTGAGGTAATGTTGAATAATTAACTTGGCTTTAACTTCCCTATTTAGCGCACCAAAGCTAGTATGTCTCTATTAAATTAAATGTATTTATTTTGCTTTCCCCAAGATAATAAATGTTTATCTCTACAAACTTGTGAAAAAACACAATGACAAAGGAGGCAAGCAAGCATTCTTTGTGGACTCGTATGCCATGACAGATATATGGAGAAAGAAAAATACACGACTGAAAGTAAGACAGTATTTGGTCATTTGCTTCGATTAAAAGGGGAAAAAAATACATTTTGCTTTGCTAATTGAATCTGTAAAAACTATTATACTGCAAGCTTTATTTCTCTGTGTTTGTTGAAGTGTTACCCTGCCTTGTATGACGTAATTCTGGGGGCAGTTAATGAGCCTGGCCACTGGTTATTTTCGGCAAGTTTCCTCATACAGACTTTTTCTATCACATACATACAGAGGATGAAATTCGATTGAAACTGTGAGACTGAACAACCTTCACTGTTCCCACTTAACTACACACATCCTTGAACATAATACCTTACAACACTGTGAACTGTTAATTTTTTTTTTCCATTCAGTTTTCTAGGCCATCTTTCCATCAGAGGAAAGAAGCTTTGTCCTCGACTCAGGAGGCAATGCTCACTCAAAAGTCAAGCGGTGTTTGGAGTCCACCGGGTAACAGTTGTATCATTTAATGTCTTGATAGATCTTATATTCAGCCTAATCTCCAGAAATTGGTTTGGTTTTTTTCTTTCTTTTTTATAGGTCATTTATGAGGCACAGGTGTTTTAAAATGTCCTGGTGGGATGCCAGCACTATCCCACATAGCCTACAGAAGGATGCCACATCCTGTGGAGCCTTTGTTTTGAAGGTATGATTATTTAAACACTTATCTGACTCACTGCGTTGCATATTCAGTTCAGTTAAAGACCCATGTAGGATAGAACCATCTGCACTACGTAACTTTATTTTACTGCACTGTGTGGTCTGATCACACTTAGATCTGCTGCTGTCATTCACCTGCACATCTGTGAATGGAACCCTGCTGCTGTTCTTATGTTAAAAGGATGTTTATCTCTTCATAGTTCTTTTATATTACATACAGATTATAATATTTATAAAGACTTTAGCCTTATGGCTCATTCTTTTTATTTTATTTCTTTTTATTTTATTTTATTTTTACTTATGTTAAAACTGTACCGGAAAAAAAAGTTTGTGAACTTGTTCTCAAACAATGGCAATAAAACTGATTCTGGTTTTCTGGTTTTCTTTCATATTCATTTTAACATTAAGCCAGTGTTTATGTATAGGGCATGTACTTAGTGAAAATTACTTAACTGAAATATGTTGTCAGTATGCTGAGAAAGTGCTGGCAGAGGAGTCACTTATCTTTGATAATTCAGCCAAGGCAGTTGTAGGCTACAGAATGGAGGTGGCATTGACAGTCTTAGGCTGTTTTCACATGTGTGGCTGTGCCAGAATACGGCCAGATTCTGTTCTGATGGCACGTATTTGACACGGACTGGAATCCAGTGTTTTACTACACCTAAACAACAAGGCTAGGCAAGGCAAGGCAATTTTATTTGTATAGCACACTTTCAACACAAGGCAATTCAAGGTGCTTTACATGATTCAGTGATAATGAAATCACATGATTAGCAGGTAGAGGTATACAAATAAGTCTGTTGTTCTCCAACAAACAAGGGAGTGAGAAGTACCGACGTCATAAAACGAGCGACAGCCTAGAATGTAAACAAACTGATCTACTGGTCAACTGCTACCTGAAGTCTGAAGAGTGTTGTAGTAAACCCGCCGTTTTTTAATCTGTTGTGTTGCTGTGGGATGCTTGAATCGCGTTGTTTTGGTATTTGTATGGTCGCGAGGTGATTCTGTAATTGCGGCCGGCGGTGGCGTCATTTCCGCTGTAGTACCTCCATTTGGCCGCTAGGCCCCCATTGAAAAGCATTGGACTTTAGACACGTTAAAAACAACTTTAATGCCTGGTGCCAATTTTTTATAAACTTTCTATGGCTACATATTTTTCCTGAGATAACGCTGGGCTTGTCAAAAAAATAGGCACCAGGCTGGTTTTCGTAAGATATTTTTTTGAAATCTTGCATAATTATTTAGGGGGCCGGACTGGATAGACAGGCCGTTAACTTCACTTCCAGATGGACTTACAGCCAAGTTTTATCATCATTTCTGGGAAGAAATAAAAGATTTACTTTTGGTGTTTTCTCAGAGATTTTTGAATCTTGCGATCTCCCTCCTACAATGCGACACGGTGTAATAATATCAATTCCAAAAGCAGATAAAGACCATAGAATTATTGAAAATAGAAGATCAATTACCCTAAGAAATACAGATTATAAACTTTTGACTTACATTTTCAAGATACATCTTCAATCTGGAATTTCAGATATTGTTTCCGAAACACAGTCAGGATTTTTAAAAGGAAGGTCTATTCACAACAATATAAGACTCGTAATGGATATTATTGAATACAGTGATATGGTAAATGATGATGGTTTTATATTCTTTTTAGATTTCTATAAAGCATTCGATTCAGTGGAACACCAATTCATCTTCTCAGTTCTAGAACATCTTGGCTTTGGAGTTAGGTTTACCAATTTAATCAGAGGGTTGTATCGGAATATCACCAGCTGTGTTTCATTACCCAGATGTACCACTCCCAGGTTCAATGTCTCTGTGGGCATACCACAAGGCTGCCCAATTTATCCTTGTCTTTTCATATTAGTTAGTTAAATGTTAGCAATCTATTTGAAAAATTCTGTGGATCTAAAGAAATTAAATGTCCTTGGCACAGAGTTGATCAATTAGCGGATGACACTACGCTTCTCTTAAAAAATTATGAACAAATTCCTATTGCTATTGATAAAATAAAGTTGTTTTGTTCAGCCTCTGGGCTAAAGCTAAATCTGAAAAAATGTGAACTAATGGCTATTCATGACTCCCCTCTAAAAGAAATCTGTAAAACTCCCATCAATTCAGAGGTTAAATATCTCGGAAGATATATTTCTAAAGACCAACAATCTAACCTAAAGACAAACATAACTAATAGACTTAATGGAATTAAATCCATACTAAATATTTGGCTTCAGAGGGATCTCTCCATATTAGGACGCATTTATTTAACCAAAATGGAAAGTATATCTAGGTTAGTTTATCCATCCTGTAGTACTGCAATCTCAAACGACTTAATTAAAAAAATTAACACCATCAAACTCAACTTCATTTGGAGGAACAAGCCACACTATATCAAGAAAGATCAAATGTTCAAAGAAATAAAAGATGGAGGCTTAAAAGTGATAGATTTTAATTGCTTTAATGGAACACTCAAAATTAATTGGATAAAATATTGGCTCAAGAACCCAAACGCTGTCTGGTATTCTATCCCAAAGCATATTTTTAACAAAATGGGCGGTCTAAAAATGTTGCTGTTATCAGATTTCGATATAAACACACAGCCCAATAAATTATCAGAGTTCGACAAACAAGTATTAATGTATTGGAAGTTGTTGTATGTTAATAATTATTCCCCTCACTCTTCTATAATTTGGAACAATAGATATATACTATGCCAAAACAGATCACTATTTTATGAGGAATGGATGAATAGAAAAATATGGTCTATTGTACACTTGATGAAAGATAATAATGAACTACTAAAATATGATGAATTTTGTCTTAAATATAACTTTAACCCTCCTAAATCTGATTTTACAAAATTATTAAAAGCGCTTCCTAAAGAGGTGGTTTTCCAGTACAGAAACATTATTCACCACCAACCTATAAACCCACAGTATGGCTCTATTTCCCTCCAAGGCATTCCCCTTATTGATAAAATGTGTCCAAACCAATTTATCAGACAGTGTTTTGTTGATCAACTATGCCCTTGTAAAATCAACAAGAACAACATCATTTAAAAATTTGGAAAAAGCTCATTAATAAATTAAGAACTCTTTATCTAAAACTTCCTATTCAACCTAAAGTCAAAGAAACACATTTTAAAATTTTGAACAATGTCTATCCCTCTAAGGAACTTCTCAGAAAAAGTTTTAACATTGATGATAATTCGTGTACCTTTTGTGAGAAGGATGTAGAAACAACTGATCATATATTCTTTGAATGCAACAAGACACGGACATTTTGGAACTTTTTTGAAGACTGGATTCAAACTCAAATTGAAATTCCACATCTCATCTCAAGAGATGATATCACCTTTGGAACTCTCCTTCAAACCAAGAACTCTGCTACAATCTAGTTCTCTGTCTGGCAATCTTTTTTATACATAAACAAAAAATATTGAAATCACCCCCGATTTTCAATGCATTTGTAAATTACTTTAATCTGTATCTAAAATCCCTTAAATGTATTAAAGATAACGTCTATGAAGATATGTATAAACTATTGTGTAAACTTCCTAGAATTGTACAGTAGTGCTTTGCATTGATGTTTTATTTTATTTTTATTTACTTATTTTGGGGGGGGGGTTCTTCCCCCTTTTTCACTGCCTGTTCAAATCTCATGTGAATACATTTGCATGTTTGCCTTGTTTGTACTGTAAATAAGCTTGTTAGGTAATAATAATAATTAAAAAAAAATAAATAAAAAAATAACTTCACTTCCTGTCCAAGCGGCTAGGCTAATAGCTGGCTGCGCAGCCGCAAGGTGCTAGTAGAGGCTAACTTCGCTCCTGGACCTGAGCCAGGCCAATGTGCCGTCGTCGACCTTGGCTGATTTCCCTTTTGGAGAAATTATTTGGATGAAACATGCCTATTTGCTTTGCTTATGGATGTACTAATAAAGCCCACCAAAAATGTGGCTTACGTTTTTTCCGTTAAAATACTTTAATTTTTTATTTAATCATTTTCTCTTGTAGTAGCCTAGGCTAATTTTGCAACTTCACCTGTCTAATCATGCTAACGCTGAACCACACGAAATACGAAATGGTCAAGTGAAAATATTTGCTTTTTGAGAATCTATGTATGACTTGTATTAGTTAGTTAGATTTACAATGTCTGGTTTTATAAATCGTTTCGCTAGCGCATGCAGAAAGTTACGAATATAGATATGAAGGGTTTGTCAATATCATGCACAGAGGTTAATACCTCATTAAATTGCGTCCGTCTTTCAAAGCAGCCATGAATATTATGTTTTAGATGTCATAAGTATATGGTGAATGTGGTGAGAAAAATGGGGGTGAGAAAGCGATGAAAAAGCAACAAAAACACGACTTAAAATAAAAAAAATACAAAAAAGCACCAGTTTCGGAGTTGATCAGCCCATTAAATGTTATAATCATCAACATCCGAATCGGCTGCAAAAAAGAGCCAAAAAGAAGATAATTGATTTGACATTCGTTTAGCTTTCCAGTGAACACTGGCCAATACTTAACATGTAAACTCCGGTCCAAAAACCTTAATATTTGATCCAGTCTAACTGATGAATATGCGCTCAGTTAAGGCGGGTGGTAAGAGGTGAAAAGCCAACTTTGGTAGTGACACAATTCAACAAAATAATATCAACATTGTAATTTAATTCCAGCAAAAAGCTGTGGCTGATTCTATACTAAGTAACAGTCTTTTTATTTTTTATTGAGCTGATTAGCTCAATAAAAATTAGCCTATACATTATCATTACTTCAAATTATATGTAATGCAAATTATTACTTTCTATTTTAGGTGCTAGTAGCGTCAAATAGCACAATCATTACCCCAACTCCAAAAGTTACTTTAGTACATTAAGTACATTTTTTAATTAAAAATTATGAGGACAACATCGTTTTTTTGGTAAATGTAAATAGTGAGAACCAGACACAGATAAATTTACATAATATCTAAAACAAAAATGTTGTAGTTTTTCTTTAGGTGATCCGGACCAAATGAACCAGTGGATGCTGAAGATGAGGAGACAGAATTGGACACCTAACTCCGATAGTCGTCTGTGCAGTGAACACTTCGAGAGTGATTGCTTCACCGAAGACTTAGTGGTACCCAGACTACACACAAGCCTTGTGAATGCATGTTTCCTTTTTTTTTTTTTACTAAAATGATCCGTTTAATATAGAACTGAAAATATTTCCCTGAACTGGTGTTGCAACTTTCATTATTTTTTATTTTTTTTAATTTTTTTTGTTAATCGATTAATCTTTTGGTTATTTACATCAGTTAATTGAGTAATCTGATATTAGTATTTTACTTCTATTTTACATTTGTCTCCATATTTAGCTGTGTATCCTATATTTTATTTGGTCGTCGCAGTATGAAATTTGGCACAAATATGAGATGACACCGTGGTAGACAGAAATATGGCACACAAGTTTTTAGGCCTTATGGCAGTAACTCATTGAGTTAGCTGTTTGCACTTAGGTGGCACGCTCTGGTGGCGCGCTAGCGGCGAGAGCAGTGCCCTTTTGCGTTATGCTTTGATTTGATTTTTACCTCTCGTCGCTGAGTTTCTTCTTGCTTGAGCCATGTTAATTTTTGCAAACCATTGAAGCAGTAAAATTATATTCAATGATTTTTACTTAAGGCTGCACGGTGGCGCAGTGGTTAGCACTGTTGCCTTGCAGCAAGAAGGTTGTGGGTTCATATCCCAGCCCAGGGCCTTTCTGTATGGAGTTTGCATGTTCTCCCTGTGCATGCGTGGTTTCCCTCTGGGTACTCTGGCTTCCTCCCACAGTCCAAAAACATGAATGTCAGGTTAATTGATGTCACCAAATTGTCCTTAGGTGTGACTGTGTGCATGGTTGTTTGTCCTGCCCTGTGTTGGACTGGTGTACCCTGCCTCTCGCCTGTTGACAGCTGGAGATAGGCACCAGCACCCCCGCGACCCATTAAGGATTAAGCGGTAAAGAAAATGGATGGATGGATTTTTACTTATCCACTTAACTGATTAAATCATACATTGTTGCAGCTGTACTCTATAACTTAAACTTTAGAGTGGATTATAACATACATTTCATGGAATGTATTTTAATTATTTTTCTACTGTTACTTTTTCCCATAGGGTAGGACTGTCTTGACCAGCACCGCTGTGTCTACTATTTTCTCCTTTACAGAGGGAGAAATACGACCGGTAGGTAGACCAAAGCAGGTAAGCGGCAATGAAAATGTTGCAGATGAGGAATACAGCAGTACTGTGTGTGTCAATTTGTCTGTCAGTGTTGAAAGTCCACTCGTTTGTGATGTCAGTTGTTGTGAAGATATTAATTGTAGTAGCAGCATTCCTGTTGAGGACGCAAAAGCGACAATGGTGGATCACGGCTATACGAAGAACATAGTCCCGAGTAGTTGATCATTCTTACTTTGTTTCTTAGTCTCCCAGAAAAATAAAAAGAAAGGTGTGGAAATTGGAAGAAAATTACACTGAGGCCCGCAAAAAAAATACACTTAAAAGTGCGTCAAACCAAAAGGTTAAAGGGTAAAGTTATCTCTCTTAGATGAGATGAGCATTTTCCTTTGTAGCACTTTGGTCATTTGACTGAGTGTGCTTCTTTGCTTGAAAGCCTGGATGTGGTTCCTCGTGAAATGTTTCAAAGAATCACTTTGAAGAAAAGATCAGTGTATTCTGAGGATCTCAAACAGTTTGCCACAACGCTGCATTTTTATTCACCCAGAGGTTATAGCTACGTTAGAGAAAACTTTTACGGTGCCTTACCTCATCCTTCAACCATTCGAACATGGTATAGTAGTGTCTCTGCTGACCCTGGTTTCACTGTTGCTTCATTTACTGCTCTTAAAAGTCATGTTGCAGAACAACAGAAAGTGGGAAAGGAAACTGTTTGCTCTTTAATGGTTGAAAAAAATTCACATGCGTAAGTAAACGATATATGAAGGTGATCAGATCCAAGGCTATGTGGACATAGGTGCCAGTGAGTTACAAGATGTTGCGGCTACACAGGCACTTGTCGTCATGGTTGTGGCAGTGAATGCTTCCTGGAAGATTCCGATTGCCTACTTTTTTAGTAGCTTGAATGGAGCAGAGAGGGCAAACATCTTTCGCGAAAGTCTTGTTAGGCTCCATGCAGTTGGTGTAAGGGTTGTCTTATTGACAAGCGATGGACCGTCCACCAATTTTGCTATGCTTCGGGAGCTGGGTGCAGACTTGGACATAAGAAACATGAGGTCTTTCTTTGTGCATCCAGAAGATGACTCTCAAAAAGTCCACGTGCTACTAGATGCTTGTCACATGCTTAAGATTCTTCGGAATACATTTGCTTCGAACAGGGTGCTTGTTTCTGTGTGTCCAGACCAAACGCGATAGGAGCGACTAGAGCTTCAGGTTTACATGTAAAATCAATGGAGGAGCGAGATGAAGCGCGACTTGGTGTCCTCCGACACTTCAGAAGCAGATTTGCGTCGCGAAAAAGCTTTTCTGCCTGATGCGATGGAAAATTTGCGCTGCTTTTTATGTGGTGCATTTTGTGCATTCGCGCTCATGGCGTCTATCGCTTGAGTTGGAAAAATCTGAACTCCAGCGTCAAATCGTGCCGCGACAACCAATCAGGTGACAGAGTTTCAGTGATTCTGTGACCGTCACGGAGTCACAGCCTCACCAGGACATGGAAGAAATACTGATAAACACCTTGGCTAATCACCCTGAGCTACATGACACAAGCAATTTTCAATACAGAGACAGAAAAAAAAAACAATTTAGACGGGAATGCACCTCTCGGCCTAGAACTGAGCCTTGAAACAGCCTCCTCACCTGGTTTCCTGGTAGCAGCTCCCGCACCACGTATCCGTAGCTCACCAAACCCCCCGTGCAGCGGTCAACAAATAGAGTATGATTTTTGACTACATATTTATCAAATACATATTAAAGAATGATTGAAGGATGCTGGCCAATATATACACTTAAGCAACCAAACCAAACCTTAAGCTATTATCAATTCAAAGGTGTAAACTGTGTGAGGAGCGGTATTCTTTGTTCTGATAAGTGGGAGAAACACAAATGCATTTACAAACTTTATCAAATTTTATTTTAAAAAAAACAAAAAAACAGATGCAACATAAATCTGAAGGGCAACCCACACCGGAGCGTGCCGCGTCACCGCACTTTCAGTGGCTTTCCTCAAACTCCAAGCCCTCCGCCCTCGGATGCGTCAGGAAATTGGCGACAGCGATATTGCATACTCCCCAGAGAGCTGCAGAGGTGCGAGGAAAAGGCCACAAGTATGTCAATAGGCATGACGACATTTATTATAGAAACATTAGACAAAACAGTAGGTGCTTTTTTAAATGAAAAAAGGCCAGAAAGCCAGCTTCAATCCCAGTATGCTCTGCCATTGTTGTGGAGAGAGGGAAACAGAAAAAGGCTCAGACAGTGAGATGGACAGATGGATAGTGATACCACTGACTGGGTAAGCTATTACAATAAGTACTTTTGTTTTCTTTCATTAATTTGCATGAAGGACTGAAATAGTATTGTATAGAGTTCCGGAGATTGGGATATAAACAATGACTATAGAAAAGTGTTAAAATCATTCAAATATATTTTGATTGCATGAAACAGGGAAATTCATATTTAGAGCATTTGGTCTTAATGACAGAATCACAGACATTTCATTGTGCCACCATCTCAGAAATATAAATATTTTCTAAGATATTTCTTACAACATACGATCTGTTGACAGGAAAATTAGTAAAATAATGATGGTATTAATAAGAATTGTACACACCCATCTTAAGAAAATTCATTAAAAACTTGCATTCCTAATATTTAAAACTATGTTGGTTTCAGATTGAGTGTGACCAGTGTCAGCGCTGGTACCACAACTGCGTTGGTAATCCAGATGGGAGCGTTGGTCAGCTGCAACGCTTGCAAAAACTCAAAAAAGAGGCAACACTGTCCAGATTAAATCAGTTCAAAATGACTGATGTTTTGTAAATATTTCATAGATGTTCTTAAAAGTAATAAAATGTGTTTGTGTTTGATGATGGATGGCAGCCATTTTTGTAAAGGTTGATGGTATTAAAATTTGGGTTCATTATAATGCAATTACTGTAAGGTCACATCCTGATTGCCATCAGAAATGGTGACCAACAAGTTTCTGGCTAATAGAGGGTCACATATTATTCTAAAACAGCTCAGATTGTAGTAAGGAGGAGAAAGAAATTTTTAAAACATTTAAACTGAGCTATAATAATATTAAGAGGTGTTTACTGTAAGTTCACCATTTCTGATGGCCATCATAAGTTGTGACCAGCGAGCTTTGGCTAATAGAGAGTCACATATTATTCTAAAACAGCTCAGATTGTAGTAAGGAGGAGACAGAACCCTTCAAAACAGTATCGAGCCCGTCCCTCTTCCATGAAAACACCTGAGATCATTATTAATTGTTTACCGATTTATTAAACAGCGGCAGAGGGTTTACATATTCAGACTACAGACTACACAGACATGATGGTTCGTCAAATACCTTTCATCTTTAAATACAAAACAGAAACTTTCAAAGTTATTGTGATTTTTAGAGAAGCCGTAAAGTTTATTCAATCTCCCATGAATCGGTGCTTACGCAGTTTACGTAAGTGTTCTTCTTCTTGCTCGTGTTCAAGACATCCATGCAGAGAAATCAACACTACTGCCCCCTATGGTCACAAATTCTGATGGGTCACAGATTTTGGTGTAACACTGGCAAGTTCAAAGTGTGTCGTAACTCTCTCTACTCAATGGCGCTGGTGTGCCTAAACGTTGCTACGGTAACTTGTCCCTTGCCTCTCGTTGCTTAGCTTTAATTCAGGCAAAGATATCAAGCTCAAAACTGATACAACAGTGGACAAAAGTCGGTAATACTTTTTGGACATGCATATATATATATATATATTTTTGAGTAAAAGACTAACTACATTTAAGGTGGCTTGAGTAGCCTACAGCACGTCCTAGCTGAATTTGCCGCCTTCGAATTTGGTTTGTTAGCAAGCCTAAAATAACTTTATTATAGTGTATTAGCACTTAAAAAAATATAAAACTAAATAGAGAAGAAAACACGCTTAACTTACCATCATTCCAGGGGTTGGGGCAGAAGGAGAAGCTCTCTGAAGAGTGAGGAGAATGATTTCTCCTGCCGTGAGAGACACGGTTTGCGGCGGCCATGTTGCTTCAGTTGTGGCTGAGTCGCCTGGGGGCGTGGTTTGTAGGGGCGGGGTTTGTAGGGGCTGCAGCTACACCTCACTTGACAATTTTGAAACAAACTGGAGAAATGTTTGTATCAAAACTCAAAGTCGTAGCAAGAGAGTTGTGTGTGCGCAGCAGCACATTCGAGAAGTTGTGTTCACTGACTCGTGGTTGTAGAGGGAAAATTGACTTGTGGAAATATAGTTTTAGGCATTTTGTACTTTCTTTGCAAATTTGTGAGAACATTTTTCACAGGTAAAAATTTTACACACACTCAGTTTTATTTTGCATATTTTTGATCAATTTGATACAAGTGAAAATTCAGCTGTACAAGTTCGGATTTAATGTGCAACTTCTCACATCGCAATACACAGATGTACACATCCAAAATACAAGCTCATATTTAAAATACAAGCGTGCGGATTCTATTTACAGATGTGCAGATCAATATACAGACGTGTGTGGATCCAAATTACAACCACGGATGTTTTGAAACATATCTACCTTCATACATAAAGTCTTCCAATCTCACCTGCAGTCAGTGGTTGTTGTTGTGTATTGACATATGAATGCATCATACAGAAATGCAGCAAAAAATTACCATGTAAAATTGATTGAAATTTGCACATATAACAGAACTGAACATTTGCTGTGATAACTTGACTTAACAGAAGTTGTAGATATCAAAGTAGTATACAATACTGCATAGGAAGTATTGTGTTTAACCTGAGAGTTAAAGAGAGGAGGCAGACCTCCCAAAGCTGAAAGTTACAGAGTCCAGATGAGGTGTGGTTTGGTGAGGAGACTGAAAGTCTTCAGTGGTCTAAACTTTAACCTAAACTTTAGTTAAGGTACAGAAGAGGAGCTGTCAAACTCCAGCGATGCGTTTTCCAAACCACCATACCCATTCATTTTCTTCAGCTTCAGATGGTCAACGTGGAGCAGACCCTGGGTCTCCAGGATTGACTCCTTCTTGGAAAACATCCTGCTGATCTCCATGAAGGTCTTGTTCTTAGTCTCTGGGATTACAATATAAACATAGATGGCGACCGAAAAACAAACGGTGGCAAACACCAAGTAGCAGTACGACCCAGCAGACATCTGATGGTTGGATGTGACAGATGGGTAGAGGAAAAGAGAAAAGAGGGCAGAAAGATACGTTTTTAAGTTAGAGTATGGAAATCAAAAACCAACAACCTTTCATACAGCATAGTACATCATGTACAGTGACTTTGAAAAGTTAGTTTTTCTTACACACAATTCTTTGCATAAGTACGGTTGATAACAAAAAGGCAAGGTTCTTCAACTGAAAGATTGATGACTACCCTAACTGACAGGATGACTACCCTAACTGACAGGCTGAGGTTAGATGTTCACTGTCATCTGTTCATAGCAAACAAGATGGACAGACACTACATAAATCTAGTCTTTATGGAAAGTAACAAGTTACAAGAAATCCAGAAGAAGTCATGTTTTTGCAGTTTACCACAAGCAATGCAACAGACAGCAAACGTGAGCAATAAGTCACTGTGTAGTAGAAACCTAACACTGCATATTACCCTGAAAAAATATCCCCATTGTAAAACATATTGGTGGCAGTATCATGCCATGGGGATGTTTTTCTTCTGTAGGGACAGGAAAGAAAGAGTGGTCTACTCAAGACTGATGGATTATTTGGATAAACACAATGTTTTAGTATCTTCACAATATGGCTTTAGGAAACACAGTAGTACATATATGGCCATTTTAGATCTGGTTGAAAAACTAAATGACGCTTTTGATAGAGGAGAATTTGGTATTGGAGTATTTCTTGATCTCTCAAAGGCATTTGATACAATCGATCATAAAATCTTACTTGGAAAGTTGCATCATTACGGTATCAGGGGCATAGCACTCCACTGGTTCAAGGACTATGTTTATGGAAGACAACAATATGTGAATATAAATTGATCAAATTCAGGACTTAAAAAAATAGACTTCGGGGTCCCACAGGGATCAGTTCTGGGCCCTCTTTTGTTTCTTGTGTATATTAATGATTTTGTGAATTGTTCCAGCGACATTCATAAAATACTTTTTGCTGATGACACAAGTTTGTTTATTTCACATAAATATATGGATCAGCTTGAAAAGTATCTAAATGAACAACTATCAAAAGTCAATTCTTGGTTTAATTGTAACAAATTATCTCTCAATATTAACAAAACCTGCTATATTGTCTTCGGTACAAATAGACATATATGCAATAGCCGGAACATAAATATAACCATAGATGGTAGATCTATCAATAAAGTTGATTACACAAAATTTCTGGGAATCCACATTGATCAATCTATAAATTTTAGGAAGCATATTGATGAGTTGACAAAAAAATTATCTAAACTAGTGGGTTTATTTTTTTAAATAAGACATGCTTCCACTAGAAGCATTGTTACCATTGTATAAATCACTGTTTGAGCCTCATCTGTGCTACTCTATCGTTGTCTGGAATAATACATACCCGACCTATCCTGAAAAATTACTTGTATTACAAAAAAAAGCCATAAGAGCAATCTCCTGGTCCAAGCAAAGTTCTCCAACAAATCCTCTCTTCCATAGATTTGGTCTACTAAAGCTTCCTGAATATAATCTCTATCATAATGCATGTATAATGTATCAAGTTGTTCATAGGTCAAATACTTACTTGTGTAAACTCATTCCACTATATTCATCCTCTCACCAACATAACACAAGGTTAAAATTGCTTTTAAAAGGAAAATACAGGAAACTGAAATGTACTCGTTTCAGTATAAGTTTTAGAGGACCACAAATATGGAATGAGTTGGATAACAACATAAAACAATCTGATACATATTCTATATTTAAAAAAAACTTAAAGCACTGTCTACTAGAGTATTATGCGCAAGATGGGTTTGCAGCTTGACCCTCAAAGGGTTGAAACTTTCTCCTTATATGAGGGAGGTGACGAGAATATATAGTTTATACTGTAATTGTTATTGTATTGTATTGTTGTACGGCAGTATTTACGAACCGTGATAAGTTCTTTATTTTTGGGCATGCTTAACACAATGTTTTCTCCTTGTATATGAAATAGAGGAAGGTGCATAGTACATAGTTTATTATTTGTAGAAACTGTCTTATTGAAGGATTTCTGGACCGTGATAGAGAGCCTGGATCTTTACTCTTTACTTTTAAGCATGCGTTAACACAGTATTGTGTTAGGTCATGCTGTACATGTTAGGTGGTGGTGTCTAGGACCCCTGTTTTATAAGCTTGTAGCTTCAGAGGGAGTCCTTTTTTCACAATGTCCCATGCTTTTGCAATTTGCATTTCAGTTTGTGTTTGAAATTGTGAAAAATTGTGAAATAAAATAGTGAAATTGTGAAAAAAAAAAAAAAAAAAAAAGTTTTTGGGAAGTCGAACGGAGCTAAAGCAAGACGATCATAGATGGATTGGTTAATGTTGGCTCTTTAAATGCATTTACATAAAAACTGTAACTGAAGGGTTAACTTTTTACACCTAGATCTTGTTGCTGTCACTTTAAAGTGCAGCAAAAAAAGAAAGAGAACCAAGATTAAAAAGAGACACTGAGTCTCTGTTCTCTGTGATACTAATACCATGCTTAATAACATAAACCCTAGGTGTTGTTTCCAGTATTATTGCACATTGTACTTTACTGACACTGACGGAACAGCTTTGTGCTATTCAATTTTTCTTTTTTTTTTTCATTTGGAACAATGTGAGCACTGTTTTATTAGTGGACATCTGAACTTCTTTCAGAGTTGGAGGGTCTAGCAGAAATTGGGCGACAGCCATTGTACACCTTTGACTGGTTATCAGTGTATTTCAGACTGACATTGAGACACACAGTAAAAACCACCAATAAAACTAGAATGTGTGTTTTGGGACTGGAGGAAGCAGTAGTACCTGAGGAGACCCTAAGCATTTACGGAGACAACATGCTAACTCCGTGCAACAGTGATAACCACTGCTCCAACATGCAGCCCTTATTTGTGACTGTAGTTCTTTTTATTAAGGGACGGCCCAATGCAATGCATGGAGGCAGTGCAAATCCATTGCAAAGCAATGTATTGCACTGCCTCCATGCAATTGCATGGGCAGTCCCTTATTACTCTTCACTCCTAAACGGGACTCTTATTAAGGGACGGCCCAATGCAATGCATGGAGGCAGTGCAAATCCATTGCAAAGCAATGTATTGCACTGCCTCCATGCAATTGCATGGGCAGTCCCTTATTACTCTTCACTCCTAAACTGGGACTCTTATTAAGGGACGGCCCAATGCAATGCATGGAGGCAGTGCAAATCCATTGCAAAGCAATGTATTGCACTGCCTCCATGCAATTGCATGGGCAGTCCCTTATTACTCTTCACTCCTAAACTGGACTCTTATTAAGGGACGGCCCAATGCAATGCATGGAGGCAGTGCAAATCCATTGCAAAGCAATGTATTGCACTGCCTCCATGCAATTGCATGGGCAGTCCCTTATTACTATTCACTCCTAAACTGGACTCTTTTTTTAAGGGACGGCCCAATGCAATGCATGGAGGCAGTGCAAATCCATTGCAAAGCAATGTATTGCACTGCCTCCATGCAATTGCATGGGCTGTCCCTTATTACTCTTCACTCCTAAACGGACTCTTATTAAGGGACGGCCCAATGCAATGCATGGAGGCAGTGCAAATCCATTGCAAAGCAATGTATTGCACTGCCTCCATGCAATTGCATGGGCAGTCCCTTATTACTATTCACTCCTAAACGGACTCTTATTAAGGGACGGCCCAATGCAATGCATGGAGGCAGTGCAAATCCATTGCAAAGCAATGTATTGCACTGCCTCCATGCAATTGCATGGGCAGTCCCTTATTATTCTTCACTCCTAAACTGGACTCTTATTAAGGGACGGCCCAATGCAATGCATGGAGGCAGTGCAAATCCATTGCAAAGCAATGTATTGCACTGCCTCCATGCAATTGCATGGGCAGTCCCTTATTATTCTTCACTCCTAAACTGGACTCTTATTAAGGGACGGCCCAATGCAATGCATGGAGGCAGTGCAAATCCATTGCAAAGCAATGTATTGCACTGCCTCCATGCAATTGCATGGGCAGTCCCTTATTACTCTTCACTCCTAAACGGATCTTTTATTCTTATTATTAAGGGACGGCCCAATGCAATGCATGGAGGCAGTGCAAATCCATTGCAAAGCAATGTATTGCACTGCCTCCATGCAATTGCATGGGCAGTCCCTTATTATTATTCACTCCTAAACGGACTCTTATTAAGGGACGGCCCAATGCAATGCATGGAGGCAGTGCAAATCCATTGCAAAGCAATGTATTGCACTGCCTCCATGCAATTGCATGGGCAGTCCCTTATTTAAGGGACGGCCCAATGCAATGCATGGAGGCAGTGCAAATCCATTGCAAGCAATGTATTGCACTGCCTCCATGCATTGCATGGGCAGTCCCTTATTATTCTTCACTCCTAAACGGACTCTTATTAAGGGACGGCCCAATGCAATGCATGGAGGCAGTGCAAATCCATTGCAAAGCAATGTATTGCACTGCCTCCATGCAACTGCATGGGCAGTCCCTTATTACTATTCACCTCTAAACGGACTCTTATTTATTAAGGGACGGCCCAATGCAATGCATGGAGACAGTGCAAATCCATTGCAAAGCAATGTATTGCACTGCCTCCATGCAATTGCATGGGCAGTCCCTTATTACTCTTCACTTCTAAACGGACTCTTATTAAGGGACGGCCCAATGCAATGCATGGAGGCAGTGCAAATCCATTGCAAAGCAATGTATTGCACTGCCTCCATGCAATTGCATGGGCAGTCCCTTATTACTCTTCACTTCTAAACGGACTCTTATTCTTATTAAGGGACGGCCCAATGCAATGCATGGAGGCAGTGCAAATCCATTGCAAAGCAATGTATTGCACTGCCTCCATGCAATTGCATGGGCAGTCCCTTATTACTATTCACTCCTAAACGGACTCTTATTAAGGGACGGCCCAATGCAATGCATGGAGGCAGTGCAAATCCATTGCAAAGCAATGTATTGCACTGCCTCCATGCAATTGCATGGGCAGTCCCTTATTATTCTTCACTCCTAAACTGGACTCTTATTAAGGGACGGCCCAATGCAATGCATGGAGGCAGTGCAAATCCATTGCAAAGCAATGTATTGCACTGCCTCCATGCAATTGCATGGGCAGTCCCTTATTACTATTCACTTCTAAACGGACTCTTTATTCTTTCACCGTTAATGCGGGTCGTACCGTAGCGTGCACCCCCACAATATATACATCAAAACGACCGGCTCGATCGTGTGAGGTGTGCTATTACTTTTATTGGCGATTGGAGTTACCATGGCGACGTAATTAGCGAAGAACCACCCCCAAAAACACCCATTGGAAATGAATGGAAAACTAAACGGACTCTTATTAAGGGACGGCCCAATGCAATGCATGGAGGCAGTGCAAATCCATTGCAAAGCAATGTATTACACTGCCTCCATGCAATTGCATGGGCAGTCCCTTATTACTATTCACTTCTAAACGGACTCTTTATTCTTTCACCGTTAATGCGGGTCGTACCGTAGCGTGCACCCCCACAATATATACATCAAAACGACCGGCTCGATCGTGTGAGGTGTGCTATTACTTTTATTGGCGATTGGAGTTACCATGGCGACGTAATTAGCGAAGAACCACCCCCAAAAACACCCATTGGAAATGAATGGAAAAAAGGCCCAAATTCATGAAAAATCCACTATTTTTGAAGATTTACTGTGTAGCCTTACAATAACTTAGCAACACCATTCGAAATCCAGATTGTAGCCACGTCCGTGCTGTGTTCAGCATTGAAGACCGCATGTCGATAGCTGTTACGGTTTTGTCACAATTTGACTTTGTTCGACCCAAAGTTTGCCCCAAATCGACATTTTTAGAGTGGAGCAGCTCGAGTGTGGAGTGATGAACTTTTGGAAGGTCCTCATAAAAATTTAACTCGACGTCACGGCCACATATTTCGCACTAGTGACATGATTTTCGGTCATGAAATAGAGCCGCCCTTTGTGATTCTCAGGATCATTTCAAAATTTCCCTATGTCGCACAGTTTTCTCTCAGCGAGCTCTAGATCGCTCAAAGTGGAACCCAGTTTTAGGGCTTTTCTCCTATAATTTATCATTGTGGCTGGTC